>OX457130.1:9335207-9835892 GCA_949752895.1 Dendrolimus pini | reverse complement strand
GGTGTCGAGCATCAATCTGCTCTTAAAGAATACTGCCATTATCGAACAGTAATTATCGACCACAATCAATATACTATGGGCCTCTTGCCCAACAGAGCTTTCGCTCTGTTCTACCGTCGTGGTAGGTTGCTGGTTGAAGACTAGCTGTAGACTTGTTGTAGACTGGGTGTAGACTAGTTGACTATCGCTTGTAGACTTGTCGTGGACTTGTTGACTATCGGTTTAATACTCGCCCCCCTCTGCCCGAACACCGAGTATTTATAATATCCTCGTAGTGCGTCTGCAGTGACACCACCCTGTAATACTTTGGCGCCACTTCACTTCCGTCGTAACACCAACTTCCGCCATCCGTATAACTTCCAACTTCCGGTTACTCCATTTTCGATATCCGCTGGCTTGATAATAAATGCTTCTTCGTTGACATCCGGTTATACGACTTCCGATTACTACATTAATGAATACTCTACCCGGTTATTGACTGCTTCCGTCATATGGTTACTTTACAATAATAAATACGATTCTAACACACGCGTTACAATTAATTCCAAAATTATTTTTATATAAAAGAATAGGTGGTAAAATAACATCGTTTTATATAACTTAAAATAATTTTGAATACTTTCAAACATTTTTTTTTCTTTTTTAACAACTCTACGGACTCGAGTTCCGTACACTTTTTTACAATGTCTACATTTAATTTTTAGAATTTAAACAAGCTTATTAGTTAGTTATTTTGGTTCTTGTGTGTGACATTAATTTAGTGATATTTGTATTGAGGTATTATATAATGATGCGTTCCCACTATGTTGCAACAATTAATTTATCGTTGTACGACTATCGTATCTAGCTGTTCTCATTGGATCGCGACGACATTTTATCGTTTCACGGCAGTCGCTTTGTCGTTTATACATCATTATCAAGCTACAAATCTACAGTCGCTTCTACGTTATCTTGGAAATCACTAGTGCGTGTATGCTCCTGAGTTCAATGGACGAAGAGAAAATTTTAATAATCTATTACTTTTTGAAAAGAAGGAAGATGCAGCAAGCAATCGTGGCTACGATAGATTTGCCGTCACGATTTAGTCTTAACGATTTTTTATCGTTTTACGACTGTCGTACTAGTCGTTCCCACTGTCATGACAATCTGTCGTCACTGCAAAAAATGTCGTAGACGACAGAAAATCGTGTCGTTCTATATGTGAACACCTCCATTTAAACATATAAACCACGACACTTAAAAGTACACGATTATCAGTCGTCACGACAAAGTGGGAACGCCCCCTCACTTATTATATTAATTTATTCTAGTAACAATAAATTATTCGCAACTTGGCTCCTTTTACACATGACGTTATTAGTAGACCAGCTTCTGCACCCGACTTCGTCCGCGTGGAATAGTTAAAAAAAAGTAAGTTACAAAATACCCCCGATTTTGAAACATTTTTCATTGGTGCGCCGCTCCCATTGGTCTTAGCGAGATGATATAGCCTCGATAAATGGGCCATCTAATACTGAAAGAATTTTTCAAATCAGACCAGTAGTTCCTGGGATTAGAGCGTTCAAGGAAACAAAACTCTTCAGCTTTAACTAAGCTTTATATATTAGTATAAGATACGCTGGTACAAAATCCTTGGGGCTGGGAAGAGCTAGAAGTATTTTAAAAACACATTAATTTAATTGTCCGCTGTCGTATTGTGTAAGGGTTCGTTTTCGTAAAAATGTCTACGGGATCCTAAAAATACAATGACAACATTAAACAATAAATATTAAAGATTAATTAGTCACATAGTACGTACACAAACAAAATGCACGTCAACGGACGTCAGTTGTCACGCCACTTGGGGTTATCTACTGCGCTGGAGTTGTTCATATTGTCGCAGCACGCCCTAATGAGCGGGCCGGGGTTAACACGACTTTCTAATTACGTACACAGATATTAATATTTGTGTTAATTAGTCGTATGGTGAAACGTGGTTGAAATAACTTTTCCAAAGTTACAAAGATAATCCGATATCTGCTAATCATTATAGATTGACTTTTAGAACGGAAGCGTTATATGTAAATTCGTCATATCCGTCCGTCGGTTTATTTATGACATTATAATTTTTTTAAACTGGTTTCATATGGATGAAATGTGAAAGGTAGTATATTTTATATATCAGTTTATTATTATTCAATTATATTATTTTTTTAGCACATGAGTTCAGCAGACAGGCAGACGGCCCACTTGATTGAAACCGGTTATATTATCTACTAGCTGTGCCTACGATTTCGTCCACGTGGATTTTTTATCGCGAAACCCTGAAAAAAATTGCCGAACTGAAAGTCCCTTCAAAAGCTGTCCAGCCGTTATCCAGATTATAAGGTACATCCAGACAGATAGACAGCCAGACAGACAAACATTCTAAAAATTGCATTTTTGGAATCTCCTGGTCCGATTTATCCTCCCTGATTATTTTGACTTTACAAACAGACACTTCAATTTTATCACATAAATAAATATATAGATAATTTACCTACCTTCTTGCACACAACTTAGAAATAACACTACATTAACGTTTTCGCGACTTGTATACATAATAAAACTACGTTTTTACCTGTTTTAAGCGCGGTAATTTATTTGATGACTTTGTCGTCCGTGACCACGGCCACTGAAAAGCGGCCGAAACGTCGGAATAACAAAAATCAAATAAATTACCGCACCACATTAACTATTTAAGAAAAAGAATATAACTGGCAGTCATATAGCTATGAGCGATTCATTCCAGTCAATCTTTGGATGGTTTGTACGGAATTTGTACGGAAAGAAATAATTATTTTGGGTGTTTAGAAACATATAGGTATTTATGAGAAGTGTTTATAGCATAAATACATAGTATACCTATATTACTTTATTACATAGGCTATAGTATATTAGATAGACAAATAAAATTTGTGCATAACGTCGTATAGGAGAGGGGGGACTATTTTCAAGCATTGAGGGTTCCATAACTAAATGACAGAACCGAACACACACACATTTAGTCTAATATTTTATAGCTAGTTACATATTTATGGACTTTTAAACATTGAAAGTAAACAATTAAATACTAACGGTCTTATTCATAGACAGTTAGCGTAATTTTGAACGCTTCTTTATAGTTCTTAAAGGAGCGTTCGAACTTAGTGTAACTCTCTATACCTAAATAAGACCGTAAAACTAAACGATAATTAAGTAAATATTGACGAGTACTATAAAACTAAAATATGTATACAGCTAAACGTAAAATTTAAAATAACTATGGACTTTTTAGTAATGAAATACAAATAAAAATATTTTAACAATTATTTTAATGTTTAAAAAACTATAAGTATAAGAATTTACAAAAAGTCACGTACCCGATTTTATAGCTGTTTAATTATTATGACTCGGTAATAAAAATAATACCAAGTCAATTTATAAATTAGATAAGCATTAAAAGTCATTAATGAAGTATTTTATGTACGGGAAATTTATACATCACATCCTTTATTTGTGTTATACAACCAGTCATAGTCATGATATAACACTAATTTTATATATTTATATAACTGTACCAATTAGTGAGTGAAATGAACCTTCTTCATTGACAAACAAAGTCGGTTTTTTGTATTACAAATTTTTCAAAATATTTATCTAACTCCTGTCGTATACATAAATATCTGCCGATTTAGATAAAAGTATATAAACTCATATATACCGCTATTGGGGTTAGGTTCTTCGTCACGCTTATTTAAGGATAAGGAATGGTGAATATCTTTGTTTAAAATGTATACCTTCTCCACCAGCACTTAGTATTTGTATCATTGATGTAGCAATAAAAGAAGTATTGTTACATCAAAGATTTGTATCATAATATACATATAAGGTCTGAAGAACTGCGGGTCATGTCCTTGCCGGGTTTCAAATTCGCGTCATTAAAAGAGGCGGATGGTTGAGCTTCTGCATTATTCACATTTTTATGAAAGAGATGAGTTTACAGAGAGGTAGATTAAAGATGAAGTGAAGAGCTTTCAGTTATGATTGTTTATCTGATTACTATATTTTTGGGCTGTGAACTTTTCAATCTGTACGTACTCCTTCCTACCAATACATTTTAAAAAATTATTAACCTACCGATGGCCCAAATTTTTATCCCTTTTCCTTACCATCCCATACTCCTATTCCTCCTACCTCACCCTCCCTCTTTTATCAATCCCCTCCATCTCATTATAGAAATTAGCCACGCGTCAGCATCTACTCTTGGTCTTCGAAACATCCATAAGAGATGGTAACCACGCCGTCAGCCTATTTAGCAACTTAAGACTATAAATAAACTTATATTACTTTTCTTTTGAAATAAGTTCGCAATACAAAACGTCTTTTTTACATACGTATGTTTATTTATACTCATGGTAGGTCTGAGTAATACGAGTAACACGAGCCGACGACTGTCGCAGCCCTAATTAAATTAGTAACAAGAGGAAGCGGCACCACAGCTACTGAAAAACACCACCAACAACCTAATTATCAATGACCTTCGTTACAGGGTTGTCCATCATCTACAATATAATAAAATTCAAAAAATACCAAGTCTGTACATTGAAGCTATTTAAAAAAACAACTGGAATACACTATATTAACGATGGAGAACACGAAGCAATTTTTAGATTTCTTGTCTGTTTGTTCGGGATTTACGTAAAAACTACTGGGCCGATTTCAATGCGGTTTTTGCTGATCGACAGAAACTTCTTAGGTTTAAAATCTGCGCTACTTTTTATCCCGGGAATTCAGCCGTGATTTTTCAGGGAACCATGTACTATATGGTTACCATGGTACCATGTATGGGACCAGATTAAAAAAATCTAATTAAAATTTTCATTTCAGGAATCCCGGGAGCGGGTTATAGTTCGGGTGGATAACAATTAGCTTATTCCGACACAATTTTCACTAAAACGATAGCTTAAATTATTTTTTAAATGCTGCGGTTTTTTTGTACTACTTCAGCCCTGCTCGTAAAGGTTATGAAATAACCCGCATATTGTATGATTACTAACAATTGCATCATTATTATTTTTTTATTAATAAGGTTGTGCCGTTCAGAATATGAGCAGTACTTGCAGAGTAAGATGCACTATTTATATGCAAAACATAAGATTTGCACTTGCTGTATCACTCTATAAATTTTCCGATAGCGAAATTCACGGGATTATATATTTTGAAGGATGCAGCTCTTAGATAATATTAAACGCACTATTTTTTTGAGTTTTGATGTCGTTATATCTCTTTCAATCAATACCATAACATCATCAAAATTCAATAGATTTCACTGACAGGTACGTTATTGGAAACAAATTGGATTTGCAAATTAAGCCGTTGCGGTGGTTGAAATACAGTTTATTTTTTTTCTTAAAAACTATATCGATATGTGTATTTCGATGGAAATCGATTCTTATTCAATTACATTTTCAATTTAAATTTGATGATGGAATTAATTAGTTTTTGTGCACAATGTTAGGGTTCATTAGGCACTTTGGCACCACCGAAACAATTATCCAATCGTTATACTTATTCGTCCGTTCTTTAATTAGTTTGTATGTCATGTATGTATGTCACAGATATTTTTTCAGCGTGTACCCGAATTATATGGGTAAAATTTAAAATTTGAAAGAAAGATATACTGTAGTCAAATTACACAAAGAGTGGATAATGATAAACTTTACAAAACCTTTCATTGTTCACGGACTGATGCCTTGGCAGTTTTATCTTGATATAAATTACATTATTTAAAGCTAGCACTATTTCATATTATATATGATAAATAACAACAACAAACTGAATTATGTTTCAGTTAGGTTTCACTATTAACCCATTTGTAATTATTAAAAATAATATAATAATATTGTTATGTTCAATTTGAGATCAATAGTTCTAATTGTTTCTATTTAAAAACCCCATTATAAATTCTACTTCTATATTTAGGTATAAGCAAATCAAAGCAAGTTTATTGCGAACAAGTGTTACATAGGTCTTATACACTATAACTGAGAACTTATCACTTACTCGTAGCTGGCCTTTAATAGGATCGCAATATAATTTTACTAAACCTATCTCTGTGAAATGTAATATTATTTTAAGCGTTACCAATATTATTACTATTGAATAGTCACGTTAATTAAATGTCAGGTGTTAACCCTGCGAATGCGTCAACATCCGCTCCTCGGGCTAATTTGTTTGTAGTACGGCGAAGAGAAGGCTACAGACTAATTACGGCGGACGGTGACCACGCGTCTCGCGACGAGAACTCGCTAATGACAGCCCCGCTACTGGACTGGGGTCACATATGTCGCTTTAATTATTTTAATTAAACAAATAAAAATAATGAACGAAGGGCTTTCATTACTTAGAATATGTTTTTAAACATGTTTTTCCATGGCTATGTGAGTGTTGTCTTATACTCGTATTTTGTTTTTAAATAGTATCCTTCCATCTAAGAAACTAACTGAGTCAGGTAGTATATTGTACGTACAGAAGAGACTATAGACAGAAAATTAATAATTAATTTTTTTTTTTTTAATCTAAAATCTTATTTTTTTCATTATGTAAAGTTTGTTATTGTCATTCATTACAAATTCAAATCATCTACCTGTTTATGTATTTTTTAAGTCACACATGCTCCTATACTATAACGCTAATTTTTAAGCCGAAGCTGGAGATATTAGGGTCAATAGGGTAGTTCATATTAGGAAAAATGTTTGAATGCATAAATTATTTACAAGGAAGCGCAGATTTTAAAATTAACAAACTGTATATACAATCTCATTGTCAGTGAAAAGATTTTTCTGTAAACTGCACGGAGAAAATAATTCTACTATAGTGTGTGCGTGAATCTTAGGAACTAAAAGAGTAATTTGAAAAATTGTTTTATGATTTCATAGGTCCTTTATATAAAAGGTTCACAGAAACAGGCTATAATATAACTTGAAAAACTAAATAACGGAACATTAACTTATTATTAACCTATCCGCCAAACCATTCATGCGACCACATAGTATTTGGGACGTGGAGCTCAAGATTTTATATTGAATTATTTGACATGAACAGAAACAGACCACAGCTTCAATTTTATCATACTTCTCGAACTCATATATTATTACCAATAGATGGAGGCTTGTATAGGAATTATTATTTATTCTTTATCAAAAAATTACATACAAAACTTTAGAACAGTAGTGATGTACAAATAAGAGCTTAACCCTAAAAAGTTATCTTCCAGCAAACCTATGAGTCCAGCGAGAAGGGGAGAAGCAAAAGGCATGTGTACACTAAAGATATTTTACAATATAACATATAATGTAAAATATAGGCATGTAAGGATAATTTAACATAGACAGTGCTCTTTGACTTTTTTTGAAACTGCTCTCCGATCACCTATCTCGGATTACTATTTTCTTTACTATAATTTCTATAATATACCAATTTAATTTTCATTTCTTACATTTATATTGTATGTATATTTATTTATATTGTATGTAGGTATTACTGTAATCCTTCCTAAATTTAGGTAAATAAAGGCCGTAAAGCATGGCTAGTTTAGTACAATCTTGAAAAGTCATAAACCAGCGTCGCACCCCAATCGGGACGGGCCCGAATTCAGGATTATTTTACCTAAAAGAAGATATTTTATGGCTTTAATAATCGTCTACATCTTTACGGAACTGTTTTATGCAGTCTACTTTTAATATATTATTAATTCAACGGAAGAATATTGTTAATTACATATTTGTGCGGTAAAACTAGTTCAGCCTTAATTAAAACTTCATTGAATTACACTTTTTGATTGAGCCTGTCATACTAGTTCCTTATTTACATAATTAATTAAATTATATTCCTAATCAAGCCATCGGCATTTTAATATCTTGTATATATTAACGTATATGCTGTAATGTTTAATTGTAAATGCTGCGCACCCCGTGAATGGGTCTACACATCAAAACTTTTATATTAAATGATTTGTAATATAACATAATGTGTGTGCTGTTATTGTGCCTTAATTAAATAAATATATACCTAATTCTAAACTAACAGTTGAACAGTTATAGTCATAATTAGTACTTCTTCAATTTCATTAGAACGAAATTGAAAAGGTGTTAATTAAGACTTGCAATTTATGAGTAAACGAAGTCTAAAAAATATATTTTAAATAAATATGATGTCGATTGAAAGATTTAATTAAGATCTTCTATAAAAACAAAAAGGGACTAGTTTGATCGCAGAGTGAGTTACTTACTACTTTACTAATTACTGCTACTTACTACTACTACTTTTTACTAGTTTACTAGTTTTTTTTTTTTGTTACTAGACGATTTAGTCATTTTGTATCATAATTGTATTAAAACTTACGACGTAAGACGTTTAATAGTAAACCCTCAGGCAACAAAATAATCATTTTATTAGTATGGTAAAATTAGTAATGTTAGTAACAATCTTAGTTTTTTCCTGCTTCAAACCTTTAAAGATAAATAATTTATAATACTTAATCATGCTTGTTCAGACGTTTAAAAGTCTATATCCTGACATACATATAAAATGCATTTGATTAAGTTAAATTAAAATAATTATTAAATTATTAAGTTTGATTAAAACACGAAAATTTTCGAGAATAGTAATAGAATAATTATCTACTTTTGTTTTGGGTAATATTCAAATAGCTATTAATTTGAAATGGATAACATTAATTAAAAAACCTAGTAACCAGAACCGTAAAACATTCTAAAACAAAATTGAAATTATCATTATTATTATAAAATGTTATAATAATACAATAACGTTATAAACAACATTACCTTTCGATAATAACTGTAAATGTAAACTGTACATGATTGACATGTTTCGTTCATGAGCAAAATTAGAGTGTATGACTTTAAAATTTAGGTTTAAAATGAGCGCGAGAGTCGTTACTCAACATCGTATATTGTAGGGATGGCATAATAATCAAGAAAAACAGTTGCGAATAACGATGGACTTCTAAGAATGAATGTCTTTATTTTGTTCACCATAACTTAAAATTAGACAATTTAATAAAAATACATTTCCATTTGAACATTGGGCGGCCTTATCGGTTATAGTGATCCCTTCCAAGCAAACGGATGTCCAAGGAGACTTTAAAAGAAAAATTAAATAATATTTGGTGGTTTAACTAAATTAAAAGTATTTCAATCATCATTATAATTAAATACAATTAAAGAAACAAAAAGAGAATAATAAACTATTATAGATATCCATAATTAAATATATTATAATAATATAAATGATAAATTATTTATAATAGTATTAATTTCAATTTTTTTTCTAGTGTATAATTTATTTTATAATTTAGTTTATTTTTAAGTGTTTAGTTTTAATTCACTAGACTGTTAGTTATACTACTTACTTCACTTATGTAAAATCAAAAATTTCACTAATTATTTATCCTAATATATAAACTGACGGACTCATAAACTGCATCGAAGTTCAGGAGTACTTTGAAATGATTTTTTTAAATAAGTATGCAAACTTTTTAGATTAAATTATATAAATATGGAGAGACTGGCTCTTAATCTCAAAAAAAAGGAAAATTTAAAAATAGAACTGCAGTAAAACAAATGAATATAGCCGGGAAAAGAAAATTTACTCGTAGTATCAGATTTGCGTGTTATTTATAGCAAAGTTTTAAATTGATTCTCATTGATTTTTTATTGTTTTGTCAATTGAATTATTGTTACCAGCAGAATTGTTGGGTTAGTTTTTTAACTCATCGAGAGTTTTTGAACCATAATATGGATACTTCGTCCGAACAAGCGGCTCCAATTGTAGCATTGGTGCGGGAGGGCTTGGATCAACGAACGATTGGTAGAAATTTAAATTTAAACCAGTCTACGGTTTCTAGAATATACAGAAGGTTTGTGGAGACAGGTTCTTAGAGAAGGAGACGTGGTACAGGCAGGACTCGAGCAACCACCGGTCGTGATGACCGATTTATTGTTACAACTTCCCTGCGAAATCGTTTCCTCACGTCTGTTAACATCAAAACAGAGCTTAATGAAGTGCGTGGAGTAAACGTGAGTGCACGAACAATAAGAAGAAGGTTAAAGGAAACGGATATCACCCCTTTTAGACCAGCAAATGGTCCAAAGTTGTCTGTAGCTCACAGACAAGCTCGCTTAAGATTTGCGCGTGATCACCTGAATTGGACAGAAGAGCAATGGACCTCCGTATTGTTCACGGACGAGTGTAGGACATGTTTATATGGTGCAGATGGTCGCAGAAGAGTCTATCGTCGACGTGGGGAGCGATATGCTCAAAGTTGCATTGAGGAGCGTGTTCCTTTTGGAGGCGGTTCGTGTATGGTCTGGGGTGGCATATCGATGAACGGGCGAACAGAACTTGTGTTCATAGACATGGTCCGTCAAAACGGTAATAGAGGGGGTTTGACTGCACATCGCTACATAACAGAGATCTTAGAAGATCACGTGGTGCCTTACATGGGATTCATAGGCGAAAATTTTACTTTAATGCAGGATAATGCCCGGCCGCACGCTGCTGCACAAGTTCGACAATATTGCGTAGAGGTTGGGATACGTACAATGAATTGGCCAGCACGCAGCCCGGATCTTAATCCCATTGAGCATGTTTGGGACAATTTAAAAAGAGCTGTATATGCGAGAAACCCTTTGCCCACGACAGTGGCAGCACTAAGAACAGCACTTTCAGAAGAATGGGACAATATTCCGCAAGATCTTTTAATAACCCTAATAAAATCTATGCTGAACCGATTAGAATCCGTAATAAGGGCACGTGGAGGTAATACACCTTATTAAGACATAAAAAAACCTTGCATAAAGTTTGTGTCTATTGTTAAAACCAATTTTTAATAAAACCAATTTTCCTTAAATTTCTGTTTTTTCTTCAAAAAAAGTCTTAAGGTCCTTTCCAGTACACAAACTTAAACTTAAGGATATGACCCTACGCTGTTTTAAAGTTCACGAACTAATCTAGAGGTTTCAATTTAAATCTGTATAGAAAGTTTGCATACTTGGCTAAAATATTTATTTCAAAGTCGTCTATTACTTTGATGCAGTTTATGAGTCCATCAGTGTATATAGCACAGTGGATTTCACTTATAACGACCTCGTTTGTAACGAGTATTTGGTTGTAGCGACGTAACACTTCGATTTCATTTACATTTAGAAGATAATAATTTGGCTATAGCGACTTCGAATATAACACCGATTTCGGATATAGCGACTAGTTTTTATGAACCAGTTGTAACAAGTTCCAGAATTCCTTTGCAGATATTGCGACCGAGTCTACAGACAAAGGTAATACCTACACATAGGCTCATTCATATAATAATAAAGTTTTCTTCTTTTATTTACATCAAGAAATGGTCCGTATTATTATATTTTTACCCTTTTTTGTAAACGTATAGCTAAAATAAATAATCAGTATTATTATAATAAATAAACATTTGGCGATATGTATGCGTACTTCGCGGCTATAGGTATTTATTATCTAGCAACATATTGTTTTGTTGTTTTTGATTTAGGTTGCCTGGAAGAGATCGCTTTGAGCGATAAGGCCGCCTATTGTATCGCGAAAGATAGAAAGAAAGATAGAAAATATTGTAAATATGATAATATATATTCTCTCTCTCTCTCTCTCTCTCTCATATATTTTTTTCTACCAGTGTATTTAGGGACGGAACTATAGTGGTCTATTCAAGGTTGTTATAACCGAAATCCATTATCTATCTTTATCGGCTATATGTGCATGGCTTTTCTATTTAATTCTTTGTCTACACTCCTCACTAATATTAATATAGAGGCGCGGCATCGCGGCTGATCGCGAATAGCCCAATCAGTGTTGATTAATTTGTTGTAACACCCTCGTTAGGAAACTTTGTTTAATTAGCCTAAAGTTAATTAATTCGAATGCACTGTCCCGTTCTACTCATAACGTGTTACTTGCTTAATTGAAAATTTAATTAATTAGGCATTTGTTGTTTCCGCTTATCCTGGTTATTTAATTATAACATACAATAAAACTCAATTAAAATGGATGAGATACTACATTTGTATTCCAAGAACTGTGAAATCGTATCTCTTTGTGTGGCTTTGTTATTCTAGCGAGTAATTCAAATTTTGAGATTTAATTAACACGTCACTTTTTGATTAAAAAAAAGAAGAACATTAACTATTAAATTTGTAATAGCAATATTTACATATTATAAATATTAACACTATTTCATGGCTTTAGAATAGGCTGTTAGCGTTGCGTAGATGATGATTTTTAAACAGTATTATAAGCATCTTCAGGTTATTAGAAGATTATTACATTCAGTCTAGACTCTCTAGGGCTATGGGATCCCGAAGCATATCGATTTTATCGAGACCTACTATCACGCTTGATAGTATACTGACGTGACCAGAAGGCTGGCTTATACTTGGGCATCGGCGTTGCCATCCAGCGCCAGAATGTGGCTAGCATTTTGAGCATCTTCCCAACACGGCGTATAGCGACCGATATACAATTTGTACTTTTTTATAAAATAGTATTTAGTAAAGTTAATTATGTTTATTTTGTAAAATTAATTAGTTAATGTAGTTAAGATTTTCATTTCATTTTTTAATTTGATTAAGTAAAGTCATGTGGGCCGCAGGACCGATGGCCCATGGAGCAGCCGAGTCCTGGAGTGAGGTTAGTGTCGGACGACCTCCAGCCCGATGAATTGACGACCCGCAGCAGCGCATACTGGCAACCTTACGCATAAGGTTGCCAGTATGCGCTGGATGAGGAAGGCCGAGGACTACGATAAGTGGTGCGGACTTGGGAACGTCTACATCCAGCACTGGACTACGATTGGCTGCTGACGGAAAATTAAGTTTTTTTAATTATATGTTATTTTCTTAATTTAGAAATCATAAATCTTTTATTCATGGTCTAAACTCTTCATGACTATAGAAGGTGTGCTCAGTTAATCATTTCCATCCATCCAATTCCATCTGAATGCATATATTCGACAATATAAATTTCATTCGAGACTGGCTTCATGTTGGCAATACATCTGGTGTTGCAAATGTCCTTAAACTACAATAATCATTTTCGAATACGTGGGTGGTAAGGCTAAATTGTACTTCTTCTTGATATATAAAAATGAATGTCTGTCTGTATGACCTTTATAGAATCTTAAACCGATTTTGATGAAATTTTGTGAGAGTGTTTGAGTGGGTCCCGGGACGGTTTACAGCCACAATTGGAACCGGTAGGTGGCGCTGAGATCGGGTTCTAGAATCCTCCTAATCACGTAGACCGATTTTGGTGATTTTGTTTTAGTGTGTTTGAGTGGGTCCCCGGATGGTTTAGATTCACAGTTAGAACCGGTCGGTGGCGCTAAGATCGGGTTCTAGAATCCTCCTAATCACCTGGACCGATTTTGGTGATTTTGTTTTTATGTCATGAAACAAAGTCTTTTAGGAATTGGCGGTACGAAGTTCGCCGGGTCAGCTAGTTAGCAATAAAATAAACTAGTAAGTTTACCTAATGGTTAGTTTGGCTGTTAAAATGGGCATGAAAAATAAATTAGAAATTGGTTCAAACTCCCATATAACCAATTTTCTTAATTTAGAGGTGTAGACTTTTAATTGCTAGCGACGTAAGCAAATCGGCCTTATTAACGAATTCTGGGAAAATACTTGCAGAATACATAATAACGTTCTCCAAAATTTTAATTAAGAAAAAATACTTTAGAAGTTATTAAGCAAGCTATACGCAATTTGTTATAATTCCAACCTAATTAAAAACTTTGCTGAAAAAAAACTATAGATGATGTTTTAAATAAATTCTTAAACCGTAACATTTTACGTTTTAAGAATGGTTAATTAAGAATTAATCAATTTATAATAAGGATATTGTTATAAAATTAGTCTAGGTAATTATACAGTTTTTATTTTATTTGTAATTACAACGCATGGGCTATTTAAATACTTCACAAGTAATATATATGAAAATAATAAGCTGTTATAATATAGCACCTAATAATAATTAAGTAAAATCATGAAAGCAATTTTAATTAAGTAAACTAAAGAGTTTTCACACTAAATACTTAATTAATTAATTATAATATATATATATATATATATATATATATATATATATATATATATATATATATTATACCGACCGACCGACAAATATAATAATATATCCCCAAATTAACCAAGTTACATTTGTGTTACTATACCAGGAATCGAGCCCGAAGCCTCTGCGTTGCAGTGAGGTTAGACGTCGAGGACTTAGTCCGCTCAACCACAGACGCCGTCAATGAATATTCTTTGTAATCATTGAGATATTACCTACGTTTGTATTTTACTAAAATTGATCAAAAAAGTTATTTAAACAGTCGACATGTACATGAGTAAAAGCATAATATTTTTTTTTACAATCCGTGACTAAATATAAGAGTATAATAAGGCATCAATCATTTCAGTACATATTAAAAAATCAACCCTTTCCCTTAATTTAACGTTATACACTCGTTTTACAGAAATTGTTTTTAAAACCTACACTATGGATCGGTGTTATGTGTTTTTTTTTTAATCAGCCGATTCATTTCCCACATAGGTAATTGATTTTTCAAAGCTCTAATATGACCACTTCAGTTTTCGTCAAAATCGGCCCCGAAAATCCATTGAGTGCTTTTCGCTATTGTTTCTTATAGTTTCGGATTAACCTGTAGAGGCCCAATTAAAAATTGACCTGTATAGATCATGTTATACCAGCGTCCTTCTAATACACAAAAGGAATTTATGATAACCATTGAAATAAAAGCAATTAAATATTGTTCATTAATTGCGCACGGCAATTATTTGTAAAAGGCAGTGTTTATACATAATTATAACGAGTACGGCGTCTACGCTCTTGTGTGTTGTGTAGCTCTAATGAACCACTCTCTAATTAGAGAATAAACAAGCCGGATACGGGATTCTAATTGGCTTTTGGGACAACCGCGACGCGAGGACCGTCTACTGGTTTTTTTCTTTTTCACAGAAACAACTATCTTTTGCCGTTTTTAGAATGCCGTCATAATGAATAATTACTTTGCAGAGTTTGTTTTGAAGTTACTTTGGCACGTAGAGATTATGCGAACGTGACCGGCTGGTTTGATCAGAATGACATTAGAAATCTTATTAGAAACTAAATAACTATTAAACTCCTTGCAAAACAGTTGATATAGTTTTCAGTTCTGCAACAACAACCTCTTTCGGCCTGTTGTAATCTTAATACTTACTTATAAATTCAAAGGAAAGAAAGAAAATATTTATTTCCAAATGCGAGTGCCAACCTTATTCCTGAAATTGTATTCCGCAATTTAAGAAATAAGGTTCGCACTACGTTCTAATTTCCAATTTCCATCTCCTTAATCACATAATGTGTCATAAGACCAATGTAAGAACAAGAAACTTTAAATTATAAAGAGTTTAATACATAGAATAAATATAACGTTCAAGAATAATATGAAATAATAATTTAAAAAATACTTGTCCTAAGAAGAAGTTAAAGCAGTAATTAAATACAATTTGGTTGACCTGTTAAATACAAATCAACACATAAAACATACGTCTGGGAACACCTTTAATCACTCGTAATTTTACAATAAAGCTTTCACACAGTTCATGCAGTGTGCCTATGGAATGGGCTGTCTACGAAAATTAGAAGAGGGTTAAAGTCAATTATCACATCTTTATCTCTCCCACTTTTACTATGATAATTATATTATTTATATACATATTAATATATCTATATTTTTTTCTCATTTTTATACCTATTTATACTTGCCATTTCAAAATTTTACAGATATACTTTTTTCTTTTAGTTATATTGGAAAAGCCACATGTTACACAAATTTATCTAACCCCTCCTAAAGTTGCCTACAAGAAATTGCTTTTAGTAAGACCGCCTATTTTTCTGTATTTAAACTTCTTGAACTGTATATTAATGTTATGCAATAATGTATATTCAATTATTTTCTAACTAAACTGTATGGATTTAATTCCTTTGCCTGCCATTGTGGCGAATACTCACTCAAACGGTCACATTTAAAACTGTAGTGGAGTTTTTGGCGGGAACTGAAAGGAGACGTTGTGCTGTGCAGTTTAATTTTCTAAAAATGTGTAAATTTACTCTAAAATGAGCAATAGTTGTAGGATATTGATAGTTTTTGAGTACGAATCATGTATTTTGTGAGAAATGTGAACTGTATAGTCAGATGTGGCCTTTCGAGTTTTGCACAAGAACTCCATTGAATGGCGTCGGTTGTAGCCTGCAATTCAACTGCGCTACTATACGAAGACCTAATTAACATAAGAATTGGCTGTATGGACTAAGATTCCTTTGCCTGCCTCTATGGCGAATTCTACTACTACTAAAACTAGTCCTAGTAAAAGCGTGGCGCGTCGGCCCCCATGTTGTTGCAATTGTATATGGGCAACGGAAAGCACTTATCATCAGCTGGATAGTCTGCTCGTTTGCATATAACCAAATTTAAAAAAAGAACTCCATTTTTTTTCATTGAGATAAAGTCAGTCCGTGTCAAAGCTACTTCACTGGTTAAGGCGTAATTGAAAAAATAAAACATTCTTAAAGATGATAAACAGAATAATGTAAAAAAATCGTAATTTTCCTTAATGGTTGTTTGTCTAATTAATTTTTAAAAAAACATTGGAATTTCCATACTTTAAAATGTCAAAGTCCAAACTACAGTTGTAGTTCGCATTTCCTGTGATAAGGAAATAAAAGCGACGCTGTTTGTTTTTGGGGACTGACAAATTAATCCATTAGTATTAATTTATACATTTGGGATTAAAATTACTTGACTTAAGTAATTGAAAACAATTAAAACATCACCGTACGTAAAATTAATTGCAAATGGCATTAATCAATTTTATTGCTTATCCTATCTTTTTTTAAAAAAAAATAGAGTAGTCCTTTCTTTTTTAAACAAAAATTGATGTCGCTTTGTCATTCTGATAAGCTATCTAATGTTACACGAGATCAGAGTTTAGAGCCGTGAGTACACATACACTAGCTTTCACAGCGGCTTCGCTCGCGTTAATGCAGATTTTGTCAATCGATTCAAGTTTTTTTCTATCTCTTGGAAGCAGTATATTTTAACTGGATGAGGATGAATATCCGTAACGCCATCTATCGTCCTGACCTACGGGGCCGAGACGTGGACACTGACGGCAGGATTGGTCCACAAGTTCCAAGTCACTCAACGGGCTATGGAGCGAGCTATGTTGGGTGTTTCTCTTATGGATAAAATTAGAAATGAGGATATCCGTAAGAGAACCAAAGTAACAGACATAGATCGCAAAATTAGCACGTTGAAGTGGCAGTGGCCGGTCACGTCTGTCGCAGGTCCGATGGCCGTTGGAGCAGACGAGTCCTGGAGTGAAGACCGCGTCTCGGTAAACGTAGTGTCAGACGCCCTCCAGCCCGATGGACCGACGACCTACGCAAGGTCGCCGGTAGGCGCTGGATGAGAAAGGCAGCGGACAGATATGAGTGGCGCCGTCATGGGGAGGCCTACGTCCAGCAGTGGACTGTAAACGGCTGACGACGACGACGACATCTATCGAAGATGGTGGAAATATCCATAATTCAACACATTAATGACGTTGTCATTCGCGTTGCCATAAATCGCAATGGTGGTGCCAATAAAACTCGATTGTAGCGTCATTTTTGGCTATATTCAACTTTCTTCTTTGTTTTTTTATTGTACGAACGGTACCTTATCTCCTTTTCTACACTCCGTTAAATGTGTATGCAAAATTTCGTGATGATTGGTTAAGTAGTTTAGGCGTGAAAGCGTCACAAACAAACAAACTCAGATTCGAATTTATAATTTTAGTTACGGTTAGCACGGATAATAAATAAGTAAATGCTGATATTATTATAAAAAGCTGGCTCTTATAGCTTTGACTCCTTTAGGCATATCACTACAATTATAAGGAGATTCTTTTACTAGAAAAAAACCGGTACATGTTTATTTCCATTTTGGTAGACAAATATTTAAAAAATAAATAGTCTTGGTATTTTAAATTATACTTACATAACACATACATACATACTTACTTACTTATTATAAGTCAGGTCATTAAATTGTATTAAACCCTTACCTTATTTTACATAATAGGTATTTCGTTTAAAAATAGCGTGATGTAATAACGTTTATTGCAGCACTAAAATTAGCAACCACAGAAAAACCTTATAAATTATATTTATTTTTTATTTAATTATTTTATTGTTATACTAAACGAAGTATTTCTATTATTATAGAATTTTTCACCATTTGGAAGAAAGAATGTGTTTTTATCATAACTGGAATTAATTAAATTTTGCTTCAATATACTATAATATAGGTAATTTTGTAAATATTTTGATAATTTATAACTTTATAATAATATCAATTTGTATTGTATTAATTGCACGTATTCTTATTAGTAACTCTTTTATTTATATATATTTTATTAACTTCGTCGTTATGGTGTTTCAGATATTCACATCTCATTCTAGTAACGTGGGTTCGAATCCTTGTACTAATAATACTAATATAATTCTGTTTAGTTTGACGGGGCAAGTATGTAGCAAATCACCAAATGTCTCCTAACTCCTTGAAATAGGGAGATTCGAGCCTAGAAATGGACATTAATGACTTGTTATTATGATCACACATTTTTTCTATATTTATTTCGAGAGCTTTTTCAAAATAAATTAACTACTCCCGCGCCGCTATTGTTTACATGGCTCTTAAGTTATTTCTTACGATATGTCTAAAGATATAATTAAAAAAAAATGAAAATGTGATTGTAATAATAAGACAAAATGTCATTTCATAAATGTAGACTTCGATTCCAATCCATTAAAATAATCACAATAACATATGAATAAATCGAACCAATCACTTTAAAACACCCCACATGTCTCCAGTGGCTTGTATGTCAACGAGTATACAAGTCTGCTGGTAAAGATCATTAAGACTCCTCAAACCTGTCGCCGCATTACACTAATTGACGCAATTAGAGGGATTGCCGAACGGAAATAAAAGTCAGCTCACCTTCATGAAACGCCGGCCCGACCAATTAGCCTACCAACTCGTAATTAGCCTCTTCAAAACTCTCCCCCAGCTAATAAGTCCTCTTTACACAAATGAAAAATATTCACTGCACATAAAAGTCGTGTTCATTTTATGTGTGAAGAAGATTGTTTTTTTTTATAAACACAACACTGAAAAGTTTTCCGCGATCCCGTACCGGCACGTCTAACAGTAAATTCAATAACGTACACTCGCGATGATCGCCAGAGAGCGAATGCGAGGTTCGGAGAGCGGGACTCGGCGGGAGGAGAGCCTAGGCGGGGTGTTATGCCCTTCCTTTTCCGAAAGCTCAACAATTGTGGAGCTTTTCGCGAAATTCAGACACGGCGCTTACGACCTTAATAAGCTGGAACGACACTTAACTGTATAAATGGGCAGATTTTGCACGGTATTGTATTTAGGCCTAAATAAAACGATAGTGAATTAAATTTTTGTTAAATTATTGCATCGTGTGGTTTAATTAATTTAATGCCACAGTCAGAGAACTTAAAGGATGACAATTTAAATAGCTGTTAATTCATTTTGGGTAAAAATTAAACAATCAATCGGTAACTCTTTATTGTACACCAATACAAAAAATAAGTTACAGATTGAAACGATGTCTAATTATGCACAAAGGGTGGTCTTATCGCTAAAAAGCGATCTCTTCCAGATAACCCTAGAAATAAAGTAAGATAAATTTCTTTTCAATTATTTTAAGTAATAATATACGCCCATAATCACTATATAGTCGTGCTCGAGTCAAATGAACGATTAGTGTTGTTATTTGAAATGGTTTATTCTTAACGACTCAAAACAGTCGATTCGATTCCAGACTAGTGGTAGGTAATATTTTTTTAAATTTAATAATATTTCTTTAGTTTTCATCAGAATAGGCCCTGAGACTCTTTTGGGCATTTTCGCTATATTTTATAGTTTCGGATTTCGCACACAGGGGGGCCCCTGTGTACCCTTAAAAAATTAACCTGTGTATATTGACTTTTTAAATAATTAGGTACTTATATCATATTTCAATAAAATCTAAATGTTAAATCAATAATTTTCAAAGTCTACTATTTCAAAGTCATCAATATTTTATTTAAAGCATTATTGTTACAATTAGTAATTTATTTTATAGGTAGTAATAATTTATCAAGTACTAGCAGTACAAGCAGACGTTGTCCTGCCCTGAAAAATTAAAAATTTAGAACCCGATCCCAGAGCTGCCTACCGGTTACAATTGTGAATCAAAACAATCCGGAGACCCACTCAAATAAACACAAAAAAATTCATCAAAATCGGTAAACTCATTCTTAAATTGTACGCGTACATAAATTTCTACATTTCATTTTTATTTATATAGATAGAAGAAGACAACACAAATGTCATTCTACTGATATTGGTTTTCTTTGTCTTGTATTTGAAACATACTGGAATTAACCCTTAGCACTTAATTATGCTCAAACCATTCCTTCTTACATTATTCATGAATATAAAGAACCGGTCATCATTCATCACTGATAAAACCAGTTGAAGACATCTTATTCATAGCAACCCCACAACCCCGTCGCTAAACTTACCATTTTGCACCATATTTCATCATAAGAATTGATATTTAATTAAAATACGACCATTCCCTACATGCTTGATGTTATATTTAAAATATGAATTTTATATCAGAAGCGGCTAAACAGACTGACGGCCTAGTTGACGTAGTGGTTAACGTCGCCACCGGACGTTTGCAACACCAAGGCTTTTTTTTGAGGAAGGGTGAAATACATTTCGTAAACTACCGAGTCCTTTACTGGGATTAAACCAAACCAATGAGAGTTATCCATTGAAGAGAAAATTGTCATCGGTCGCCTACATAGGTGAAGCCGGTGCCCGCGGCGATGGTGCCAAAATCACATTTTCTATCATCGCGCTCGCTGCACCCAGGGTGGGTGTAGGAAAGCGGACCCTGGGCATCGGCGTGAACGCAACCGAGATTTAATGCTCGGATAATGATGACTACATGCGACGGCCCACCTGATGGAAAGCGGTTACCATCGCCTATGGATATTTGTAATACCAAACGTGATACTAATGTCCTCTCTGTATAGGGAGACTGTAACCTGGCCACAACTCAAGGTAGTTATGGCGACATACTCTAAACCTGCCACCTATCTGTGGGTTGTTTTGACGCCTCTTAGGAAAGACCGCCCGGCCGCAGTAAATTGCATTCTTTCTCCGTTACTGCACAGAGAAAACTGAGACTCAGAAAAGAATGTATAAAACTGTATTTGTTGAATTTACAGAATGTAGGTACTTCAATGTTATCTATTGGCGTAGATTATTTTTTATTTCTTTCTTTATATGTATTAATTTGCTGATATTCTTGCTTTACCCGTCTGCTAGTCAATAATATATCTATCACTTTATATTCAAGTAATCGTAAAGAATAAAATTATAAATTTTATACCCCAAGAAGTATTATATTCTTCACTTTATGTCCATCCTTGTTATCTTTTTATAGCACTTCTCAATTGAATCAATTAGGGCTACGTAAAAGGGGTGCAATAAAGAATGATTTATTGCTCGACCACTATAATAGTTTTTAATTATTTTTCAAGAGGGTACACATATACCTACACCTATAACTTAACATTATTCTACGTTACACACACATAAATTAATCTCGTACAGTTGTCGCAGTAAAAAGTAAACGCATCTGAACAAATAAACAATAAATATAATTGGTGTTAAGCAAACAGCATAACAGCATGCTATTTGGATTTGCTAATAAATTAGATTAAAATTTTTAGGTACGAAATTATGAAAGAAACAACATGAAACCATTAATCATTTCATATGTACAAGAGTTTTGTATTTACCCATATCTATGTCGTTTTATGGTTCTAATTTAATTAACCATTATATTAATACGTGAAGCAAAACCTTTGTACCCTTTTTTACGAAAATTGCGCGGACGGAGGAGTATGATATTTCGCACACTAATATAGTTTCTACAGAGAAGGAGTGCAGAATGCTATTTTGTTTTAAAGTATGTATAAAAATACATTAAATCAATAAAAAACATTACACAGACTACCATGTACTTGACACACGCATATAACTCTTCTGTTTATTGTTAAAGTCAAATTAACAATGTAGCCTTGGCGAAATCTGTGATTATAGAAGTATATAGTATTTGACAACAGAACCTTAATAATGTTCAAACTTATAATTTATAATTAATTATGGTCGAATTTCCACCACTGGGCGACCACTAGATAATATTAATGAACAATGTAGTTTAGATATTGTTATTTATCTCTTTCACTGGCACGTTTTAGTTTGTATTGCCGCACTCACAGTTTGGCAAAGAGCGTGTGAGAAGGCAATATATTTGTAGACCAAAGAGATAGGTAGAACAAGCTATTGTTTGAAGTTTTACACTGGGAATGAAGTATTGTATGTAAGTTTGTTAGTTTCTATAATCATGTTATTTAATCTGTTTCTGCTCTAAATTGAACTACCAATAGACCAGAAAAATAACGCAATATATAAGCAACGCAAGTCATAGTCATAAGTTAGAGTAGAATTTAATTACTTTGTGACCAAAAGTTTTTTAAATAGATTGAAAGATAACAGTCACAGGTGATTTTTGCGTGTTATGGCTGCCAAAGTAACCTAGACATGTTTTATTTCAGTAAGATTAATCAGATATCGATCAGAGTAGAAAAAAAATTACTTAATATAATTTACGATATTGATTACTTTAGTAATTATCTGTAAGTTCCTGTAACGTGATTGTAACACGCTCGGCGACAAGGCATTGTTGTAATCATTCCAGCCAAATTTTGAAAGACTAATACAAATATTAATAACATTTTTAACCGACTTCGAAAAAAGGAGGAGGTTTCAATTCGTCGGGATCTTTTTTTTTGTTGCTTTTTTTATGTATGTTCGCCGATTACTCCGTGATTTATGATCCGATTTACGTGATTCTTTTTTTGTTCGACGCGGAATAGCTTCCAATTGGTCCCCTAAAAATTTTACATAGTTTGGCCCAGTAGTTTTCATTTTATGAACATTTTTCATGAAAATAATTTTCACTCCGTTCCATATGTACACCGATTACTCTGAGATTTATGATTCGATTTACGTGATTCTTTTTTTGTTCGACGCGGAATAGCTGCCATGTGGTCCCCTAAAAATTTGACATAGTTTGGCCCAGTAGTTTTCATTTTACGAACATTTTTTTGTTCCCGGTTCTTGGGACCTATATTTTTTAAGAAGCGCGGCACCATTTGTAGGTCCTCCCATACATAGCTAGACACTAAAAAGTAACAAATAAAAAATGAAAACTTCGTTTAAAAAACGACTTCAAAAACTAAAAAACTAAAATGTATAAAATAACTTATTTCTAAAGCTATTATTATTAATATATATTATCTAAAACATCTTGAAGTCGGTGCAAAGCAAAACATAAAAATTACTATATTTGAAAATTACTAAGCACCGACTTTAAGATGTTTTAGATAATATATATTAATAATAATAGCTTTAGAAATAAGTTATTTTATACATTTTAGTTTTTTAGTTTTTGAAGTCGGTTTTTTTAAACGAAGTTTTTATTTTTATTGCTTGTAATTAATCGTCACATAAATTTGTAAAAATATCTATACAATTTTGAAAATGCGTTTGGATGTTTGTTTGTTGTTCTTAGTGGCTATAGATAATAATGTATTATTATATTTATATGGCTCATGATACAATATTAGTGTCAATATTTATCTGTCTGTATACATATTTTCAAAAATGTCTTATTCTTGTGAGAAAACATGTATCTCATATTTGTGTTATTTATATTTTAATTTAACTTGCTGCCATTTAATAAACTATAATATTTATTTACATCAAAATTTTACGAATTAATCTAAATTTTATGAATACATTCAAATTGTTACATAATTCAATGAACTCCTTTCGTACTCGGATCCGATTCAATACACGTTCCGCAAATAAAGGATGTGGTGTACAGTACATCCTTTCCAGATAAACATTTATCGATATACCGCAAGTAATAATATAATATATTAAAACTCAAAGTTTGTACAGATGTGTTTGCTAAAAATAATTTATAACACAATAAATTATTCTTTTAGTATGATAATTTATAAATAATAATTTTGTTTACATTAAATTTATCAGAATTTATGAAACAAAATGATTAAAGTAACAACATAAAAATTAACAGACACACTATAACCGGTAAAAGGTGAAGGAAAACTTTATTACCTCGTTAAGTCATCATCGTAAAGTGGGATTATGTACTTAAATCTTAATTATCACACGAGACACTGTAATAAATAAGGACATAATACACCGTTCTAATTAGTGTCATACGACGTTATTGAGACCTCTTTCGATATCCACATATATAATTAATGTGTTTATAGCTTTTTAAATGTAACCCAGTAATAGCAGTTATCTTGTTGAATATTTGTAATTGAAAACAATTCTGAATTAGAGTCTCAAAAAATCTCATAGTTGGTATTAGATATACATAAATCTGACAATAGATTTTCTAAATTAATATTAATTTGTAGATGTAGTTTATTTTTATGGTTTTATTTTTAAGTTATTAGATATAATTGTGTCTATATTGGTTAATTAAAAATTATTATATTCAAATATAATTTTAATCATTAAAGTCTTAGGGGCGATTTTCAATCACCATATAAGAGTTATTCATAGAATAAAGTATAATACGGAAAAAATAAATGTCAGTTGCATGAATAAAACAGTTGAATACTTTCACTTTTGAATTCACTCAGGTTATAATTTATAAGACTGATAACTTTTATCTGATGATTGAAAAAAAAATTAAATATAACATATTATGTTTTAGCAATCGTGCCTTCGTTTTGTACGTACAACTCAATAAATCAATGTGAAATTATACAAGACGTTATGAGCTATACGTATGTCACTTAATAATGTTAGCTGTCAAACTAAGAAGTCGTAGAACATGAAACTTGTTAATATGCCCGACGTCGATAAATCAAATGTACAACACTAGTATATCTATATGTATTTAGGGTGTTTTGTATTGATGCATTCATTTTCTATAGGAGTTTAATTTATTGCCAAGTAACTCGAGACATGTACGCTCACAATTCAACCCAGCTTTTGCGCGTTTTCAGCGACTTTTGTCAACCGTTGAAGAAGGGTTACAATGAATGGTTCTTTATAGTGTTGTCAATACAACATCGCTCAAACTTTATAATATGTATGATCCTTATTTAATAATGTATAGAGTTCATTATGATAAAGAATTTTAGATGTACAACAGAAAATCATAAAGACGTGGTTGTAAAGTGTGATTTAGTTGAATGGCTTATAATTTTCATTTCAATTGAATACACGAACAGAACCTGTTCTTCTTTTAGCGTAATATTAATTCTATTTGACATTGGCCTGTGAATTGGTTAAAGGCCATAAAAGTTGAATTTAAAAGATCAAACAATATTTTTAATAGGTAAATAAATTGAATATTGTTTTCGAATTAGATGGACTTTTAAAATCTTTAAAAGCATTTAGTCATCAATTATTCTTGTAAGTATATATATAGGTAAATTAGCTTCGAGAAGTTTTGTGTTTTTAGTACTATTTGTACATTTACAGGAATTCTAAACTTTTAAATTTAAAGTAATTTGTACAATCAGCAAAAAGAGGTTCGTAACATTTTTAAGAAGAAAATATATTTACGAGTACAATCAAAAGTGAATGATGAAAGTCAAATAAATAATAATTATTCACATCTTATTGCTTGTGAGTTTAGTTGGATAATTAATTAATTAATTGATTTTTATTTGTGGTTCATTCCTGTTATTTATTGTTCAGTGTTATTATTTGGTGCTAATTGTTGTTATTTGATATTAAAGTTGTTAAATAAAATTTAGTCCGATGTTGAACCGTGGTCGAGGTAAGTTTAGACTTCGCAAATTAAAGAAGGTTTTTTTTATAATTTGTAAAAATATTTCGAAAATTAGTGCAATCGCAATCCAAGTAGTACATATTATGACTCCCGCTCAATTAGTTGCTAAAGGAACCGGAATATAATTGACTTCCACCGGAAAGGTGCTATCAGAAAGAAAATGTCATTCTTCAGAACAGGGCCAACAATTTATTATTAAAAAATATATTTAATATTAATATTTATTATTATGATATCGTTTAATATTATTTATTTTCATATTAAGTACCTCCCTATAGAAATATATAAAAAGTATTTATTTATTTAAGTGCCGACCGTACATTACTAAAAACGCAAAAACGTCTCGAAGCTAATTTACCTGTATGTATAAATCAAAATAATTTAATTTAATTGATTTCATTTTAAGCTCAAAGTATAAACATGTCATTAAAGAATAATGTAAAGATTTTTGCACTGATAAAAGTGTAATTTAAAATATTAATATATAGGTTACGCTTTAATTTTGATAAAATTAGTTCTTCTCCGAATTCTCAGAAACCAAAAAATGCCATTAATTACTAAAGAAGTCGGATACGCTTTCATATATTCTTGGGCCCAGATTATAAAAAGATGAGAGTGATTTTAAGATTTCGTTTTATTATGTTGATATTTTTATACTTTTAGCTAACTAAACACAATACTTTGAATGAATAAATCGTGTGAAGTAAGTGTATATTATTAATTGTTGAAATTCATTCACATGAATCGCTGGTGATAATCGAAAACTTATTTTATTTGTACCTTATTTTAAAAATTTCTCGTCTCATCGTCGCCAGATTGATTTAGGGATTAGGGATGTTTTCAATTTTGTAATAGAAAAATACAACGCTATTTTTAAACTAAAATTATGTCAACTCATTACATTTATTTGACCTAAAAGTCCCCGTCTCCTTTAAGCACAATCAAGTGCGATTCGCAATGCACTGCTCCTAAAATAGTTCTATCACCTTGAAGCGATTTAAGGCGGCTTATCCGAAAGCTTAGAAAAAACGACCTCAACGTTTCCGAGTCTACTTTCATTGAATTCGTCTTAAACCAATTAATCACTCTTATCGGGTTGTTTCCTTACAGTTTTTCGACGGAGGGATCGACAGCTGACCATTGAGCCGTTGTGGGGGTAAACGGGGCCATTGTGTACCGTTTCCAACCATTTTCGAGACCATTGTTGTCGGCCATTGTGTTGTAAACTGATGACGCCTTCGACCGCGCTGTGTAACTTGACGATTAGTCTTTTGATACATTTCTAACGAATATTGATTTCTGGACTTATTAATAAAATTGTTGAGGGAACATCTACAGGAGTTAGTAAATTGTCTAAGACACTGGCATTAATACTTCAGTCAATAAATGGTTCGCAAAATACTTTAATAAATATGCATTATTACCATAATTCGCATATACTGAAAAACAGTATAATGGTGACGTTTTACGAAAAACTTGAGGTATAGAGATAGGAGTGAATCCGTAAAAAGTAGGTCATAGAGATTTTGGCGAAAAGTAAAAAGGTGATGACTTGTTGAAAGGTGATCTACATTTTGGGAGCCGATTGGTTAATCGTCAGATAAAAGTTATTCATAAAAACAAAATACGACATGAGAAAATTAAAGTGGCAACCTCATGAATAAAAAAATGAATTAATTAATTTTTTAATTTAGTCTGGTTATAATTTATATGATTGTTAACTCTTATCTGAGGATTCAAAAATTAGCCCTCAATTAAAAATTAAAGTTGCCTAAACAAAACAGTTGAACTGTTTTACTTTTACACGCTAGGCCGATTTTAAAAGTTATCAGTCGAATAAATTATAACCTGGGTAAATTTAAAAGTGAAACCATTCAACTGTTTTATTTATTCAATTGATTTTTTTCCATGTTTCCACCATCTATAAGAATTATTCTATCATTAATTTTTATCTGGTGATGACCGATTTTTCAATCATCATAATGATTGCAATATCGGCCCTTATTTTTATAAAATTTAGGAATACCTTAGCAGCTAGTTACACAAATCATGCAGCATTAGGTGTTTCAGTCATGTTGACGATGAAACATTTAATAAATTATTACAGCTTGAAAAAATTGCAATTGTTTTAACATCATAAGCCCATAGATTCTTGTAGATAAATAAATACATACATACATACATAACTTCACGCCAGATCCCTTGCGGGGTAGGCACAGACAACAGAGCGCCATTCAGGCTTATTCTTACACACCTCACTTGCTTCTTTGACATTCATAGCTCTTGTTATGCACGCTCGTCTGTTCTTAAGGCTTCTGACAGTAGATAAATAACACACAAAAAAGATTTGACACCTTACAGTCAATATTAGCTTAATCCTGAAAGGAATACCTTACGCATGTTCGAGGATACTACGTTTCTACTCTATCTATTGTACTTTACTCAAATATCAGCGTGCTCTTTTGTCAGTCCATTGACTCAAATATCCTGCTTGACGACGTCTAGCCACCGCTTCCTGTGACTACTGCAAGATCTTACACGGAACATAACGTTATCAATCAGTTAATATGTTTTATTGCAAAGCTACTACAATCCATGTCATAAATGCGAAGTTAACTGTGTTACCTTTTCAACAATACATGGCAAAGTGTAAAACAAGAAATGTTGGCAAGGAGATAGATTGTATCCTGAAGAAGCACATAAACTATCTTTTGTTTCAAAAAATAATCTCGAAAGGAGCGAAACGGGAAATGTCAATTTGTACGCCAATAATTTCTCATGAAAATGTATATTTGGAATTTTGGTAGCAGGAATATTAAATTGTGATGCACATTTTAAATGCACTTTTGATAAGTAGGTTCGCGTTTGACCACGATGACGCCCAATATTAGACGACTAGCGGCCCGCCCCGACTTTGTACGGGTATCTAAAAAGAACCTTTTTTTTCTTGACATTGACTCCCGTGCGGCCCGTACCCCAGTGACGCTTACATCGCATAAGGTGCTGCCTAGCTAGCCGAGCAGTGTGAGGGGCGACCATGCAACTTTTTTCTTATATTTACATTTTTAAACTTGTGTTGTCTTTCGAATAGAATTGCCGAATTGAATAATTCAAAAGTTATTTAAAGGTATTGAAGCAGTCTCGAATATGAAGTAATTTATTTTGATAAGGATGAATATCAAGATACAAATAAAGCGCCTAGCCGCGGCGTTTCAGTTAATTTAAAAAAAACAACACTCACAATAATAATAGTTAGACATATGCTGTCACGGCACTTTTTGCAAATAATTATAATTATGTTCTGCAAAGTCGTAGTTCCTTGTTTTATTCTATCATCAATAGTTTTCGCAGCGCACGCGATGTAAAGAATATTTTAGGTATTTTTTTTACATCTTGGGTTACTTTATTAAAGGGTGGTAATTATTATAATTAATTACGTCTATAATTGACTAATTTAATAGCGATTCATCGCCTAAGGTGAAGTGCCACCCCACCGGCGCCGTTTAGTAAGTCTGAGGAAAGAAAACAACGAAACTGGAATTTGCATAAATTAAGCAGAGGTACCTTTCGCCTCACAAAGTGTGCTAATGACGGCTTTAAGGCTCTCACGCGAATCGATTCAGTGTCACGTGACGAAGCGCGATGCTTATAAAGATTTAACTTTCATTGTTAAATTTAAAGAAGACTTTAAAGGGAATTATTTATGTGCAAGCCCTTGCTTTTTATAACAGGTATTTTTAATATATACAATTCATTATAAAACTACGTTTTAACGGTTTCTAGCGGTAATTTATTTGATTTTGGTTATTCCGACGTTTCGGCCGCTTTTCAGTGGCCGTGGTCACTGACGACAAAGGTGACAATTGTCCAACAAGTATTGTTAAAGTTTTATTTAGCCTACCGCCAACTTGTTCATTTTAATTATTTAGTTTTAATTTTGTTTATGGTTATTATTTAATCTATGGGAGCCTTATCAAATTTATCACCGCTTGACACAAAAAAAGTTAGATATATAAGTTATTTTTCGACATAATAAATAATTTATTCAGATAAAAAAACAGATGAAATAAATAACCAAGCAGCAACAAGCAGAAATAAAGGCGTTTATTTTTTACTTACTACGCATCAAAATGGATAACCAGGTACCTAACTGATACAATAACAAAATATGCATGTTATGACTAAAATAAATGTTATTACCGTCTTATACAGAATACAAAAATGTGCCATTATTAAAATTTGTTTTATAAGTAGGATTAAATTAAATATGCGAAAACTCTGCACCACGGCTGGGTAATAGGCAAATGATGGAATGCAAAACAGCGCAACCAGTTCACGTTACTTATTTGAATTTTGTTTACTTATGCCGTTTTACACGCCGCGCGCCCGGAGGAGTCCTGAGCGGCTTTTAATTCAACGCTCTTGTTTTCCTAATGTTGTAAGTCTTTATTGAAATTGAGTAATCTTGCCTCAAAATATACTTCACATTCTTTGAAGTATACGTCTTAATTTCCAACAAAGAATTTATATTGTGTCTGAGATGATTTAGTATTAGCCACAATATATTATTTTATATTATCCTTTTTTTATTTTACTTGGTTTTAATGTAATTATACCTAGACATAAGTTCTTAAAAGTGTCCTCTCAGTCAGGTTGCTTGGAAGAGATCGCTTTAAGCGATAAGGCCGCCTTTTGTTTTGCCTTTAATTATTGTAATTATTTATTCTGCCATTGTTTATTTTGGTGAACAATAAGGTGTTTTCTATTCTGTTATATTCTATTATTTTAAATATGGAACATATATATATGTTCTTTTCTTTTGTAATGTCAGTTTTTTTCAATACTTTGTCTATATTATATTCGCACGTGCCGTTTTTTTTATTATTATATTAGTTTTACTATTAGTGCGGTAAGTTGGTTTTTATACAAATGAGTAGACAAACGAAAGCCCGAGGCGAAGTTGAGTCCACCATAGTCACGAGTTTGTAAAAACCAACAACCGCACGTGTGTCTTACAACGTTTTTCAGCACTTCTGCTAGAAATAGTACGATAGGTAATGAAACAAACATAAATATCAGAATGGATCTTAAATTTTCATAGTCTTTGAGATTACAAATTGACTATAGTAGAATTATTTTCTCCGTGCAGCTTGGGTTATAAATAATCGGAGCGGTGAAGCGAGTATTTCGCTCTCTCTTCCACCACGGGCCTTATGGGCAGGCATAGTGATTCGCATTATTGTTGTCGATAAGCGTTATTGATAGTGTATTTAGTTTTGTCATTTTGTGGGTTAGTGATATAAATAAAAGAAAAAATAGATAAAACAACATATTTATTAAAATAAGAATAATAATTATTTAAAATAAATTATTAATTAGGTATCTATGTATTTAAAAACTATAAGTACAAAAGTTTAGAATGTAACAAGTTATATTAAAAATAAATATAAATACTTATATCTAAGTTTAAAATTAACAGCAAAAAAGATAATAATTATTTTTATAAGAATGATAATCTTTCTTTGACAAGAATGAGTTTTTATCAATAATGGCGTTGCGCCCGCGCAACATGCTGACCGCCCTAGCCGGGCTGAGGCCGAGTTTGATTTATGACCCAAACTGCACGGAGAAAATAATTCTACTATAGTTAGAAGATTTGCTTATCGTCTAGATAATGTCAAATTTTGAACGGGCGAAGCTACACGAAACAACAGTGAAAACCACATTACTATGTAATTTTGAAAGTAAGATTGCATGGAGGTTGTTTTTTTTTCGGTGTTTTATATGTACCGATTTTCATATTCATCTTGATCTTCATGAGATCCATCAATAAATGTAAAAGGTATTTATATAATAAATATAATTAAAAATGGAAGTCAGAAAATAAAATATACTATTCTGTATATTTTATTATCTCAATGAAAACATTTAGCTTGTTACTAGGACTTCCTTACGATGACACAGAGTATTCATTACACTGAACCATACAAACATGTACGTACATACACACATTTCCACAATTATCTAGCATATTAATATAAACTTAGAAATATTTTAATGTATAAATATAATATAAATAAAATATTAGATGCTAACAATTGCAACACAGTATTTAGTATAATAGTATCTTGCGATAACAGATTGTTTTCTGTACGCTTAATTTGAAGGTTTAGTAAAAACTAGCTGTCCCGGCAGACGTCGTCCTGCCCGTAAAAGCTTCAATCGATATGCCGACAGCAGCGCCACCTACCGTGACCAATTGTGAACCAGCTTAGAAACCTTATTTAGCTCATGCACAACAACTTTGCTAAAAATCATCACATGATTAAATGTATAGTTTACGATTCTAGTTCCGGCACAGCAATATGCTGAGTGCAAACCTTGTTTGCTGAAGATGCGGCGTACAGATTTTCAAAATATGCTCTGTGTGTAAAAATGTAATTGCGTCGCTATTTTTTGCAAATAAAGTTTCTTTCTTTCTTTCTTTCTTTCAAAATTCTATAAAGGACATACAGACAAACATTCATTTTTTATATACAAAGATTAACGTTGCTAAAAAGATCTTTAATTTGCACTTACAAGTAATTTTTTATACCTAAGTTATAAATTTAATACGCACCTTATTTACAAAGAACTTATTACACAAGTTACCATGATCTCAATAACTTGTAGAAATCTTTTAATTACATAAATCAAAACAAAAAATGTAGTGAAGTACAAAAAATGAGGCCATAACAAAATTAAGACAGCCTCAAAGTCATATTACGGTGCATTTAAGTGTAAAATACAATAATTTAAATGTTAATAAAAAAGGCAAAAAAAACGCACAAACTTGCAAATAAAATGCGCAGGCACGCCAACCGTGAAAAACACTTAACAATTGTCACCAACAGGCGCAGCGGTTAATGATTTATCATTTTTTTGAATGAAAAACTAGGCTTTTGTCTGTCGATGCTTGTATTTGTCCCGTGTGGACGTAAGGACGATGGTTCTATCGAATTTCTAAATATTATTTATAAAGAAAACTCCAAATAAAAATATTGTGTCACCCATATATATTTTTACCAATTGACATTACATCATTTTTATATCTATTTTCTATATAAAGTTAAACAACCATAAATACAGCAAAGAGTTTCTACAGTCCCGGCTTATATAAAACATTCTGGATTCCGGAACAGATTAAACTTAGAATGTAGATGACGGTTGATCAAAGAACAAAGTGTATCTTCGTTGGGACGAAGGTAGATTTGGTGGGTAGTTCGTTAGCTCTGTCTTCAGAGTTATGGTGCCGATACCATACGAGAGTACCACACGCAATCATACAGGCGGCACAAGGCATTGCAGTTGTTCTCTCCCGGTATCCATGACCCGAGGGTGTGTCACAAGAAAAGACATTCTTCTGCGTTATAAAAAGAAAGGTTTTACTAGCCTAGTTTACTGGAACACAAAGGTCCCAGGTTCAGAAACCTAACCATGAATTCTAACATATAATTTTCCGCTCTTTTCATTTCTGAAGTGAAAAATAAATATTTTTTGTGGGAAAAAACAGCTTGACTCTTAAAGGACCTTGAAAATATGAACCAAGGTCAAATCTAAGATGAGTGAGATGCGACAAGGTGGTCCCCAAAATATCTAATACATTTTGTTAAAAATATTAGATATTTTGAATGACAATCTGTAATAACTATAATATAAATTACATACTATTGAATACAATGTAAGAAAACTTAACTTATTTGTATTGTATTCTACCCATTTTGAATTGAAATTAATTGAAATGAAAATGACTCAAACTCAGTCAAATCAAGTCAGTAACGTATTTTTTTCTGTCGTTAAATCGATATAAGTGATTCTTTCACTTTTTTGACATTGACAACATCGCCCTAGCAGCAATAGCCATAAGAGAAAAAAAGACTCAACTGTATGTATATACAAGATATACAAAAAGCGTAACATGATTTATTTGGGCATGGCATATACAATGTGTATATTTGACTGCCGATTATTATTATTTTGTAAAATATGTCGTCATTCAAAATAGCTAAATGTAAAATTGAATCAGGCAGCAGATAATATATAACCAAATTTTGTATAAGAATATAGACTTAATCCGAGTATTGATTACGCCCGCTACTGAACTCATAAAGAATGAAATCCGAATACAATGTCATTGAACATATTTCACTGTCAAAACGGACGTTTAAAAAAAAACTCGTGCAAATCAAATTGATGTCACCGACGTGACAAATCGACGATTTTTATACGGGGATTTAAATAACGAGATCCAGCCCCACAACAGAGGCATGGGAAATGTAAACATTAGGGAAGAAGATTCGTTATGGTTGTTCTTACCTTAAAATTAGTGCACAAACAAATAAACATCCTAAACATTTATCTATACATATATCGAGCCTATTATAGAAGAAAATCGTAAGAGACAGAATTTAGGTATTTCACTAGTTTATTGTGTCATACAGAATGTAATTTATGTCCCAAATTCAAAAAGACTTTTGTGCCCATATCTGCATTAATGGCAAAATTATAAATATACTAAAAATCGGGGAGCTATGAGTGAAGTATAAAATATAATTTGTAAAGTAGCTCCCCTGAAAGCTCGCTTATGATGTTCTTCCACGACGGACTCGATATGTGGGGATTTGTAATTTTGTAAACGCCAAAATTTTAGTGAGAAGTACTATTAATACGATGCTTAATCATTAATGGGTATTTTAGAATTTTGGTCTATATGTATCTCTCAATATATGTTACATAAAAATAAATCATTCCTCTTTCTTTAATATTTTGAATTTAAACTTTGGTTTTGTATAATATTTTGAATAATAGAAAATAGCTTTTATTACATATAGGTAAGTAGGACTACTATGAGTTAGTACTTACTTTAGGCCATAATTATTCCTGCTGTGGGGTCCGCTTAACAATATGTTATGAATAGAACTTGTTTTAAAATTTCCATACGCGTTTTAGATACATACATCATATAATTTTTTTGTGAAATATAAAGAACGACTAATTCTTCTTGTTCGTATATTTTTATTGTACAACAATAAGATTTCTCCTCACAGAGCTAAAGTCTGGGCCACAAATATCTCTTCTCCATTTTTTTAAAGTGAAATATCTTTATAATTATTCACAATCAATAGAAATTCGACATTCCTTGTATTATAATTGTTTCAAATTTTAATCGATAGTAAGGCACATAAACGGTTAATAAGATATAGGATTCGGCCACAAAACGACATACATCACATACATAAAAATACAAATAAAGTTAGCGAGCCCTCCCGCCGTCGAAGGCCAATCGTCCATTCAGCACGCGGCGTGGCCATAAAATTAAATAAATCCGTTATTTTTCAGGGTGAGAAATGCGCGGTCGGCGAGCGGCGCGGTCCGACGGTCGGTCAATCGGGCGGCACGATAACAGCGCACATTTGTAAAGATTTTGCCGGCCCACGCCACGCCACCGCTCCAGTCTATTCGCCTGGCTACTGGCCATACGTTTACGTAGAGCTCATAAGATATTCGAAGGGCATCGGAAACATTGTTCTGCTCACTAATTAAAGTCTCAAGCGACTGTTCTAACATAATCGATGGTAAGTATTTTTGAAGTGATAACTTCTTATGGGAGGGTAAATCGCTTCGTAACGTAACGCGTTACGGCGCCACTCTGTCTGACTGCACTTTCTTTGACGCATATGGCAGCGGTAGGCAGGCTAAGTTATCAGTTCTGTCGGGCGTCCAGAGACGCACACATTTTTTTTATTTTATTGCAAGAGTCCAGCAGACAGGCAGACGTCCCACTTGACAGAAAGCGGTTACCATCGCCTATGGGCATTTGCAATACCAAAGGAGCCACAAATGCGCTGCTGCTCTCTTAAGGAAATTGGAGCCTGGTCAGTAATGCCCGAACACAACACAAGGTTGTTTTGTCGGCATACTCTAGACCAGGGGTGGTCACCATCCAGTCGAATAAATACCCTACCACGTGGCTGTGGGTTGTTTTGTCGCCTCTAACGACAGGCCACCCGGCCGCAGGAAATTGTATTTTTTCTCCGTTCCTGCACGGATAAAATTAGCTAAGGGAGTCTCGACGTAAATGAGTACTATTTAATAATTTAATCGAAAAAAGTGAGAATTAAAAAGTAAATAAGAAATTACTTATTCAAACAAATTAATTAAACCAACACTTAAAATAATAGTATTAAGAAGATGGACTTACAATGAATTAATGGCTGATTCTTACATCTAACATGCCGTTCATTTGCTATCCCTTAAAATTTGACATAGGCTCCATATAAGTCATATCAAAATTCAAACGATGGTAAGGCAAGCGAATGAATAGTAAGATATAGGAACCGGCAATAAATGGCAAAATATTTATCGAAGGTTAAATTGCTCCAACTCTAATATTAGGAGATAGACTTCTACGAAAACATGTTCATAAAATGAAAAGAAAAATTGCTTGTGATACAATAAATAAGATTACTCCTAATCGTAATGCTATAAAAAGCAACTTTATTTGCTGTCAATTCACGCGTGCTAGTATAACATTTTCTACAGGTGTTTAATTTTTGTAAGCATGTTACGCGATTTCTCCGTCAAATGTGGACCGATTTTCAACTCCCGACTTTTTGAACTCCCGAGATGGTCCTATAGTCACTAAGTTAGGACCTGATTTTTGATCTCAAGGAAATCGACAGCACCCTTGTTGAAGAAATATACACTGAAAAGTGAGATGGCAAATTTGTATACGCGTGCCAGATATTTCTAAAGGTGCTTAAAATATTATGTCTAAATCTGTTGAAGTATCTGCGCAACTTAAATTAATTTAATTTTTTTAAGAATACAAAACCGACTACACTCTAAAAATCAAAAATAAATATTTAACCGACTTCTTTCTACAACATCTTGAAAACATTATACATATTTTTTTTCATAAAATGATGATTTGTGGTGTAATAGAGTACCTATATGAGAATTCAAATGTATGGAAGGAAAAGACATATTGTAACAAAGACATCCAAATAATTGGGAGAAGGTGAAAAACAAAGAGAAACATTTTTTTAAAGATTTCTACAATTCCTTTTTTTTATAATGAATAGGTTCGCGTTCGACCGACATTGCGCCTGATGTCAGGCGGAAATGCAGTCTAAGGTGGAGCACGCTTACCTAAAAGATACCTGTTCACGCGAGATTTAAAGACATCTAGATTGTATTTTTCGGGAAAAACAGACGACGGTAAAGAGATCCATTCTTCAGCGGTGCGTATGATAAATGTGGAAGCATAGCGTTTCGTCCGATTCGTCGGTATTTCCACCATATATCGGTGGCGTAAGTGCGTACGTCTGCTTGTCCGGTGATAGAATGGTGAGGGAGGAACCAGCTCATGCAGTTCAGAGGCACACTCCCCGAAGTGTATCCTATAGCATACCGACAAACTAGCGACTTTACGTCGATGACTTAGGCTCTGAATTCCTCACTTTTCAAAGCTGTAATATATTTAACAATTTAAGACCAAGTGTTTATGTGTGTAAATGATAGGTGTATTTTCTAATAGTGCCCTGTCTAGATTATTCATAGATCTATGTTATAAGAAGCACACTAAAGCTAGTAAGGATAAGCTGGGAATAAATGAAAATTGATTTTAAGATTGCGTAGCCTCAGCCACGGCGCGTTGACAAATAACACCGTCTTAACTCTACGGCCCACGTATTAACTCCATACTGTTACAATCCTCTGAATGGACTCACAAATTAAATCTCTCTCTTTCTTGTGCATGAAAAAAGAAAGAGATACAGCAGCAACATACGAAAATGTAGCCATCAAATATAATATTATGTTTGCTATTGTTTCTATTTTCTTTTATGTTGTTTGTATTTCAATTGAGTTTATATTATAGGCACAACGTGATGTTTATATGATTCTGTTTGTTTTGATGTTTTGTTCATAATTCTATGATCAATGATTGAAATCACAATATAATAATACAAACATTTTTTTAATGTATTGCAGAACATATTTTATACAGAATACATTTTATGGTGGGCTTCTGCGTAATGTTCCAGATATAGGCCGTTTCACGTAGATGTGGCGATGGGTTTAATGTGTTATTTGAGATGTGACATTATTAATGACGTTAATATTGACAGATATTAACGTCATTAACAATGACTTATTTTATCCGTGCAGGAACGGAGCAATAATACAATTTTCTGCGGACAAAACAACCCACAGCCAGGTGGTAGGGTATTTGCTCGACTGGATGGCGACCACCCTCGGTCTAGAGTATGCTGCCATAACAACCTTATGTTGTATACCGGCATTAGTGACCAGGTTCCAGTCTCCCTTAAGAGAGCAGCAGCGCATTTGTAGCACATTTGGTGTTGCAAATGTCCATAGGCGATGGTAACCGCTTTCCATAAAGTGAGCCATCTGCCTGTCTGCTGAACTCCTGCGATAAAAAAAATTTAAAAGATAACATGTTCAACACATTGCAGGTACTGCTGCAGCATCCAAATGCAAGCAGTAAAAACAGGAAACTTTATTAATACAATTATTCAATTCTCTGCCCAATGTCAGACAATCTAAAAAGCACCCAAAACAAATTGCATTCTGGTTTTAAATACATAGAAACTGCACTCGTAAAAATATTACTTGCTGCTCATTCACCATTCATTATAAGATTTTTTATTTGAATGTATTCAATTCAATTTAAGTATACTGAACACGTACGATAATAAAAAATTGATATGAATAGATAAATTAAATACGCGTTACGTCCTTTTATGGTAAGTCATACACTGAATGGAAATACTTTCATTCATTCAAAATAAAAATGGAACTGCATTCGTGCGCTCCAAACGACGAAGAAATTATGCAGCGTGAACGCATTACTTCACGAAACTAATTGTTGTAAATTATAAAGAACGGCATAAAAAGTTAAAATTCGTGGGAATAATGTGCGTAATGAGATGTGGACAAAAAATCGACTATTTAATATTGTTACAGAAGAGGGCTGTGATTAAGTTCGGGGTATAATATCCGGCGGGAAGCGTAAGACATAATGCACTTTAATATCCAGAGGGTTGTCACTTTACACAAACAGTGTTTTTTCATCGAATTTTTTAATTTCATATTATCTATATTGACAATATTCTTTTAATAACGGTCGGTTCCTATATATTGCCGAGCGTTCATTTGCCTTACTGTCGGTTAGACGATAGGTAGGGCAAGTGAATGAATAGTGAGTAGTAAGTAGTAGTAGATATACTAGGTGATTATAATAATAGAACTGCCGATTAATTTACTAAAACAATGTTCATCTGTAAAGCATATAATTGTGGACTTTTGTAATGTAATGACATTACATTTTGTAATATTGGGGTTTTGGTAACATACTAACTACATTGGGCTTTTACGTACATTCTGCGAATGTAAATGTGCACAAATATAACTAAGCTATTGAAAAAAATACTCATGAATGAATAAACATTTTCATTAAACTTTATCGATATATACAAAAACGTAATAAACACGTGCAATAATAAACTATGGTCTATACCAGACACCTTATTTTCGAACAATGTTTTTTTTGCTAAAAATATAAGAGTATTAACAATTATATATGTACCTACAACTATACAGAAAAAATAAAATTTAAGTGTCTGTTTGTAATATCAAAATTACATATTTTACTAAACGCATATGAAAGTATATACGCCATAAATATCAAATAAAATAATTTAAATTTTTTGTCTGTGTGTATTTCCGTCTATCTGGATGTTTCGGCTAATTTCTGAAACGGCCGATTTTGACAGGACTTTCAGTGGCCGATTTTGACAGGACTTTCAGTGGCAGATAGCTGATGTTATAAAGAGTAATTTAGGCTACTTTTTTTAGGGTTCCGCAAAAAAAAACATTCACATCCGCGGACAAAGTCGCGGGCACATCTAGTATTATATAAAGGAGGACTATAACTGCTTAATGACAAAATATTTTTTACCTATACTTTTTTGCCCTCTGAGCTTATTTTGTATAAAATTTTACTTAAAACTTAATTTCTATGTCATTAATAAAATTATTTTTTTGATATGAGGTCGTTAACAACACCACGTTTTAAGTTTTTAAATAAATAATATTGACCGAAAATAATTTACTTTAAAATAATATAAATATGCCTAGCCCTATTAATTTGCTGTATCAACTGGCCAGTAACAACCATAGACAGCGCTATGGAAAGGGACACTAAACAACTGCACACATGTGAAAAGCTGACCAAATACAAACTTCATTCAATCTAAGCCCACGGCATTCGATTCCCATCCTTATTGCAAGCCAATAAGCGTTTATAACACAAACACTGGATTAATTGGGCTGTATTATAATAAATTGCATTATAGTTCACAGGGAAGGGACGTGTGTATGACGTTCTAAAATAAAATTGAAGCCGCAAGGGCACTCTACGCGGATCTAATTAAATGATAAGTGCGATCTTAGATTAATGTGATGTACCAAAGAGATCTCCACTAAAATTAGAGAAAAAAACGTTTTGCATTCACATCTTCAGTGAAGTTAATTAAATTCCAACATGGAATGAAATTTTAATAAATGCTATATACAGATCCATAGACCATTTCGTATAAACGATATAATATTATATCGCTTATACTAGAACTCTGTGTGAAGTATATTTATTTAGTTTCTATCCGTGCCTTAGATGGTCTAAGATCCGTGCAGGAACGGAGAAAGAATACAAATTCCTGCGGCCGGGCGGCTTGTCGTACAAAACAACCCACGCCAGGTGGTAGGGTATTTACTCGACTGGATGGCGACTGGTCTAGAGTATGCCGCCTGTTGGAACTTTTTAGAATGTTTTATTTTTCATAATTTGAATTTATACGTGATATTAGCAGTCCGCGCGCGCGCTGACAGTACACGCAACAGAAGTATACAGCTCTTGTTTAAAAATAGTTTTCTATCAGTAAATGTGCTTTGATTTGAATAAAAAATTGCACACATATTCTACAGTGCCGTGATTTCAAACAAAATTAAATTCCACCGGCCAACGGTCAATTTAAAAACCAGTGAACATAAACAATGGACAGAACTGGATGTGTGTGCGTATACAATAACGACAGTGGACGTAGTGAATTAAATACAACGCACACACACACGCACATAATACAATTTTTATCGCACTAATCGCCGAATCACTAATAGTCATTTTTCGTGCGACACGACACTTGCATCGATAGCACCGCTGGAACACAAAGCGCAAGGAACGACGAAAGTCATTAACTCGATCCCACCTTACCAAGTTTCTTTTTAATTTTAACAATGAATACACGTGAAGAGTCTATGAGTAATGATGACACGTAGGTATATAACGAAAAGACGTAAAATGATGCTTAGAGCGAAATCATTGGAATCACTCGAGACTTCGCTTGACTGTTCGTCTGATCGAGAAGTACTTATAAAAAGTCTTGATTTATCGACGGGGCAAGATATAAATTTGATAGAAAACCTCAGGACTGAAAATCTTGATTTAAAAAATAAACTAGATATATCAAACACCGAAATCGACAACTTACACTTAGAAATAAACCAACTGAAAAATACTATTACAACTCAATTACAACAACTTAACTCCTTAAAAAGTATTTGCATGAGCCCGATACAAAATCGAAAATCTCAAATGCAATCTAAAAGAAGAGCATCGAGGCAAAGTTAACAGATAATTCAGTTTTTTTAGAAAACGAAGAAATTAAGCACATGCAAACAAAATATTCAACAAAAAAAGTCAACGTCATCAATCATCGCCAAAAACTAAAGCAATCAAAGAATTTAAAACAAATAATAATTATGAGACAGAACAAAAAAAAACACATATTTGGGAGCACACAATGCCGAGGATTGGCCACGGAAATAATTAAGCTAAGAGAAGAAACAAAATATGAAGTCTATACAGTTACAAGCTCTGTAAAACCAGGTGCAAGTTCAACGGAAATTCTCAAGAATACAGAACCTCAACGTTTTAAGGAGCATGACCGTATACTAATATCAGTCGGTGAACATGATGATAACCCCGTACATATAATTTCAGAACTCTCTGCTACACTGAAATTACTACAAAACCACCATGTTTTTGTGTTAGGTATTGCGAGAAATATATTTTTAAATGAAAACATGTTAAATAATATGATAAAACTAATATGTTCTCAGTTTCAGAATTGTTATTATATAGGACTGGATAACATACAATTTGATAATAATTTTAATATAAACAAAGCTAGCCTTTGTACCTACATAAATTTATCTATTGACCAATATGACTATAATCTTAAATATTTAAAATACAATATTAGAAATATACATACACGGTATACAAGAATATCGCCGCAAATTAATTATTTCAATAGTGTTGTGCCAAAAAAGGGAACTATACCATATTATTTTCCAGCAAGTAAAAAAAATGTACAAACTATATGTAACCCTAACAGTACATTGAATGTTTATAAAAAAGGCACCATTCCATTTTACTTTTCAAAAATGGACATGAAAAAACTCAGGCCCTTAATAATAATTTAAATAATGAGTTTTTTCGATGATAATACAAGTGAAAATAAATTATACTTTAGTCTATTTCATCAAAATATTGCTGGATTAATAAGTAAAAGAGAACTGATCGAAATAACGTTAGATGAGATTTACACGTTCAATAATCTTCCTAATGTTCTATGCTTCTCGGAGTCATTCATAAAAGACGGTCATAAACAAAATGCGAAATTATTTGGGTATGAGTTAGCATCAACCTACTGCAGGCCAAATTCTAGAGGAGGAGTATGTATTTATGTCCAAAAAGGAATTAAGTACTCTGATATACATCAAACTGGATACATCAAAGATTATGCGAGAGATAAAGTATTTGAATGCTGTGGAATTAAAAGTTCTAGATTAAAGATAACAGTAATATGCTTATACCGGACACCAACATCAAATACGGACTTATTTTTTCAGTATCTTGACACATTATTATTTAGACTACTACACTCTGACCATAAAAAACGTAAGCTAATAATTGCTGGTGACCTGAACATTAATACACTTAATACTAATAAAACGACTCATAATTTTAAGGACCTTGTTTTCAACTACAATTTGACATGTCATATAAAGGAACCAACGCGTATAAAAGCATGTATAGATCACATTATAAGCAATTTAAAACACGCTAAAAGTGAAATTTTAAAATTAGGACTCTACGACCACGAAACTGCTCAAACTTTAAGTCTCCCAATTAATAAAAATATATGTGAGCCTAAGAAACTATACTTAATGAAACGAGACTACTGTAAAGAAAAAAAAAAAACAATTAATGAATGTCTAAGCAAATTAAGCTTTACAGACACTTTTAAAAGCATGGACTTTAATATAGGTTTTAACCATTTCTACGACGAATTTTGCCTATTTTATGACCTATGTTTTCCACAATACCGACAAATGATTAATAATAACAAAAGAGGTATTAAATGGATTACAAAAGGCCTACGCCATAGTTGTCAAACAAAAAGACATTTACGTTTTCAGTTTTACAAACTAAAAATAAAAAAAAGTAAAACTAATTACAATAAATATAACAAAATGTTACGAAAATGCATACTTGAATCCCAAAAAATATATAATTTGAATACTTTAACTCAATCTAAAAACGTATGCAAAGTGGCATGACAATACTATATTTAAAGAAACAATAACCGAAATTAAAGTGGGTAGTAATATAATAGAGCATTGTGGTACTATAGCAAATGAATTCAATAATTTTTTTATAAACCTATGTAATATTAAAAATAATGATCTGGAAAACACAAACAACACGCGACTGACAAATAGTATTTTTCTACAACCTATAGATTTAAGTGAAGTCAAAAGAATTATTATGTCTTTAAATGACTCAAATTCTGTAGGCGTGGACGAAATTAGCACTAAAATATTGAAGGAAAGTGCAAACGTTATAGTACCTGTATTAACATATTTAATCAATCTCTCCTTTGAAACAGGTACTTTTCCTGAATGTCTAAAAAGGTCTATTGTAAAACCTTTACATAAAAAAGATAACAAGTTAGACATGTCAAACTATCGACCAATAACGTTGATCCCAATATTATCTAAAGTATTTGAAAAAGCAATGTATATGAGGCTAAATACATATTTTGAAAAATTTTAAATTATCAATCCAGAACAAAATGGAGTCCAGAGAGATAAATCCACAACCCTTGCAGCTTTTAATTTAGTATATAATGTGTTAAAAAACATCGACATGAAACACCCTACACTCGTTATTTTTTTTTATATGTCCAAAGCTTTTGACTTCGCCTCACATGAACTGCTACTAAGGAAATTAGAAAATTATGGCATCAGGGGACCAGCGTTAAGCTGGATAAATAGTTATCTTAAAAACCGCCAACAATGTGTTGACATCAATAAAATTGATAACAACAACCTTATATGTAGCGAAAGATCTGATTTCTTGGAAAATAAATACGGAGTTCCGCAAGGCAGTGTGCTAGGCCCATTATTGTTTTTAATTTATATAAATGACCTTCCTGACATAATTCAACATAGTTGTATTTTATTTGCTGATGACATTTCTATTATATAGACATGTGAGCGTTTAAATAATTTTGACATTGAAATAAATAAAACGATTGAATTCGGTGGTTTGATAAAAATAATCTAAAAGCCAACCTTTCCAAAACAAATTTTGTAGAGTTTCAAACGCGCGGACAACGTATTATACCGAAAACGTTGACATACAAAAGTATAAAGATAAATTAAGCCGATGAAGTAAAATTTCTGGGTTTAACACTAGATAAGCATTGTTCATGGAAAACACATGTTGATACTGTATGCAAAAGAATAAACAGGTTTGTTTATGTATTAAACAAACTGAGAACTACTTCAACCCAACACACAGTATTGATGGCGTATCATGGACATGTTGGCTCTGTGCTGCGGTATGGTCTTTTATTATGGGGTAATTGCACAGATTTCAATAGAGCTTTTTTGGCATTAAAAAAATGTATTCGAGCAATAGTAGGTATTCCACCGTATGAGTCATGTAAACGATATTTTAAAACTCTTAACGTCTTGCCGTTGCCTTGTATGTATATTTTCGAGATATATATGTTTGTAAAAAGAAACGCTGATTTATTTAAAAAAGCTAAAGATATATATCCTCGCTCTACAAGAAATAGGGACAGATTAGTATTTGATTTTGTCCCAAGAACAACCCTATTTATGAAAAACTGCTACGCGATGTGTATAAGAATATTTAATAAATTACCTCCATCGATTAAAGAACTGCCATTGACTCAATGTAAAAAAAAGCTAAAAATATGGTTACTGGAAAAAATGATATATTCTATTAATGATTTTCTTAAATATGACAAAGACATGATATTTTAATACTATTTTACATTTTATTTATATCTTTCGCTTTTGACATTTCATTTATTTTGCTTGTTGACATTGTTTCATTTCTGTGTTTTTATTTTTTATAATATAACGAACTTTTATACTATTAGAATTGGTGTTTTTTTTTAGATTAGATATTTGTATGACCATGTGTAGGTCAAATACAGTGAGGACATCTGACTTTTCTACCACCTAGTTATTATAACTATTACCTGTATTTTACAAATAAAGTTTCATTTCATTTCATTATTTCTTTGTTTTTATGTTTGTAACTTGAGAAAAATTTCTGGACGAACAAATCAAATATAATGTTTTAGATGCGAATTTTATTATTTACGCTTTCACTAATAAATTTATAATGCATTAAATATAATCCGTAACACCGCCATAGCAACCTTGTGTTGTGTTCCGGCATTACTGACCAGGTTCCAGTCTCCCTTAATAGAGCAGCAGCGCAATTGTAGCACCTTTCCTTTTTGCAAATGTCCATAGGCGATGGTAACCGCTTCCCATCAAGTGGGACGTCTTCTTGTCTGCTGAACTCTTCCATTAAAAAATAAAATACTAAGGGATGACAAATAAATATACTTAATACAGAGATTAAACGATATCGATCATGGAGGCATGACCTTGAGGATTGAATTATAAATTTGCTTTAGAAAGCGGAGATACGGGAACAATATTTTTTATACCGAATATGGATCCAATGAAATAATAATCGCGCATTAAAAACTTAGGACTAAAAAGAGTCTTAAAGCCTATATGACCAGATGACGTCACAGGTTGGTTTTGCTTGCATTAGTACTTAAAACTTTATAATTAAAAATAAACTTAGTATCATTTAACAACATACTTACAAGAAATTATTTACATTACAAAAACTTATTAAAATTCAATTTTTAATTATAAAACGTCAAGAGAAGCGACTTAATAAAGACAAGCCCATTTGTAGAGTTTAGAAGATTTTCGAAGTTTTATTCAATGACTGTCATTCCTTGTATTCTTCTTCCATATTTTACATATAAATTACCAGCTTAACACATTTAAGATGAACACCGTTCTACATAAATAGAGAAAGAAAATCATTACAGATTATCGCCACATTTATGCGCAGATTCTATATATGCACATAATCCATTCTAGAATAAGCATATTATTAAGTTTTTATTACAAAATATTTCTCACGGCACTTAACCACTGGTTAGAATAATCTTTATTTATTCTGTGGTAGACGCAAACGCCAAAATTAATGGAGTGGAATCCCAAATTCGTATTAACACCAGAAACATTAGGGGTTCCAACTACTACGTCATGCTTTTTTGGGTATCGTTGACATCCCTATTTGCATACATATAGTATGACGTTAATAAATCTTTGTATATTACATAAAAAAAGAATTATAAACACACACAATTATATACCGTTTTCTTTAGCAATAAGCCACGCAACTTGCATAAATTTTGAATACTAATATATTCCATTTTTTTGCATTAAAATCACACCAAGTTAATATTATTAGTATACCATCTCTGTTGACGAAAGTATACGTAAATATATAGTAGGTAATACAATCTATCACAAAGCTTTAATTCTCAAGATTGTATAGAATATACAAACAAGCTTTTAAATATTTAAACATCGAAATAAAGTCACTTTCACGTAATCTATATATATAAAAATCAATTGCTATTCGTTAGTCTCGCTAAAACTCGAGAACAGTAGGACTGATTTGGATAATTTTGGTTTTGAATTATTTGTGGAAGTCCAGGGAAGGTTTGAAAGGTGAGTAAATATGAAAAAAATGCTTGGAATATAGGAAAAACAACAATTTCCCTTACAAACTATTCCTACCGTTCTGAGGCGGTACGAAGTTTGCCAGGTCAGCTAGTTGTAAATATTAATAGGTTTGGATGCTTTTTGTAACTAACAAAAAAAAATTAGGGGCTAGTAGCTACTTTGGCAAAAAATTAAATTTATATAAAATCGTCATGTACATATAATCACAGCTATTTTAAACAAAACTAACTCTATAAAATATTAATCGAATGTGACGAAAATGTACAGTAGAGAAATTTATAACGAAATTGATGTCGTAATTGAATTAAATGCTTAGGATTCCGTTGCCAAATGATAAAAACATTGGGCGTTCGTCACTTCTACGGAACTCTTCACTGTGCATACACTGACACGCACTTAGCCAATTTATTGTAATGATCTCGCGGGCGTCATTAAACCATTACCAAGGATTTGGTTTAGTTAATGCCCATTTGTGGCGAGATCCCATCGCGTTGCAACGCTGATTTCCAGATAACATGGCACGTGCTGACTGATCGCGTTCAGGCATTCGGGGGCACGCTAGCTTTGGCATTAGAACGGAATAGAGGTACCATTTAAACGCGTAGAGTTCTACATCATTACAAGATATTGTTCAATGCCGATTGGCAAAGTACTTAAAGGACTACTTTAATGATATTCACTATCTCACTCGTTCACGTATACCGAAACCTTCGTTTTTTTTTTGTTAAATTTTCTCTCTATTCTTATTCTCTTTAAATTTATTTGTTACATATTATAGTGTAGTCTTAACAACTTCATTATTTAGAAGTTCCACGATGTAAGTTATTGCCTTAAACTTCAAGGATAATATTTTTTTCAAAATAAACATTTGTAGCTTCCGGGCCCTCGGGCCACGGGGGCACGAGGTCCATTCCATCACAGAGATCTCTGAACACGTCTGATAGAAGCCTCAGAACCAAAACGCTGCCATGTACTAGGGTCAATGCAGTAGACGCAATCCAACGTGATTACGTATCAAAGTTGGCAACATTTTGGGACGTACCTTTCTGACAGCAATTTGGGATGTGCTTGTTTTTTACTTATATTTTTTAAAATAAAGTATATTAGTTTGCAAGTAAGCATAGCTATATATATTATGTAAGTTATTGTTTTTAATCAAAAATTTGATTTGAAGGAAAATGTCAACTGTTACGTGAAATGTGACGTTTCAAATTGAAACTTAAACTGCATTCGAATACAGGCCCAGTGCCTGTATTCAAATGCTAGAACAACTGCGTTAAACTAATTTAAAACAGTAGAAGGAAATCTTTCATTATTAACAGCACTAACTATAGATAGATAAATGATGTTAATTTTACATACATTAATAAAAGTTAAATACCTAAGTATACAACTTAGGTGAGTCTTTGATGAGATTATTTCACAGCTAATCCTTCATGTTCGCCATATAAACAAGAAGCTCTAGTATATTTAAAAGGCTATAAAGAGCCGCACGCGCCGATCACGTGACCCCGTCTCGTGGTTTATCTTCCGCCAGCCGCATGCGCATGACACTTTTGCCATTAGCAGATCTGGAATATAATAACCACTTGTACAAATCGTTATTTATAGTTCATACTTTATTTGAGATACCATCACAATTCAGAGTCAAATATAATATCCGAATAATCCGAAATTTTCAATATATAATTATTGCAAATAACATTTCACTGTTGTATTTATAATAATATAGATAAGTATTAGTAAGTCTAAACGTATATATCTGTATATCCCAATAATATTAATATTAGATTACTAACTTTCATCTTTATTTTGCATTTAGTAGAAACTTAATAACAATAATAACAAAGAAGTTGGTTAACAATTTTTGAGGATTTCTCTCGATTTCCCTGCCATCCAGTCATTAGATCCTGACATGGTGACAATGGGACCAATTCGGAAATATATATACCCTTTTGATTAAAAGAAAAATGTTGAAAATCGGTTCACAATTGACGGAGAAATCGAGAAACGAACCTAAAACATAAATCATACAGACGAATTGAGAACCTAAGGTCAAAGGAATAAACACCATCGCCTTAGATTAGTTTAACTCTTAAACCTTTCCAAAAAAAATATCTACTTATACAAATTCCCTAATAAACTAACAGATAGCTTTGGGTAAAAAGAGACATCATGCTTGCTCTGTGACTTGAATAACCCGTACCGTAAATACCTGAATATCTTGCGCGCCACACCGCTCATTTGTACGCCGACATTTTAATAATCGCATATTTTTATACAAGTTGCAAGCTTACTCCGAAATCAGACTTAATAAAAAATGCCTGAACGTAGATATACATTGTTTTTCCTTACAAGATCATTTCCGTACATTACAATTAAGATTTATTTCAATGAATTACACTACTTAGAGCCAATTCGATATCAATCACTAGATAAAAGTTATTTATCTATCTATAATAAATCTATAAATGGTTCGAGTTTGTACAACGAGTTTAAGAATATGAAAAAATCAGGTGCGCTAATTCGGGCCAGCATATTCCGAAAATGCAATTTTTAAATTTTTGTCTGTCTGTCTTTTTTTAATGCATGAGTTCAGCAGACAGGCAGACGGCCCACTTGATGGAAAGCGGTTACCATCGCCTATGAACATTTGCAACACCAAAGGTGCAAAAAATGCGCTGCTTCTCTCTTAAGGGAGACTGGAACCTGGTAACTAATGCTGAGACTCAAGGTTGTTATGGCGGCATACTCTAGATCAGGGGTTGTAGCCATCCAGACGGGTAAATACTCTACCATGTGGCTGTGAGTTTTGTCCCCTCATACGACAGGCCGCCCGACCGCAGGAAATTGTATTCTTTCTCCGTTTCTGCACGGATAAAACTGTCTGTCTTTCTGTCTGATTGTATGTCTGTCTGTTAGAGTATCAGTTGAAAACTACTGAACGGATTTAAATGAAATTCAACACGTAGCTAACTTATATCACGGGGCATAACTTAGGATACTTTTTATCCCGATAAATGACGTCGTTTCTGTGGGATACACAAAATACAATACAAAATAGCCAAAAAGATGGCGCTACGATCGCTTTTTTGGAAACCAATGAACGTATATGAATGAAACTTGACATAAGGTTGGCTTATAGCCGAATCAACACTTAGGATACGTTTTATCCCGATAAAGTATGTCGTTTACTTGGAATAGACGGATTAGCAAAATAGATGTCGCTACAATTGCGATGTAGACAACCATCGCTGTAATTTAATAACAAATACGTTGTCATGTTGCCACATCTCATTCATTACGTATTAGGTACTTCAAATCAGGTTGGCTGCGACTTTATGTTTTGCTATACAGTTGTCTATACTATATATTGACTTAGTTTCTTTGTAACTGTAGTGAATTCAACAGGAAACTTAAGCACTGAAGGTTTATTTATTTATATATATATATATATATATATATATATATATATATATATACGCCTAATTATTATTATTTTGTATGTAACATAGAACTACCTATAGTAGAATTATTTTCTCCGTGCAGTTTGGGTCATAAATCCAACTCGGCCTAAGGCCGGCTAGGGCGGTGAGCATGTTGCGCGGGCGCAACGCCATTATCGATAAAAACTCATTCCTATCAAAGAAAGATTATCATTCTTATAAAAATCATTATTATCTTTTTTGCTGTTAATTTTAAACTTAGATATAAGTATTTATATTTATTTTTAATATAACTTGTTACATTCTGAACTTTTGTACTTATAGTTTTTTAATACATAGATACCTAATCATTATTATTCTTATTTTAATAAATACGTTGTTTTATCTATTTTTTCTTTCATTTATATCACTAACCCACAAAATGGCAAAACTAAATACACTATCAATAACGCTTATCGACAACAATAATGCGTATCACTATGCCTGCCCATAAGGCCCGTGAGTGGAAGAGAGAGCGAAATACTCGCTTTACCGCTCCGATTATTTATAACCCAAACTGCGCGGAGAAAATAATTCTACTATAGGGCGTTTCACGCGGCGTGGCTACGGGGTACTCTCTAGTTAGGTAGAATAAAACACAAAATGGGAAAATTAAAAATGACAGTTTCATGAATGAAACAGTTGATTTATTTTACTTTTGAATGTGGGTGCTCAAGTTATATTTATTCGACTGGTAACTTTTCTCCGATGATTGAAAAATCAGCCCTTAGACTACTTATGCCACTTCTAAAGTTAGATATTATAGTAGAAATATAGTATACTTAGTCTAATAATTGTACATTAGAATGCAATAATAGAAATATTATACTGCCCATAATATTATAATTGTTATATTATAATAGGTAGTACAATATGTATATATATTCTTATACAAATTCATTATTTACAAATACTACCCATTTCCCTCATAAGGTCAACCAGCATCTGCTAACACTATCAATATGATATTGATAAGGAGTTTTTGGCGGGAACTGAAAGGAGACGTCGTGCTGTGCAGTTTTATTTTCTAAAAATGTCTATAATTACTCTAAAATGAACAATAGTTGCAGGATATTGGTAGTTTTTGAGTAGAAATTATGTGTTTTTGTGAGAAATGTGAACTGTATAGTCAGATGTGATCTTTCGAGTTTTCACAAGAACTCCATTGAATGGCGTCGGTTGTAGCCTGCAATACAACTGCGCTACTATACGAAGACCTATTAATTAACATGTTTCCGACTGAAAGACTTTGATTCTATGGTCATGAATAAACTTAAAAAAAAAGATATTGATAAAGTATGCGTCTAGTGCAGCGGAGCATGCATAACGCAGTCTTTATAGAAATCTCTAACCAGTTTCGCAAAAATAGAAACCCTACAAAATTGTTATGTCTGTCTGTATAGTAAAATCGTGAAGATAGTAATGATAGAATAAGCTGCTGCGACATACACGTAAATGCGGGTTGAAAAAAAAGATTTCAGTCAATGTAGTCGCGTGAGTATGTTGAAAAAGTACCTAGTATTGCTACGTGCGAGAACATATTATGCTTAACCAATCGTATTGCAAGTGAAAATAATAATTTTTTAATCATAATTTACAAACCCAGTAACATAATGGAATGTCTATCATGTAATATGAACAGCAACACACCCGTCGCACCGCATCTCACAGGCGGCACGCTGTGTCTTTAGAATTTTAATTAAATTGTTCATTGGCTCAATTAAATCGATTATTAAAAGCGGCCCCAGTCGCAAGTTATGTTGCGATTGTTGCTCCATATACACTTATTAACATGTTCTCACAGGCTTACATGATGAATTCCTTTTCAACAATAATGACAAAGGAAATTATTTCGGATATGTCAATATTAATTTCACAATCTCATGAAACGCGACTACGAAATTTAATTATCGTAACACTCGTATACAGAATGTTTAAATGAAGCAGAATAAAGCGTTTATTCTTAATGTGGCGTATACAAAAGCGGAGTCTAAGTGGGTTTTTCAACGGAACAGAAGCGGGGCTGAAAATTGTGTTTGGCGCACTCCGGAAGCGCCTATTCATAATTAAGAAGCAGAAATAGCATCGAGCTATGTTAATAAGCGTACAGCACTGGCGGTCCTCATAAAACTGGCTGTTTACCTTGCTAATTATTGCCGAGATTGAGTTATAGGTCGCTCGCACGCGCAACAATATGGTTAGTTCACAACAGAGGCAATTATGAGCATAGTTCAATTACTTAAAAACCCCAAAATTAAGATACCATAGCAAATGTACTCATTTTGTTTTTAACGGTAAATGTTCCTCGATGTTGCCGTAATTTGATATCAACTTATAGTAATAGTAAGTTTTAAAATTTAATTTATTTAAAACGTTTTAATTATGTGTATGTGGTTCTAGTCGAGAAAACTTAAGAAAATACTGTTATATAATTTATTTTATTTATTTCCCACAAAAAGAAATTGTTTTAAAAATGTTATATAAAAATATAATTAGCCATAAAATATATCGAACATATAATTATTATGATCACTCGAGTAAAATAGGTACACACTACACTACAGACACTACAATATTGTGTGTGTATGTAGTTTAGTTGATAAAAAATCCGAATCTTAATTCATTTTTGTATCCTCATTGATAAAAACTAACTACACATTCTCTTAAGTCGACTCTTAAGTCGATTTCAAAATCAATTTTCGGGTTTTATATTTTCTTAAATATAGTTAATTATAGGTTGGTTGAGTACCAGTAAAACCATATACCAACTATTTTTTAAATACCGTTATTATTTTTTATATAAACTTATCCAACGAATTTCTAATATTATTGTAAAATATTTAACAACTATTCTGTTTATAGTAATAGTTAGTCTATTATTAGGATTAATATTAGTGAAATGGCTGGAATCTCTGATTTGCGCGACAAGCTTATGTGACAGGTCATTTTTTCAAGGCGCGGTGGAGCATGTGGGATTCGCCACGTCGGGGTAGAACTAGTAGGTACCTCCGCAGAGGAGCTATTGTTATCCGCGGTCATGGATATTTACTAAAACCGCTCGCAGTTCCTGTATGCATCCCATGTCCAAGCTGTGGGTCCGCTCGCTCATTCACCTCTAGTCTGGACAGATGAAGGCCAGCCCTTTCAAGAGTTCCACATCTCCGGCTACTTTGACCTTACCCACGAGGTGAAAGGAGGCGGGCGGTACAGTGCGCCCCAGGATAGTCTGATTTTAAGAACAATACTATACGAAACAGATTTCTTAAGTAATTTGGTCGGTTGATTTGTAATATTGGCTCGCCCACTTAGCTCTCGGCGACAAGGAGGCTTATCTGAAAATTTGTAGGCACACAAATACGACTGTCTAATATGTAGCGAGTACAAATTGAGGGCAATTAGCGGTGGCCATAAATTGCCACGACCGGCCGGCTCCCGGGGGCGTCATCGACGTCTAATATATTGTTTTTCTTACGCGGTGGTAATTTAAGCCTATCAAAACGCTGAGTAATTATTAAAAAGCATGTAGTTAGTATGTTAATATATTAAATACGTTCACAAAAAAGAACCGTCTATAAATTGACACGCAAGTTAAATTTATCCTAAGTACATTTTTATAGAATACATGTTAAATTTAACTGATTTATTTTCTCTATAGATGTATATTTTTAAATACTGGGTTGGCAACTAATGACCCCTATGTTACCGACTGTTCATCTGCTTTACTATCGGTTAAAATTTGACATATTAAGCTCCATACGATGCAGTTTACTTTCTTTCATTTCGTTAACGCGTTCAAAGTACCACACTTTTATTTTTTGAAGTGAAACTTCTATATAGAGGGAGTATTACGAATTTTTGGCTCCCGAAAAGGTGTCACAGTCACGTGGTCACCGTCACTAATTCTTACATTTTTAAACTCGTGATATCTTTCGAATGGAATGTCCGAATTGAATAATTCAAAAAGGTATTGAAGCTCTTGAATATGAAGTAATTTATTTTGATAAGGATTAATACCAAGAAACAAATAAAGAGCCTTTTCTAGCGGTGGAATTTTAATTAATTTTTTAAAATAAAAGAACACTTATTGTGGCATAACTATAATAGTTAGACATATGCTGTCGCGACACTTTTTGTAAATAATGATGTGTTCTACAAAGTCGTAGTACATTGTTTCATTCTATCATCAATAGTTTTCGCAGTGCACGCGATTTTAGGTATTTTTTACACCTTGCGTTACATTATTGGAGTTTTAGTAAGGATCCCTATTTTTTTTTTGTAAGAATTTTTAAAATCGCTTCAGTAGTTTCAGAGCTTCTTCAATGCAAACAAACAATCTAATCTTTCCTCTTAATAATATTAGTCCAGATATTCATATCGAGATATTTAAAATTAATTCGATATGTGCATATTTAAAAAAGCGTAAGATTTTGCGCCAGAAGTCTCCGAAAGCGCTATTGAAGCCCCAGTGAGCCGGGCGCCGGGGAAATCCCGTAAACGAGAAAGTGAGCGAGAGAGCGAGCGAGGATATACCTCGTCCCTCTAATACCTAAAATCGCGTTCAGCGCATCGGAATGTGCGATGTTCCGAGCCGACATTAATGGAGACAAACTTAAGTTTGCATCGAACTATGCTCTGCTAATATTTTCTTAACTTTTTGCGCCTTGTACTCGTATACATAATAAAACTACGTTATTACCGCGCTTAAAAACGTTAAAACGTAGTTTTATTATAGTCACAACAAAAGTGAACGTCAACGAACGGCAAAACTGTTGACGTATAAAAATATTTGGTGCGTGTGTAGCGTATTACACCATTTACACCATTAAAATGTACCTAACCTAACCAAATCATAATTTGCAGTAAACCTGCGAAAAAACGAAATGTGTGCTGGGACACATATTAGAAGTGAAACTTCCACGGACAAGTGGAAAAACGAATCGCAACGGACAAGTGGAAAACGAATTGCAACGGATAAGTGGGAAAACGAATCGCAACGGACAAGTGGAAAAATGAATCGCAACGGACAAGTGGAAAAACGAATCGCAACGGACAAGTCGAAAATCTTCAACTGAAAAGTGAAAAAATGAATCGCAACAAAATTTCAACTTGAAGTGTTACGGGCAGATTGTTAATGTACTTGTCCAATTTAAAAAACTGCCCGTAAAACTTCAAGTTAAAATTTTTTGTCCGTTGCGATTCGTTTTTCCACTTGTTCGTTGCGATTCGTTTTTCCACTTGTCCGTTGCGATTCGTTTTCCCAGTTATCCGTTGCAATTCGTTTTCCACTTGTCCGTTGCGATTCGTTTTTCCACTTGTCCGTGGAAGTTTCACTTCTAATATGTGTCCCAGCACACATTTCGTTTTTTCTTATTGTCTAGACGTCTACATCTACCATTTATTTAGTAAAAAATTATACCGATTAGTTCTTTTATCGTAATTTAAAATGGAAGGACAAGATATGCATTTTAGACGTATTTTATTGTATAATTTCCGAAAAGGCAAGCATACAAGAAGTTATTTGCCATGTAGAGGAATGAAGAAATAAAGGTAGTGTCAAAGTTGGTTTGCCAGATTTCGTTCGGGTGATTTTTCGTCGAAAAATGCACAACGATCTTTCCATTCAATTGAAGTCGATGAAACCCATATCAAGAACACGTGATATTGCAAAGAAGCTTAATATATCTCATACGTCCATTGAAGAAAGTTATAATTTTAAATTTTTATTCTGACGTGAATCCCGAAATTTCAAATATTAGCAACTAACCGTGGTGAAGACGAGCGTTGTCCGGGCCCGGACGGGACACGAATCCTGCACTGTGTAATATAAACCGCTTCATACAAAATGTATGTAACGTTTCAAATTCGTGCCCCGTCCGGGCCACGTAGACGGAACGACCCGGACACGGCCCGGTCTAATATAAATCTTCCCTAAAGCAATGCTCCAACAGAGGGGTGAGGCAGTTAAGCGATAACCACAAGCGTGGTAAGACGTGTGTACATTCGATAATCTATATAGTGACAGACTTTGCGCTTGTTTTTTAATCGTGCCTTACGTTAGTAATGATTGTGTTCAGTTATATTTGTACCTGTGTTATACGTGTTTGTATAGTTCTAATAAATTCTATAGTAATCCCAACGGCATTTTAATTCGAGTCCTGCAACTCGTAACAATATACTTAGGTCTCAAAAGAGTTTATAATGCGGTTCATAATTACATAACTGTTACAAAATTATTTTTAATACAAATACTATATAGATACTTACATCTTAAAAATACTTCTACCAATTCTGCTATTGATATTCATTTTGCACTATACGACACGAAGCTATCGGGTGCTGTGGCTTGTAATGGTCCAATATCGGACCAAATGGCGAAGCGGTGACGCAAAGCGGTCTTCTGAGGCGCATCTTGTTTGAACACGCAAACTGCTTAGAGGCCACTCGAATAATACAGAGAAACGGGAGAGATGCTGATAATATTCCTATTGTATTATGCAAACATACTGAAAATTAAATTGTTTTGCATATTTAATTTTAAGCGTACCTAAGCGTATCTAAAAATAAAATATTTTTTAGGTAGGTATTTTATATTGATGACAATAGGTTTATAGAGATGAATAAACTCTCATATTCATGTTTATATGTAATATATGCAACATTTATGTTAATATGTAAACGTCATGAGGGCTCAGTGGCTACGGCGCCTCCTACTAATTTACTTAAGTCAGGTTCGAAGCTTCTGGCAGACTTAGGTACTGATATAGCCGTAGGAAAAACTCGTGAGAATCTGTATATCAATACTACAGCCACCAGATGTAGAACCCGCCAATCTGTTTTGATCGAAAGAGTATATTTCGTTATCTTAAAATGGAGGGCCTATGTTTAGCAGTGGGCTGATATGATTATTAGCAATTTATATTAGTTTATCATATTTTTTAATTAACTGACATAAGCTCTATGTTGTTACTTTGGAAATACATATTTTATTTCTGATATTATTTAACATTACAATTTCTAGTTACGCTATGTAATTTTAATTAATTCTTGCGTAGCTATTCTGTAGAGGTGAGGAACATGCATTATTTTTGTTATTTAATAATTTAACCCTAAAATAAATAGGAACATAAGACTTGTTATTTACGACTTTGGAAAGAAATTGACTTAACTTCCATTCTTTGATTAAATAAAAAAGAATCGTCGTAATTTTTACAGACTTTCTAATGACATTTACGATACGCATGTGTATATTAAAAAAAAGAATCATCTCTCAATTTCTATATTATTGTAAGGCGGCTATCCCCAATTTTTTTTACTTCATCACAATATAAGAGTACAATTTTTGATAAAAATATGTTCTATGTAAAAGGTTACAACAGAAGGGTGTAAGTTTATATTGAAGATTTTCAACAATGTGCTCACAGTGATGGTCGGAATGCGACCACTATTCCCAGCTCCATATAACAGCAAATAAGGATCGTAACGACCGGGTTAACTTTAAGATAATTGCTAACCGGTGATACGGGGCCGCGGTGTAACATCCACTTTAATGTCTTTAGGACTTGACTACTGTCCCAATCACCGTGGAGTTCACTTGAGGGTCGTTTCTGATTAGTGCCAGATCTCTATATCTTACTAGTTGAAAGGTATAAAGTCCATAAAAGTAATGTCAATTTTCTATCAATGGTGGCCAATGAAAGCATAGTAAGGCAATGGAAGAAGATACTTACATTCATCTTTTTATATGGTAAGGCATAGAAATCTGGTATAGGTAGTAAGCGATTGTTTACCTCCAAAATGTTTGTGATATACGATGAACCTCTAAGTTGTAGTTTTATACTTTTTTGTCGCTAGGTGTAAATATTTCACAGGTATGACAGGTAATGGAGATATGATCCTAATTGATCCTCGCACGGGGTCTAGACTAGACAACTACCTGACTACATAGCTTGCTTTTTCTTTGTACAATTTTGTTTTTTTACTAATATGTACTAATATGTACTATCTTCTGCCCGCGACTTCATCCGCGTGGAATAGTTTAAAAACCCTCCCGATTTTGAAATATTCTTCATTGGTGCTCCGCTCCTATTGTCTTAGCGTGATGGCATATAGCCTATAGCCTTCCTCGATAAATGGGCTATCTAACACTGGAAGAATTTTTCAAATCAGACCGGTAGTTCCTGAGATTAGCGCGTTCAAGCAAACAAACAAACTCTTCAGCGTTATATATTAGTATAAGATTTTGGCTATGAAATAAAAAAAAATTAGCGCGCGTTTACACAACACCGCTACCGCGCCGCTGGCGCACTTTGAGAGCCCACTACGGGGCAGCGTTATGGGAGGGTGGACAATGTCTGCATACACACAGAAATTCTCACAAATAAATTGCGTTATTCATTGTTTGTTGAATATGATGGCCTCTGTGCTTGAGTGGGCTAAGCCTTTGCTTCACTGCCACGCAGAGGCTCCGGTTTCGATTCCTGGTATAGTGAATTTTGGAAACCAATTGTCTCCGTTTTTTATTGTGGTCTGGGTGTAAAGGATCGATCCCAGAGTAGTCTTTTCTATATTATACGTAACACAAGCGTAACTTACTTAACTTGGGGATCTACAATGTGTGTGCTTGTCTGCCGATTATTTATTTTATATGACGAGCATACATAATTTGAATTAAAGTAAGAGTTTTTTTTTTACAAACACAAAACCGTGTTTATATTTTATTCGGCACCGACTTCTGCATGTTGTAGAAAGAAGTCGGTTAAATATTTGTTTTTTGGTTTTTAATGGGAAGTCGGTTATGTTTTTGGTAAAAAACATATTGTTTACTTATTAGTTGCGCAAATACTCAATAGCTTTAGAAAGCACCTGTTGAAATTGTGCAACGGGCATGGGTATATAAATTTGCCGTCTCACTCCAGGTGTATATGCTCTTCAACAAGGCTTTTGATTTCTTTGCGATGCACAAATCAGATCGTGACTTGGTGACTATTGGATCATCTCGAGAGTCATAAAAATAATAATTTGAAAATTGGTCCACAATTGACGGAGAAATCCAGTAACAAACAACTACGAAACGAACGAACGTACGAAAAAAAACATACAGTCGAATTGAGACCTCCTATCTTCTGAAGTCGGTTAAAAATAATATTTTCTTAAGTTTTCGCGACTTGTACACATAATAAAACTACGTTTTAACGGTTTTAAGTGCGGTAATTTATTTGATTTAGGTTTATCCGACGTTTCGGCCGCTTTTCAGTGGCCGTGGTCACGGAAGACAAAGATGACGAAACGTCGGATAAACCTAAATCAAATAAATTACCGCGCTTAAAACCGTCAAAACGTAGTTTTATTATCGGTTAAAAATGTTTATATATATGTACTTTCACAATTAAATAAGCAAAAAATGAAAGTAGATATATTTTAATTTAACTTAAAATTAGCAGACGCTGATTGAAATATCCAATACTGTTCAACTGTTAGGACCTAGTGGTGACGTCATATATATATGAAATGAATTACTTTCCATATCCAATTTCAGAACTATTGTCTGTCAGGTACCTATTGTTCTAAATTAATCTAGTCTTGAGCCTGTACGAATGTGGGCAACAAAGATATCTGTTACTCTGTAAGTCGTTGAAGACTCTCAAGGGTGTCGTATATCGACTGACCGTAGGGTAGTTACGAATTGCCAGGAGCTCGTTTTAACTTTGTGATTTGTTAGCTATGTTTTTATTCAATGGTCTTAATGACAGAATACTTCTAATTTTAAAGTACCTATTACTCTTAAAATCGTTTTATTTAATCTTTACTGTGCTCAAGTAAAATTCTGCATGGAGTAGAGTTCTCACCTTTGGAATGGCGCTACTAAATACCAGTTTGAAGCGGTGGAGTCAATGGAAAAAAACCTAGAGCATCGACGTCGGATTGCTGATTTTATCGGTATTTTATAGGATTCATTTCGGAGAGTGTGCGGTTGTACTGTTCAACCTGATTCCCCCAACACCATCCCATATTCTGACGACAAGACGCTCTGGTCGATGCCGTCGTTTATACTGAAACCTCAACAGTGGGAAGAAAAGGTTTTGTCACCATGTTCTTTCTGCTTATGGCACAGCTACTAGGGTCCGTGTTTCCTGAAAAGTACAATCCGGGTGTCTTCAAGTTTCGTGTGAATAGGTAATTTATAGGTCATTTATAGCATGCTCGATTTTCGACCACATCATCATCTAATATTATTCCTGATCTTGGTCAAACACGAATCTATTTATCACAAAAAAATCATATTAGTCTTAAAGTATATGTAAGCTCACTGGGTTAATTAGTCTGTTTGAATGTAAGCTTGTAGGCTGTTTATTACAAACTGATTTAGAAAAACTTTTTGTGTTTGATAACTGTAATTATTTATTAGGCAAAGAGCTTTAATAATATAACGCAAATGAAGGTGTGGGAAACGAAAAAGAAGAAAATAGCACTACCTATATAGAATTCAATGTCATCGGTTATGCATATATTAATTCACCCTTTATGCGCAAAAAACGTTTTGGAAGCATAGTAGCTAGCGCACGTGTCTCAAACTCAGATGGCCCGGATTCGAACCCTGGCCGGAAAGCGTGCACCACTTGGGCAGATATTTGAATTGTGCATATTGTTTCAATTATAACGTGCTAACGGTGAAGGAAAACATCGTGATGAAACCTTGCACATCGAGATAACCGCTATGCCAATGCGCCTTGGACAAGCGTGGCGAGTATATCTACTGTATATTCCCTTATAGATGGGAGGCCCGAGCCCAGCAGTGGGATGTTTATGGTCTGTTATTATTAATAACAATAATATGCAAAAAAGTTATGATGTTTAACTGACTCACTTTTTTAATTTAATATATTATTTTTAATTCATATATCACATTTCTTAGATAATAATATAAATTAAAAATACCCAAATAGCCTGCTCCAAATAAGTCAACAAATAAAAAGTCACATTTATCTAACATCTATGGTTCAGAAAAAAATATACAACTTGCAAAGTCCGCCGCGCACTGCCGTGTCGTCAGCGCCCGCCCATAAGTCGTTATCTCTCCCAGTTGTTTGCTAACTTGCCGCGGTAAGAATTGCAAATGGCGATAATTCTAACTACGCCGATAAATCACACCTAACCCCGTTCAACTTTTTTCCCCCGGGGTGCAGCTCTGCGCCATTGTTGGTGATTGATCGCGCCTTTCCCATACTTAAACTTCTTTCAAAACGTGCAAGAACATGTGTTGCCAAAGTTTCAGCGACTCGATTACTTTGACACGTTTACAGTCGTTATAGGACACATCGAAATTTCAAATATTAGCAACTAACTGTTGCCAACTTAATATTTGAAATTTCGATGTGTCCTATAACGACTGTAAACGTGTCAAAGTAATCGAGTCGCTGAAACTTTGGCAACACATGTTCTTGCACGTTTTGAAAGAAGTTTAAGTATGGGAAAGGCGCGATCAATCACCAACAATGGCGCAGAGCTGCACCCCGGGGGAAAAAAGTTGAACGGGGTTAGGTGTGATTTATCGGCGTAGTTAGAATTATCGCCATTTGCAATTCTTACCGCGGCAAGTTAGCAAACAACTGGGAGAGATAACGACTTATGGGCGGGCGCTGACGACACGGCAGTGCGCGGCGGACTTTGCAAGTTGTATATTTTTTTCTGAACCATAGATGTTAGATAAATGTGACTTTTTATTTGTTGACTTATTTGGAGCAGGCTATTTGGGTATTTTTAATTTATATTATTATCTAAGAAATGTGATATATGAATTAAAAATAATATATTAAATTAAAAAAGTGAGTCAGTTAAACATCATAACTTTTTTGCATATTATTGTTATTAATAATAACAGACCATAAACATCCCACTGCTGGGCTCGGGCCTCCCATCTATAAGGGAATATACAGTAGATATACTCGCCACGCTTGTCCAAGGCGCATTGGCATAGCGGTTATCTCGATGTGCAAGGTTTCATCACGATGTTTTCCTTCACCGTTAGCACGTTATAATTGAAACAATATGCACAATTCAAATATCTGCCCAAGTGGTGCACGCTTTCCGGCCAGGGTTCGAATCCGGGCCATCTGAGTTTGAGACACGTGCGCTAGCTACTATGCTTCCAAAACGTTTTTTGCGCATAAAGGGTGAATTAATATATGCATAACCGATGACATTGAATTCTATATAGGTAGTGCTATTTTCTTCTTTTTCGTTTCCCACACCTTCATTTGCGTTATATTATTAAAGCTCTTTGCCTAATAAATAATTACAGTTATCAAACACAAAAAGTTTTTCTAAATCAGTTTGTAATAAACAGCCTACAAGCTTACATTCAAACAGACTAATTAACCCAGTGAGCTTACATATACTTTAAGACTAATATGATTTTTTTGTGATAAATAGATTCGTGTTTGACCAAGATCAGGAATAATATTAGATGATGATGTGGTCGAAAATCGAGCATGCTATAAATGACCTATAAATTACCTATTCACACGAAACTTGAAGACACCCGGATTGTACTTTTCAGGAAACACGGACCCTAGTAGCTGTGCCATAAGCAGAAAGAACATGGTGACAAAACCTTTTCTTCCCACTGTTGAGGTTTCAGTATAAACGACGGCATCGACCAGAGCGTCTTGTCGTCAGAATATGGGATGGTGTTGGGGGAATCAGGTTGAACAGTACAACCGCACACTCTCCGAAATGAATCCTATAAAATACCGATAAAATCAGCAATCCGACGTCGATGCTCTAGGTTTTTTTCCATTGACTCCACCGCTTCAAACTGGTATTTAGTAGCGCCATTCCAAAGGTGAGAACTCTACTCCATGCAGAATTTTACTTGAGCACAGTAAAGATTAAATAAAACGATTTTAAGAGTAATAGGTACTTTAAAATTAGAAGTATTCTGTCATTAAGACCATTGAATAAAAACATAGCTAACAAATCACAAAGTTAAAACGAGCTCCTGGCAATTCGTAACTACCCTACGGTCAGTCGATATACGACACCCTTGAGAGTCTTCAACGACTTACAGAGTAACAGATATCTTTGTTGCCCACATTCGTACAGGCTCAAGACTAGATTAATTTAGAACAATAGGTACCTGACAGACAATAGTTCTGAAATTGGATATGGAAAGTAATTCATTTCATATATATATGACGTCACCACTAGGTCCTAACAGTTGAACAGTATTGGATATTTCAATCAGCGTCTGCTAATTTTAAGTTAAATTAAAATATATCTACTTTCATTTTTTGCTTATTTAATTGTGAAAGTACATATATATAAACATTTTTAACCGATAATAAAACTACGTTTTGACGGTTTTAAGCGCGGTAATTTATTTGATTTAGGTTTATCCGACGTTTCGTCATCTTTGTCTTCCGTGACCACGGCCACTGAAAAGCGGCCGAAACGTCGGATAAACCTAAATCAAATAAATTACCGCACTTAAAACCGTTAAAACGTAGTTTTATTATGTGTACAAGTCGCGAAAACTTAAGAAAATATTATTTTTAACCGACTTCAGAAGATAGGAGGTCTCAATTCGACTGTATGTTTTTTTTCGTACGTTCGTTCGTTTCGTAGTTGTTTGTTACTGGATTTCTCCGTCAATTGTGGACCAATTTTCAAATTATTATTTTTATGACTCTCGAGATGATCCAATAGTCACCAAGTCACGATCTGATTTGTGCATCGCAAAGAAATCAAAAGCCTTGTTGAAGAGCATATACACCTGGAGTGAGACGGCAAATTTATATACCCATGCCCGTTGCACAATTTCAACAGGTGCTTTCTAAAGCTATTGAGTATTTGCGCAACTAATAAGTAAACAATATGTTTTTTACCAAAAACATAACCGACTTCCCATTAAAAACCAAAAAACAAATATTTAACCGACTTCTTTCTACAACATGCAGAAGTCGGTGCCGAATAAAATATAAACACGGTTTTGTGTTTGTAAAAAAAAAACTCTTACTTTAATTCAAATTATGTATGCTCGTCATATAAAATAAATAATCGGCAGACAAGCACACACATTGTAGATCCCCAAGTTAAGTAAGTTACGCTTGTGTTACGTATAATATAGAAAAGACTACTCTGGGATCGATCCTTTACACCCAGACCACAATAAAAAACGGAGACAATTGGTTTCCAAAATTCACTATACCAGGAATCGAAACCGGAGCCTCTGCGTGGCAGTGAAGCAAAGGCTTAGCCCACTCAAGCACAGAGGCCATCATATTCAACAAACAATGAATAACGCAATTTATTTGTGAGAATTTCTGTGTGTATGCAGACATTGTCCACCCTCCCATAACGCTGCCCCGTAGTGGGCTCTCAAAGTGCGCCAGCGGCGCGGTAGCGGTGTTGTGTAAACGCGCGCTAATTTTTTTTTATTTCATAGCCAAAATCTTATACTAATATATAACGCTGAAGAGTTTGTTTGTTTGCTTGAACGCGCTAATCTCAGGAACTACCGGTCTGATTTGAAAAATTCTTCCAGTGTTAGATAGCCCATTTATCGAGGAAGGCTATAGGCTATATGCCATCACGCTAAGACAATAGGAGCGGAGCACCAATGAAGAATATTTCAAAATCGGGAGGGTTTTTAAACTATTCCACGCGGATGAAGTCGCGGGCAGAAGATAGTACATATTAGTACATATTAGTAAAAAAACAAAATTGTACAAAGAAAAAGCAAGCTATGTAGTCAGGTAGTTGTCTAGTCTAGACCCCGTGCGAGGATCAATTAGGATCATATCTCCATTACCTGTCATACCTGTGAAATATTTACACCTAGCGACAAAAAAGTATAAAACTACAACTTAGAGGTTCATCGTATATCACAAACATTTTGGAGGTAAACAATCGCTTACTACCTATACCAGATTTCTATGCCTTACCATATAAAAAGATGAATGTAAGTATCTTCTTCCATTGCCTTACTATGCTTTCATTGGCCACCATTGATAGAAAATTGACATTACTTTTATGGACTTTATACCTTTCAACTAGTAAGATATAGAGATCTGGCACTAATCAGAAACGACCCTCAAGTGAACTCCACGGTGATTGGGACAGTAGTCAAGTCCTAAAGACATTAAAGTGGATGTTACACCGCGGCCCCGTATCACCGGTTAGCAATTATCTTAAAGTTAACCCGGTCGTTACGATCCTTATTTGCTGTTATATGGAGCTGGGAATAGTGGTCGCATTCCGACCATCACTGTGAGCACATTGTTGAAAATCTTCAATATAAACTTACACCCTTCTGTTGTAACCTTTTACATAGAACATATTTTTATCAAAAATTGTACTCTTATATTGTGATGAAGTAAAAAAAATTGGGGATAGCCGCCTTACAATAATATAGAAATTGAGAGATGATTCTTTTTTTTAATATACACATGCGTATCGTAAATGTCATTAGAAAGTCTGTAAAAATTACGACGATTCTTTTTTATTTAATCAAAGAATGGAAGTTAAGTCAATTTCTTTCCAAAGTCGTAAATAACAAGTCTTATGTTCCTATTTATTTTAGGGTTAAATTATTAAATAACAAAAATAATGCATGTTCCTCACCTCTACAGAATAGCTACGCAAGAATTAATTAAAATTACATAGCGTAACTAGAAATTGTAATGTTAAATAATATCAGAAATAAAATATGTATTTCCAAAGTAACAACATAGAGCTTATGTCAGTTAATTAAAAAATATGATAAACTAATATAAATTGCTAATAATCATATCAGCCCACTGCTAAACATAGGCCCTCCATTTTAAGATAACGAAATATACTCTTTCGATCAAAACAGATTGGCGGGTTCTACATCTGGTGGCTGTAGTATTGATATACAGATTCTCACGAGTTTTTCCTACGGCTATATCAGTACCTAAGTCTGCCAGAAGCTTCGAACCTGACTTAAGTAAATTAGTAGGAGGCGCCGTAGCCACTGAGCCCTCATGACGTTTACATATTAACATAAATGTTGCATATATTACATATAAACATGAATATGAGAGTTTATTCATCTCTATAAACCTATTGTCATCAATATAAAATACCTACCTAAAAAATATTTTATTTTTAGATACGCTTAGGTACGCTTAAAATTAAATATGCAAAACAATTTAATTTTCAGTATGTTTGCATAATACAATAGGAATATTATCAGCATCTCTCCCGTTTCTCTGTATTATTCGAGTGGCCTCTAAGCAGTTTGCGTGTTCAAACAAGATGCGCCTCAGAAGACCGCTTTGCGTCACCGCTTCGCCATTTGGTCCGATATTGGACCATTACAAGCCACAGCACCCGATAGCTTCGTGTCGTATAGTGCAAAATGAATATCAATAGCAGAATTGGTAGAAGTATTTTTAAGATGTAAGTATCTATATAGTATTTGTATTAAAAATAATTTTGTAACAGTTATGTAATTATGAACCGCATTATAAACTCTTTTGAGACCTAAGTATATTGTTACGAGTTGCAGGACTCGAATTAAAATGCCGTTGGGATTACTATAGAATTTATTAGAACTATACAAACACGTATAACACAGGTACAAATATAACTGAACACAATCATTACTAACGTAAGGCACGATTAAAAAACAAGCGCAAAGTCTGTCACTATATAGATTATCGAATGTACACACGTCTTACCACGCTTGTGGTTATCGCTTAACTGCCTCACCCCTCTGTTGGAGCATTGCTTTAGGGAAGATTTATATTAGACCGGGCCGTGTCCGGGTCGTTCCGTCTACGTGGCCCGGACGGGGCACGAATTTGAAACGTTACATACATTTTGTATGAAGCGGTTTATATTACACAGTGCAGGATTCGTGTCCCGTCCGGGCCCGGACAACGCTCGTCTTCACCACGGTTGTTGCACGGCCCCGCCCCGTCCCGTCGTAATACGAACACTCTTGCGTGCTGCGTACGGGCAGTGAGCGACGAATTTTTAGTGAGGGACCACGCGCGTTCTTTTTGTTTCACCGAAGCTCAGTTTAGCCACAAATTTGTGATTAGTAAACAAAATATTAATTTATTGCAACATTTTTGATATAAGTTTGCGGATAATGGACGATGAAAGATTAATTGAACATGTTCGAAAGTATCGTCATATATATACAAGAATCACACCTGGCTAATGACTATCATAAAAATTACAATAAACAATAGGCTGCTTTTATAATTACACATTTAAACACAAAGTAAACAAAAGAAGTCAAAATGCGGAAAGGTAATAAACTGCAGGTGTGAATCGGTCTTTGTCGATCGTAACACGATCTATGAAATTTTTATAACTAAAGTGTTTATTTTAACCAAATATAATTTTAACAAGGTTTTTTAGCATTAATAAGTATTTAAATGGAGATCGACAAGAAGAAGAAAGAAGTATACGTCGGTTGCGAAGTACAATTTTCCAATATACAAATACCTAAGAGTTCTCTGTAAGTTCTTCACTTAATATTTTGTGGCTACAATTTTGAACCCTTCGCTTACAATATATCCACTTCCCCAGAAGCAAGCAGGAATGTGGCGAGGGCTGTACTTAAGTAGCGCGTCTATACCACGTACAACACTTTATGTCGTCTTATTACATTATATTGTGGCGACCAATGGTAGAACTGCCCAACAGCGTAAATCAGTTCTAGAACTTTTAGAAAATACTAGACATTTCTGGAAGGAAAAGACGACGGAAGGACGCATAGATGTTAGAAAGGGATAGACGATAAATGAAAGAAAGAGATAGATAGATGTTAGAAAGAGATAGACGACAAAAGAGAGAAAGAGATAGATAGATGTTAGAAAGGGATAGATGTATAAACGAAAGTTCCCGAACAGAAGGTTCGGGAAAGAAAAGACAGAGATAGATATATGGTTTCTAGAAAATTCTTCCGGGTATATAAACAGCGTAAGGCGCGCCTACCGGGCAGTTTTTAGAGTTGAAAGTTTAGAGTTGAGAGTTGAGTTTAAAAGTTGAGTTCAGTCCAAGACGGTGAAACGACAAGTGCGATACTAAAGGGTTATCAGAGAAGGTTAAAAGAGTACAGAGACGGATTAAGTGGTGAATTTAGTGACAAGTTTGGTGGACAGATACGCGAAGGAGGTGTTTAGCGTAGTTCGAAGGAGGAACCAGAAGCGAGCTACCCGCGATAATATTGGAGGTGGTCCGCGCAATATCGGCGACGGTATTGAGGGTGTGACAACTTATCGTCGGGACTGTGCATTGTTGGTCGTGCGTATAGGGGCAACCCTACAGAGAGGTACTACGTGCGGCTGTGTAAGTCAATAAAAGCTCTTAGTTAAAAACTGATGTTTTCTTCCAATCCATAAGTGCGTACCCCCGCTCGCACGTAACAATATGTTTACATTATACCACTTATGGGGTCGGGCTCCTAATTTTACTATTCATTCACTTGCCCTACCATGAGTTGATTTTTGACATCAGTTGTATGGAGCTTATGTCAAATTTACCCGATAGTAAAGCAAGTGAACGGTCGGTAAGATATAGGAACCGGTCGTTAGTGGAAAGTGGTTATTGTCACCAATAAATGTGCTGTCATTTTCGCTCGCCACTTTCCTGCCCTCAGCCGTAAAAAGGTGCTCAATGTAAATAATATATTTTAAAAAATCTGATAACGTTTTTGAAATAAAACTATAAATCAAAATGACAAGACAACTCTCTCAGAATACCTGCCATAGCAATAATGTTAGAAAAACAACCACAAATGGATTAAATCTATGTAAATAATTTTATCAAACAGAAGAACCGCTCTATTTAATTATAACTAGGTACTACATGGACCAGCAAAAATGTTACGGCTTGGCAAATGTTTACTGCAAACAAATAAATCGCTGACGCAAATATCTTGTAACTTTCAAGTTTTTGTTATTGGTAGCGCTTCGCCTGTTGGCCAATCCTTAGCTCTACTACTCAAAGAACATCCATTGGTTCAACGAATAACGTTATACGACATTTCAGAAGGAGCATTTGGTTTAGCCATGGACTTATCGCACATACCACGTGAACCTAAAGTAGAGGGATGGACAGGTCGCATGGAATTTACATTGCGCTGTTCTGATATAGTAGTATTAACAGGTCTGCTAGTCAAGAAGACAGCGAGTTATTTAAACAAAATGCAGATTACATTATTTACTCGATACAGCGCACTGTCCCACTACATTCACAGTTGTGACAACTGAACCAATAATTACACTGTACCATTAGTCAGCAAAGTATTAGAATGCTTGAATGAATGATTCATACGTAAAGTTCTAGGCGGAACGGGAATTGACACTGCGGTCTCAAATGTGGTTCGGCAGTGTGTATCAGATACATACGTGTTTAGTAAGACCGCCAGTTATTTGTGGACATTCCTAAAAACAATTGTGCCTTTATTTTCATATGTTACACCTAGATTTAAAGTCGACAATCGTACAGCTGCTTCAATGACAGATTGGGTTCGTAATATTTAAAAGCAAGTTATATCATTCAAAGGTAATTCTAGTCTCTCAACAGCTTATACCACCTATTGCACAGTATCGGCTATACTGAATGCTATAAATGGATATGCCGTTGAACATCTTGCGTTCGTAGCTAACAACGACTATGGAACGAAATATTCTGCTGCTCCATTAATGATACCGCGACATCCGCAATACTGAAGTTCAAATTAATACCTGAATTAGAAGCTGATTACATCTACCAAGCTACTGGAAAACTAGCTAAGGAAGTTTTACAGGAGAGTCGTTCTTTAAACCGGCAAGAAATTACCCAAGACATACAAAGATAAACGTGGCCTTAAAAATTATTAAAACACTGTAAATTAATAAATACTAATAAATATGTCACTTTTAATGTAGATATTACTTTTTTCTAACGCTTTCGATATACTTAATAAAATCTTCACCTTGCGCTATTTCCTTGTTAATAATTGGAATACTGCAATTTAATAGATAACATTCCAGTTCATTCATAGGCAAATTACAGCAAGTCTGAACGATTCCATAAGCTCCTACAAGAGTTGGTCCTGCGAAAAATCTTGTCCCGAAATTAGGATTGGCAGTATAACTGCTAACTATTACTTCACTGCCATTCACAGCATCTATAATATTGTCAACAAATTCGTTGATAGACCAAGCCATTGCTAGTGTCGCTGATTCATGGCCATGTTTTTGGATAACCACGTCTGTACCAGCTTTTCTTACTAATCTTGTTAAAGTATCCGCTTGACATTGATCAATACATAAGTGACTGGGCGTAAGATTTGAAAACAATGGTATTATAGTTTCATCTGAATGACCTCCTATGACCGGTATGTTCAACTCCCAAGCGTTTGCATTAATGGTATTCGCAGCAAAAGCTCTACTCCTTGCAGTATCTATATGAGTAATGCCGAATACTTTGAATGGATTATAGCAATTGTACTTATACAATAAACTACTAGCAAATGGTATTAAGGAATTTATAGGGTTCGTGGATATAGCCAAGAAAGCATCTTGGTTATGCTCTGCAATTGCCCTACAAAGTCTTTCCAAATTTGGTGCGTTAGCTGCCATCATTTGCTCTCTTGTTTTACCAGGAATCCGAGGTATCCGAGCTGCCATCAATACAATTTCGGACGATCGAATTGCTGGTCCTAACTTTCTATCTCCTGCGAATACTGACACCAAAGGACCACCTGGTATATGCCCCAACTCGTAACCAATCCCTTTCACATGGTCGTCGTCATCATATAACTGTAATCTTCTTACTTTCATGTTTTGCTTCAAAAGCAATGCTACATTAGATCCTATATCCGAGGCTGCACCAACAATGGAAACCTGGACATTTCTGTGAGGTACAAAATATGTATTTTGATTATATTTCTTCGAAAATAGAGTAGCACTGACCCTTTTAACAAACATGTTACTTCAGTAATATGTAATCCACACTAAATTTGGTTAAAGACATTACATATAAAAAGTTTGCAACACAGGCATTTTGATAGAATTACTTTGTGAGTTTGATGTTACTGATAATATAAAGACTACATAATGTCTATGATTATAAAAATGACAATCTTTAAAAAAAACAAGTCTGTCAGCTTATTTGCTCATTCATTCTGTTTGTCGGTAACCCAGCCCATATTGCGGCTGAACTGATCACTACGATTGTTACGGACTCTTTTATTGTAAGTGACGTATTAAGAGAAAAAATATAGATGTCAATTTAGATCCAAATAAATGTCTGTTATATGAAGACGTGCTTATTATTTCTTTAAATAATAAATTATTAGAAAGCGCGAATACTACCCCAACATAGTGGCGACCGTGACACCAAACCTAGTGGTGACCGTTTGCAGCAAAGAATCTAACGATATTTCAACCGATTTACGATGGATCTCAATATTTTGAAACGACAAAGGGAGCAATTGAGACGTGTTTTTTAAGGCACGAGATGGCCGCTTCTTCAAGTATAGACTACGAATTTTTGAAATAAAAAGTAGATGCAATAAATAGATTGAACACAGCAATACAAAATGAGATGTTGAGTTCAGAAAAATTTGATGAAGCAGCAGAATATGAAAAAGAGTGTGAAGAGTGTGATAATATAAAGATAAGATGGCTCAAAACAAAAGCTAAGCTATGCGATGAGATCAAGAAAGAGACAACAGAAGAGACACGCTGTTCGAATTTGAATTTGCCGAAAATTGACATTAGGAAATTTGACGATAATCCCAAATCATGGCTACCGTTTTGGGGACAATACAAAAAAATACATGAGAATGTCAGCATGGACGAAGAAACAAAATTTCAATATTTAACACAAGCGATGACTGATGGTAGCACTGCTCGAAATTTAGTCGAAAGCTATCCGCCAACTGCAGAAAATTACCCGAAAGTAATCAAGACTCTAAAAGACCGCTTTGCTAAGGACGAAACTGTCATTGAAATTTACGTGCGGGAACTGCTGAAATTAGTTACTTGCAGGCAACAAATAACTTTAGATGTTTTGTATGATAGAATTTTTACAAATTTACAAATTTTAGGAACACTAGGTATAATTCAGAATAAATATGAATGTATCTTGTTACCTTTAATAGAATCAGCGTTACCAGAGAGCGTCCTATTGTCATGGAGTAAAGTACCACGTGGGGTAGGGGTACAAAAGCTTAATAGTTTATTAGATTATTTACAGACAGAAGTGGAAGCAGAAAGACGCGTGAAGTTGGCAAGTGACTTTCTAGATAGCTGCTCATCCAAGGAGCCTACTGCTACATGTCTAACGTCTAAGCAACTAAGAGATGAGACTAGTGGAAGGCAATCTAGTACGAAAGAAGGTAAGGGTTTATGTTATTTTTGTGATAAACCACATAGTGCTTTTCAATGTAGTAAGTCTGGAGATTTAGGTTTAGAAGAAAAGAAGCAAGCAATTAAAGTAAAAGGTGGTTGTTATGTTTGCTTAAAACGAGGGCATCTTGCGAAGAATTGTAAGTCATATGTCAAGTGTTTGTCTTGTGGTAAAAGGCATCCCATAATTTTATGTCCTACATTACATGACCAAGTCCATCAGGCAAGAAATAAAGACAAACCATCCGGTTTGATAGAAGAAGTCTCCACCAATTTTACTCATAATAAGACGACAACTTTTCTACAAACTTTGATCGTAAAAATAATAGGGAACAATAATGAAATTAAAGCTAGAGCTTTACTTGATTCTGCTTCACAGCGAACATACATAAAAAAGAAAGTAGCTGAAGAACTGGGACTACGTGTAATAAGGCAGGAAAAATTAGGACACTCACTTTTTGGTGGTGTAAAAAAGAGCTCGAAGACATATAGGGTATTTGAATTCGAAGTAAGTAATACTGCTAACAATTACTCTATAATAATGACGGGCATAGAGCAAGAAATACTCTGTGGTGATTTACCAAAAATATGTAATTTGGGATTGATACAAAGACTCCAAAAGAACAATATCTATTTAAATGATACGGATAAGATAAGTGTATGCCTATCCCTTTAGCTACGTCTACTAGGTTTGGTAGGCAAATTAAACTTCCAATTCGTTTTATGGAATGATTTTATTTATTTTATTGAGTACGACGCTCTCTGGGTGCTGTTATTTTATTTTGCTATGTGCATAGATTTGAGTTTGAATTGTTTTCATTGTACTGACTTCAATGTAATATTTTGAGAATATTATTTTGTTTACTTGTGCTCTATAATCCGCCCCCGGGAGGAATGTTACGGACTCTTTTATTGTAAGTGACGTATTAAGAGAAAAAATATAGATGTCAATTTAGATCCAAATAAATGTCTGTTATATGAAGACGTGCTTATTATTTCTTTAAAGAATAAATTATTAGAAAGCGCGAATACTACCCCAACAACGATTGCTACTCAACATTTGTTTCATCATTCATGTTGAATGTGGTCCTTGCAGAAAACTATATCTAAATTAAAATTCTATTTCGTTTAATAACTAAAATAAATATATTAAAAAGACCAATATAAAAAAATCCACTGAATACGAAGAGGAACGCACCCAAATGCCCAAAATGCTCCTTTAGCCATTCCACAACTACCGCGTCGTTATAGTAATTTTCGCTCACGCAACACCACAGAGTACTTTATATATACTGGTATAGAGTCAACAGTCATAATATATATACTAACGCACTCTATCGGTATACGACACAATACAACGGCAAAAACCGTCCAGGGCGTCTAGTATTATTTTAATTTATATATTAGACTTTTGGAAATTGTGTGAGTTGATAATTTAACTCCTGCAATTCCCAAAAGCCCTTCCAAAAAATGTTTATTTGTTAGTAAATAAAACAACAATTTAGCGGTAGCGTGATTTATTATGCTTCCTTTTATTAAAATATTCAAAGGTATACATTTTCATAACATCATTTGTATCCACATCTAATCTGGTGCCGTTAGGATGATTTACTTACAAGTTTTACCGCATCTGGGCACACAACAACCTCTTTCAGAAGAAGCCATACTCCAAGTCATCAGAGAACAAATCGTTAGGGAAATCGGTGTTCAGGGTACATGCGTAAGTCCAGCGTGATCACAGAACACTAGTAAACGTGATAAGCGAAGTCTTCGGAGTCCAGGAATCAAACAAAGTTATCAAAAATTAATCAAAACACAAACAAAGTACATACATTCACGAGTGTAACTCGTATCGATCGGAATGTCTTTTTGGTTTTGACATAATTGACATCTTTGAAATAAGTTTTTGCTAAATAGAAAATTCATTAAAAATCCAGTAATTAAAGTTAAAAAGAGCTTTATAATTTGAAAAAGGTGAGGAATAGAATTTACACACTTTAAAATATATTTATTACCTGATATGGCTTGCAAAAACGTAAAACATATCAAATATATCTTAAACAAGTAATAAAACAACTGCGTATAACGAAACCTATTATTTTCTTTCATTTGGTGTTCAATTTGAGAACAGTGACATCTACTGCAATACGTACCTACTAATAGAACGCAAAAATTCTCTAAGAAAAAATAATTGTACTGACTGTTATGACACTGCGCAACACTCACATCGACCTATGTTAAGAGGTGGGTCGAATAATCCGTTCCTCTTCAGTTTACGTTTGTAACGCCCACAATTATTGCAAATGGAACGGCAAAAATCGCAATCGGGAGCGTGGTCGTTATGAGCCGCATAGGCACCGAGCCCGTAGCCTTAGTAATATATAAGATCTTCGTGATTGCGGAAATCATATAACAGTATTTCTATCTATGTTAATGCCAACTTGACTATGACAATATAATTTCATATTGTCAAAATTGTGTTTATTTAAATTAATGTTAGATATTTCTTTTTAAATTAACGGTCATTTTAACTTTACAATGTTGCTTTTCAGAAGAATCTACAAACCATTTCATTTAAGTACTAAAAGTTATCAAGTGACAGTTGTAGGAGGTGCGAGTGATTTAGGACAAAAAATTTGTTTTTTATTACGAACTGAACCCTCAATTAAAAAATTAGTATTACATGATACCCTAGAACAAACCCCCGGAGTTTTGATGGACCTCTCACATATACCATCTGAATCTTCTATCCAGGGTTATTCTGGAGAGGAAACTTTGGACCGTGCAATCAAAGATTCCGATCTTATTATAGCAGTTGGCGGTATGCAACGCCAACCTGGATTAAAAAAGAAAGCCTTGATAACAGCTAATACTAAATTCATGAAGTCACTTTCAGTAAGAGTAGCTAAATTGAATCCAATGCCATTTGTAGGCATAGTCACAGAACCTATTAATAGTATGGTTCCAATGGCTGCAGAGATTATGAGAAACTATGGAGTCTACGACAGCAGAAAGCTATGCGGAATTACGGGTGTAGATGCTATTAGAACGCAGTCTATTTACGCTATTGATAACAATTTAAATCCACATGACTGCAATGTGCCAGTGATAGGAGGGCATTCAGCGAAAACTATAATTCCTCTACTTACTCAAACGAAACCATTAATAAAAAAGAATGAAAAATTAATGCAAGAATTTACAGAAAAAGTTCGCAAGTGCGATGACAAAATAACGAGTGCTAAAAAAGGTTTTGCTCCAACGCTATCTGTAGCATACAGCGTGTTAATCTTCACAAGAGGTATACTAAATGCTTTAAGTGGAACACCAGTAAAATTGAATGCTTTAATTGAAAATAATGATTTTGGAACGTCTTATTTCGCTGGGCTGGTTAGTGTGGGTCCAAACGGCTTTGGTGAAATGCAGAGGTACACAAATTTATCAAATTACGAGTGCTACTTACTAGAACATACCATCACGCAACTGAGAAAAGATGTGTTTAAAGGAAAAAGAATTTTAGAAATGGCTGAATAAAAATATTTTCTTGTAAAATTCGCAGCAAACTATAGATTAGCCGCAGGTTACGTAATCGATTACTCAATTAATGAAAAAAAATTTATTACACAGCTCCCAGTTTAACATGGGATTATAGAATAAGTCTTTTATGTCTGCATGTGTTAGTAAAACTGTATAAAACCGCGATAGGTCGACATTGCAATAGTGATGTGGCTTCACATATCAGATAGTCGGTATCGATATTTTTTGTGGTACGGAACAAAATGTACGCAGAAAAATTGTTACCACTTTTTTTAATTTAAGTAATATATTATCAAGCAGACCTTATTGACAAGATATTTATAACAATCATTTTTCTGTTTAATATCATAATTTTCTTATTCTCATGCTTGTGAAAAGATTTGTTTAATACGTGACGAAGAGGTGACTGAAACATCAAGCAACAATATGAGCAAGATCAAAAACTCACCTCATACCCCCGATATCTTGATAATGATAATAGCTCAGTAAAAATGTAACTGTAAAAAGGTCCTACCTACATCACGGTTGCGCAGACCAGATGATGCCACAAATTATTGTGTAAAACATATTTTTCAGACTGGACCAGTCCAAAATTAAGTTCATAAAATTTCTTTTCAATTTGTCATGCGAGAGCAGAACGACCTGCGCTCGAAATCTGCTATTACAATTGTGTCGGAATGGTTGTTTCCTGGTGTCATCGCGTTACTGACGTTGTTTTTTGTCTATTTTATTACAAAGTTACAGTCTTCTATACGCGTTTGCAACACCAGAAGCGGAGCTAAGGTGTTGTCAGCATCTAAGATGGGATAAAGAGCTGAGGATACGGTTGCTATCTAGTCATGTAGAATTTAGGGCATTTTCAGAGATATGTTTTAACAACGTTTGTGGTTTCTAGTAATCTTTTTCCATGGTAAAACTTATAATATTTACAGGATGGGTCGTTAAAATAAAAATCCAGTTACGAATTTATGAATATTTATTTACACACTCCCAACTATAAAAAGTATGTACCAACCAACAACCTAGAGAAAACTAATCATATCACAGAGAACAATTAAGAATTGATTTAATTTTTAGACTAATTTCTTTCGGGTTAAATTACTTTGCCAGTAGCGCTGTAACTAAATAACACATCTGGAACAGTAATACGGAATATGCATGTATTAATACTAATATAGGCAAATTATTTTGCTTTAAAAACTTTATTACGTACTATTTATATAGTACGTAACACCTATGTTATTTCTGGATTTTAAGTGATCAAAGTATTATTAATACGTTGTAAACACGCTAATTCAAATATGTAGTCACTTAATCACGTTATGATTGTCAATAAAAGCGCTATAAATTGATAAATAACATAATAACTATAAAGAATCCAGTAAATGGATTTTTTATGGTTTACAAAATGCCAACAACGTTCTTGTGTGAGGTCAGCGCCCCCGTCCCATAAACACACCAAATTGGCGATGTTTAAAACACCAGCATCTGATTGCAATTTAAAAATATCTATTTTCATACTAAATTTGAACATTTTTCTTAGCGTTATATTTTTACGGCTTTGATTAAAAAATAAATCATGCATATTCCCTATTGCCATTTTACATCGCTGACAATACAAGTTCACCTTTCAGGTTATTTTAATAATTCGGGCCATCAATTACAAAACGACAAAAATATCTTAGCCCTTCTTTACATTATGCCCACTTTCACGGCAGCAATTTCTTGCTCGCTCTATCGAATTCCTTTAGCACTTTCTTTCGGAAGTGGTAAAGGAATTTTACAGAGAGAGTAAGCCGTATTCGCAACTGAAAGTGTTTTATTTAAAAAAAATGTATGTTTTGACCAAATGACGAAAACATTTAAGTATTGGGTAATAAATGTCTATCCTATTTCATATTTATTTACACTGAAACTGAATCAATAAGATGTCACAGATGTTACACACGTAAAATTTCGCTGAATCGATTCCAGTGGCATCTAGCGAGCGAAATGGACTAACCATTAATACAACACATTAGAGTATTAAGATTTTCATTAATGGCAATATAAACATAATATTAATCTATGACTCCTAGTAGTCCCCTTCTACACCACAAACGACATCTCTGCTGAGTTCCTAATCTTATTATTATACATTATTTTACCTACACAATGGTAGACATTAACATTAAACTAATATTAGATGGATGGTTTCTGTCTTTCAATTCGGATGATTCAACCAAAGTCACTCATATAAATATAAACTTTATTCGATTCAATGTCATTAAACGACATGTGCTCTTAATTGTGCCCTTTAAACCAAGTTCATTCAATTTGTTTGACCCATCAATATCAGAATTAGGTAGGTACTTGTCTTGACTTTATGTTAAACTTTGCCAGTTTGAAAATATCAAACACGCTACACCTTGTAATAAAACAGAAATAAATGTTTCCCATAAACTACAAACTAAACAAATAGAAGTTTTAAATAATAATATCAAACTGATTAAAGTACAGGAACATAACATATGTATAATTACAAGTTAATTTGCATTTTCGACAGATTATAAAAATAATAAACAAGAGTCCCGTCAGGACACGACCTCCATTTCCCGATTTAATCTTCTTCAGAGGAGGACGGAAATTGGTGTTAATACATCAAATAGACATACAAATTATAATTAAATCATAATCAAGTAACTAAAAAACGTCTTATTAGTCTTATTACCATCCAACTTTTCACTTTCTATATTACATTTCTTTCTACAAAAGATGAGTATGGAAGAGGGAATGACAATCACCCGGTACTAACCAGATGTCGCTGAATTCTACTCTCTTTGACATTTCACTACAAAAAAAATGTTTTTTCTCATTTTATTCTCACGCTTCGTTATCGCGGCTACTAAAATAGCTAAATGTGAAATAAAAAAAATGATAAAATTCGGATTCAAGCCGTCAAAACACATACTTTTCTCTGTGTTATCAGTTGCAAAACCCTTAGAAAAAACAACAAAAAGTCTTCATGAACTTGAAGTATTTTTAAGAACAAAAAAATTGCCTTTCCCAATATATTTAATTAATATTCTAAATTTAGGAATCAAATACTGAACACTTCTTTTTGGCTGATAATTTGATTTTATACATTAGATTTGATTTACAAATACATAAACTTATGACTCTAAACAACGAAAATTTAATATTTTTTTTACATTTTTAAATAAAAAATACCTTATTCGACTTTATTCTAAAACTACCCAATAATTCATAATTATTAAATCAAAAATACTTATGAGTGGATTTCTTATGTCTCAACTTACAGCTTATTTCAAAGTTAAAACATAAAATGTTTAGACGGAGTAATATAAACTAGAGACAAAACAAATGGCCGAGTCTTTAACCTTCAATTCGTCTTATGCTAGATTTTTAACTTACGCCGAAAATAGACGATTCATTTCTGTCTTTGAATTTTGATAGACATGAGAATTTAAAACGTTAAAAAATAAACGGTCTTAATTATAAAAAAAAAGGTTTTATATATGACTTTTTAACTGCATATTTGTTATATAATGCTGTTTCTTCGATAATGAAGTATTTGCAAAGAAACATTTGTGTTTAAAGTATAAAATATTCTTGGGTATAAATAATTTAAAAAATAACAAAATTTTAATTTTTTTACAAAAAAAAGGAAAGAAAAAGCAGTTTCACAGTTACTTATGAAACCTTTTTTAAACTATGAACATAGTTTAATTTTATGTCTCATTTCTATATAAATTAAAAGAGATAAATGAACACGTCTAATTTAGGCATAGATTCAGTGACAACTGCTGTCATTTCAACGCATGCGCTATGGCGTTACAGGCATGCGTCAGAAGAAAACGCAAAATGAAAAGAAAACGCACTGTTGTTGACATGCCATCAGTCAAGTCGACGTTCGACTGTTTCTTTGTGTTTAATACACATACACAGTTATAGGTAAATAAGCTGCGAGAAGTTTTTGTGTTTGTAGTAGTATTTGTATATTTACAAGACTTCTAAACTTGAAATTTAAAATTCCTTGTACAATCAGCAAAAGATGTTAGTTTAAAGAAGAAAATATATTTACAATCGAAAGTCAACGGCGAAATTCTAATAAATAATAATTATTTACAATGCTAATTGTTGAGGTCTTATCACTGATTTTATTTTTGGTTCATTCTTGCTATTTAATGTTCATTGTTATTATTTGTTGCTAATTATTGTTATTTAATTTGTTAATTAAAATGGTTCTGATGTTGAAACGTGGTTGAGGCAAGATTTAGTCTTCTTAAACTAAAGCCGTCTTATTAATAAACATGGAGTAAACCTAGATCAGCTTTACTTCTAGTATTATCTCAGTAGCAACCAATATCAGTCTTAATAAACGTGGAGTAAACAAGGAGTAGACTAATTCGACTTTAGTCTCAGAGTAAAAGTTACTCCAAGCTGCTGGGTAGTTTTACGATGGATTAAGCATAGAGTAAGCGCTGATGGCGCTGACAATTGACAATTTGACAAATAAACTGACAGTAACATAATTAAATAACATAGGAAAGAAGGTTGTATACCTCCTCATATTAAAGTTTTAGCAGCCATAAGAATATGGGTTCGTGAAGAAGTAAGTGAAATAATGATCATCTTTCAGTATTCATCTATTTCTTAATAAATTCAGCATTATACAAACATTTTACTTAATAGGTTCTATCTAGATGATTGCAGGAGATGTTAGTGGAATAAGTCAGTCAACAATATCTGTTATATGCAAACAAGTTGCCCTGGCACTGGTACAAAAGAGAGCTCAAATTCATACAGATGCCACATAGATAAGCATGTTGTTGAAGACTTTCTTGAAAATCAATGTGACTATTTGTACGGGTACTGGACGAATAAATCATATGTATTCGTACACTTATTCAATTTATTTATTTTTAAATTAAGAATGAATTGGATGATTAGCTTGTTTTTTAAGAATGAGTATATTCATACGGATATTATTATTTTTTTATTATTAAATTTATTACTAAGATTTTTTTTTAATAATAAATGTATTCTAAATAAACGTGAATATGATTGTTGTGTGTTCTTAGTGGAACGCACCCTATGGAATTATGATGTGATTGGTGGAATGTGTATTGTGATTGGTGAACAAAAGGAGGTAATTATAATTTAAATACTCAAATTTTATTTTAATAATAGATATTGTAAATTATGTTAAAATAAATCAATGAAATAAATTTCAATGGAAAAGGTAAGCTATTAATTCTTTTTTTTTCTTTTCAATTAAAAATAATTATTTTTCTAAAAAAGTTTCATTTGTTTATATTTCTGTCATTCTGTCATAAAGTATTTATAATAAAATAATTCAATGTGAATTTATTTAGCTTGTATAAAATATCTTACAAAATGGGTAATTATTCAATTAATAAAAAATATATATTTATTTCTTAACATAGAATTGTTTTTTAATTTTAATACTGATGATATATTCTTCAGATTCCGAAGAAGAATATGAAAACGACGAAGGCAAAGAGGAAGACCAAAACGGAGAAGACGCGAATGAAGTTGTTAATTCAGATGAAGCTGCTGATGAGAATGACAAAGTCATGGATGAAAATTTATTGAAGGAAGGTGACAAATTTGATTCTTTTGAAAAGTTAGAGAAGAAAGTAAAAGATTTCTAAGAAAAAGAGTACGCGTTTTTTTTATCATCGAGATGCTATGACAATTGAACGATGTCGCACAAAAGGAATCAAGAGGCATGTTGAAGCGTCCCTGATATATTACAGCATCCAATATTATTGTATTCATGGAGGGAAATTTTTTATATCTACGTCGAAAGGAGCAAGAAAAGCGTTCTCGTTTCAGAAAAACTGTCCAGCAGCTTTCAGCGTCGGAGTGGATGATACTGGCCACTATCTTGTCATCAAATCAATTAACATGAATCACAATCACGATAGAAGTGAAAATCTTTTTCGACACTATCCACGGGGCAGAAGATTAACTAAGGAGCAAAAGGAAAAAATTGCTGAGTTATTAGATCTCGACGCTAACCGAGTGAAGGTTAAAGATATGATGGAAAGTCAAACTGATAAAATAATATTGCTAAAAGACCTTGATAACTGCGATAAATATTCGCGCTCCAGTCTATTTAATGGTGGTTGAGGATCCAAACGGTTGTTCTAAATTGCATTTTGGTCTCTGAAGATAGGGAATCAATTAACTGGATGATGAATTCCTTCAAAACAGCTCACCCTAAATGGGACCAAATAAAATGTGTAATGACGGATAAAGACATCAATGAAAGAGATGCCATTAGAGAAGCTCTGCCATCAGCAAACCTTATTATTTGTGCCTTTCACACTCTCCGAATATTCAATCGAGAAATTACAACCGATAAAAGAAATATCACACGCGATCAAAGAGATGCAGCAAAATCAATTCTTCAGAAAATGGTTTTTTCTGAAACAGAAGAAGAATATGATTTATTATATGAAGAGTTGAAAGAAATGCCACAATCTGTCGTTGATTACTTTAATGAGAACTGGCATTCTATTAGAAATGAATGGTCACTAAATAATACCTTCATGCATGGAAATTTTCTAAATAATACAAATAACAGACTAGAGTCACTTAACAGCAAAATTAGACAGGCATGCAACTATAATAACTCCTTGGAAGAGTTTGTCGAAAAATTGATTACGTTTTTCTGCTGTCGGAACTCCGAACGGGACCACAAAGCAGCTTATGCATACCAGAAAAAGGAACTGATAACGTTTGAAGAAAGTTCTCCATTAAAACAATATCATGACTTTCTGACACCTTATGCATTTAAATTCGTGCAAGAAGAATACGATTTAAAGAAATTCGACAATGTTGATATTGATACGCCAGAATCACAAGAATTAATTATCAGTTATGATAGTCTAAGTCGAATCGAAACATCTGTTGATTCATTTGATTGTACAAAATTTAGAAGCATGACTTTACCTTGCAGGTAACAACTATACATATAGCACTTATACTAATACTATTTATAAATATCGCATCCAAAATGCCATATTTTTTTTTTTGTAAAAAACGTTTACATAAAGCTCTACAAAAAATTAAATAAAAATAATACTGAAGGTGTTTTCAGGCATATATTTGCTGTTAGAAAACTGAAAAATATTGATCTTTACGAAGAAAAGATTTGCTTGGAACGTTGGACAAAAAAATTACTTTACAACTCAACGAGTTAAAAAAAAAGATGTTCAAGCTGAGATACCAGAATGTATTATTTCATCCCATCAATATAGAACAAAAATTCTTTCTCAGCACGAAAAGTTCTTGGCTGGTTGGCTTCTCTTTTAATAAAAGATCTTCCAGGCTTAGTTGCAGAAAAAAGTAACGATTTGTACTTACAACGGATGAAAAATTTGAGTGATGTACTCGATGCGTATCGAAATGGTGAGGAGATAATGATTGTTCGAGTTAGTAATAATAATAATAACAAATTAGTAGACAGTAATAATATCGGAGACGCCATTAAATCCAGCGATGACGATGATGATGTTAACGAATTTCACTTCCGTGACGACGGTAGTAAGAAAAATGTAAGTCGCGGTGATGCCAGTTGTTCATACGACAATAATTGCAGCAATAACAATGTCAGTTGTGTTGATGGAAGTAACCGCAGCAATGACAGTATTGACGATGACATGTATCTTAGTGACGTCGGTTGCGTTGATGATACTGATAAGAGCAGTGATAATAACACCGAAGATGAAATCTATAAGAAAAATCATATGAATCAAAATTATTTGAAAAAAAGGCTAGAAATATCATCATCGTCATCCTTACCTGACTCAAAATCTTGTTCTCATTCTGTTGTCATCGACAATCAAAACTTACATCTATTTCCAAACGTAAGTAATATAAATGAAGATAATATTGATTCTATTTAAAAAAGGAAGAAATCAACATCTCCTGGGCCTTCTAGATCATTATCAAATGTATCAAATAGCGTTAATGTTGATAAAAAAATTAAAATATTGGAGAATATAATTGTCCAACCGGCTATGAGACAACGAGGACGACCGAAAGGAGCAACGCAAACAGCGATTGGTTTACCAAAGAAGAAAAAATCAATTCAACCGTTTATCAAGAAAACACTATATGATAAATTGTCAATCATGCTAAATTGGTTTGTAAATAATGAAACTGTGACTAAAGTATTAAAAACTAATCATGTAATTCAAGAAGATGAAGTGGAAACAATTTCTGATAATGTATCATCTGCAGTTTTAGATAAGCAAGTGAAAATTAATTTAATGAAAAAATATTTTACGGCTGATGCTTGGAAAATAGTGGAACAAGTTTACGAGACAAAAAAAATTCAACGAATGGGAATGTCCTTCGTGTAAAGAAAATTTAGATACGACAGTAGATGATGAAGAAAAAGTGAAAACAAGTACAGGATGTGATTATTGTTGTGAATGGTATCGTTTGAAATGTACGGGATTAAAGCGTTGTCCACGTAAAACTTATTGGATGTGTAAAAAATGTGAAAAAAAATAGTATGTTCTAGTATAATTAAATTAATTTTAATTTTATGAAAATGTAAGAATAATTAAAAGTTTTATAGAATTAAACTTGACTAAAAATAAGTAAATTAAATTTAAATAAGTGTTCAAATAATTTAATGATTTTATATCATTTAATATAATCAAGAGCAATAACTCTTGAATGAATGAACCGATTTCCACGCGGTTGGCAGCATTCGACGTAGTTTTTTAAACCTCATTAAAAATCTCTAAGTTTAAAATGATCGATCGAAGTAATTCAGAAAAAATACTTTCTTCGGTTTTCTTTTGACAACGATAACTCACGAACGAATCAATCGATTTCGTACGGGCTGGTGGCGATCGACGTCATTTTTTGATGTTAAGAGCTTAGTTTCTAAAATCGATCGGTAGAGCCGTTTAAAAGTTATTAAAAAAAACACATTAAAAAAAATGTAGTGTTTTTGAGATTTCTCAAAATCTACCGGTTCGAATCAGTCCAAAGTATATTCAAAATCTAAGTTTGGTCAAGCCCTTTCGAATGGCGACAACTGCGAAGAAATCGGTCAAGCCGTTCAAAAGTTATAAGAGAGTCACTCACATACACACATACATACAGACATACGGATATCATCCTAGTATAAATGATAGTGAAAAATATATTTAGATACTTATATATTTAATACCTATAAATTTAATTTATTAAAGAGCATTTATTATATTTAATAATAAAAAATAAATTCAATATTTTACGGTATTAAAATCGGCAAACATTTAACATTTTTTGGTTTAAATTAAAAACAATTAGAGACGCAATATTTTTTTTTAATTTGCACTCTAATTGATAAAATAAAATTATTCGTCCGACTTCTGTACGAATAATAATAAATTGTTTGTCCAGTACCCGTATTAATAATTATAAATTGTTCGTACGGTAACCGTATTAATAATTATAAATTGTTCGTACAGTACCCGTATTAATAGACTCAGCCGTTCAAAATTACGAAGTAATTCGTCCTCATCCCAATTGATAGAGCGGTTACGTTTTTGACTCATGTTTTAGTGGTTTTTGTGTGATTTTAACTTTGCAAATAACAAAAAACTGGGCACTGCAAAACAAATTCAAATAAATTTTAGGTAACGTTTGTGTAGGAAATTAGGAATCATTTATCAACTAGACACTATAAATGTCAATTGTCGACATTACTTGGCATTTCCACTCACCAAATCGGTCTTTTTACTTTTAAATTGTACGTGTTGCCATAATTTATTCACTAATCTATGGTGTAAGGAACGTATTGTTACTCTGAGGATACTCCTAGTTTATTAATAACACTCTTACGACGAAGGTAATGCTTAGTTACTCAAATAGTAACTAGTCCGGCCTAAAGGCGGATTACTCCTAGGATTAAGACTTTTTTATTAATAAGGCTGAAGAAGTATTGTATAATATGTAAAATATTACGAAAATAAGTGCAATAGCAATCCGAGCATAATTATGACACCCACTCAATTGGATGCTAAGTCAAGCGGAATATCATCGACTTCCATCGGATAGGCGCTATCAGTAAGTAAATGTCATTCTTCAGGGTAGTAATAAAAAATATGTTCCTTGACTAATGAATGTTATGCTATTATTATTATTTGTTGACATTTATCAGTAATTTTTTTCAAATGTTACATTGAACATTATATAATTTAATAAAATTTATTATAAATATTTGTATGCTCCTATTCACATAACATATATTCCAACTGTTTAACCATGTTTTGATCAAATAAATTTGATTTGATTTAAAAAATATGTTTCATATAATATCGTTTAATATTATTAGTTTCATATTAAATACCCGCGTATAAAAAATATTAATTTATTTTTTTATCTGCTGACCGTATGCTACTACAAACGCAAAAACGTCTCAAAGCTTATTTACCTGTATATTCTTTTGTGAGAGGCATAATGTGATGCTATTTTAACATGAATAAAAATATAATAGATTTTTAATTCTTATGGAAACATTATATTTTACTCATGCGAATATAATGATGCATTTATTTTAGTAATTTAAACTCTTCTACTGAACCATTCAAAATATAATTTATAATAAATAGTCTACACCACAAGATTTTAAATAATATTAAATTATCATTTAACCATTTTTGTAAATTTTCATTTAATTACGGTTATATGAACAAAAATAATTTGGAATTTTTCTTCGATTTAATTAAAATATAATTATATACAATTTAAGATAATCATAATTTGATCATTTTGAACTAACTATAACATAATATCTAACCTACACATGAGTTTACAGTCAAGAGCTTTCTGGTTATTACAGTCCGAGACAAATTTTATGGTAGCCTAGCGGTTAGCAACAAATGGTTGCACAATAGACGCCTTTTCATTGAAAATCGTGTATCATACAGCCTTGAGTAGTTAACCTGGAGGTGCTATAATGTTTAACGCAAATCATAATTATGAATCAATGATCACATTGAGGATGGCATATAGTGTGACTGTATAGTGTTTTATAGTGAAACTGGTTTTTTTTCGTGGATCAGAATCAGATATTAGCTGATAGAATACTTAAGTCATTCAAGTGGTGTGGGTTTGAATCCGGACAATAAAATCGAAAATAATTCGCTATTCTCATCAGTACGAAAAATACTCAATCATTTTTTCAATTGGCAAGCCTGATTTAGATTAGCATTAGTGTAGTAAAGTTGCGAATAAGTCCTATCTATATTTGGTCAAACATTTACTTAATCGACAACTTATTACTTAACTGAAAAAGTCTATCCAAAATAATGATAAGGACGAAACTCATCAGTTCCGGGAGGTCACTAACAACTTACCCGTTGCGAATCTATGTCAGGCTTCAACTTAAATTGATGCACTTGGAACAGATTCTTAAATATCAACATGAAACCTAAGAGACAACTATGAATAGAACACAAAGAAACTCGTACAGATCTTGCCACCTGAAACAAAGTCAAAATTCAAATCAACAAAAAGTAAATGTGAAAGTGCGAAACATATTGTTACATGCCGTCAAAGAAATGCGCACACCTGCCTGTCGTAAAACGCAGTTTATTACCTTTCCTGCATTCGGAGTTCTTTCGTTTACTTCGTGTTTAAAATTTGCAATTAAGAAAAACATCCTATTGTTATCGTACTTGTTTTATGGCCGTCATTAGTGTCGAACTAATCTTTATTGTCATTGAATTTCGTCGAAGCTTGCCAGGTGTGCGGATTAACTCAGTGAACGCGGTCCTTTGTTGTATTGTACAGTTTAATATAAAACAATGCCCGAACGGAGGGGTGGGGCAGTCGAGCGAAGATTACGATACGAGTAAGACGTACATTCGACAAGCGATATAGTAACGGACTTTGCGCGTGTTATTGAATCGTGCAGTTTTTGTCCTGGCTGTGCCCAGTTATATTTGTACCTATTTTATACGTGTTTGTACAGTTGTAATAAATTCTATAGTAGTTCCAACGGCATTTTTAATTCGAGTCCTGTGTAGCTCGTAACAATATAATATTTTACGAAAACTGCACCATTTAGGTTTTAGATTCATATCGCACATAAAGCCCCTAATGTAATACAAAAGTACCCTATGAGTAACCTCTTTATCAAAAACCAAATTGTTGCTCTGTGGTTTTTTTCTGAAAATGAAAATGAATTTATTTCAAAATTGAATGTTACAGATTACTTATTGAAAGGCATGAGTCTACCAATGCTTCTAAAGCAAATTTATTACTGTTAAAGGAGAAGAAGCTGAGATATACAGTATCCACATCTGTTGTCGAAAATACAAGAATATATGAACAAAGTGTATTCGCCTTAATAGAGACAATAAGAAAACTGTTAATGGACACTTTCTAAGTAAGAATACTTTTAGTTAATTTAGGTTATATTTAAATTACTTAATAATCCTTTTAGATAAGATGGTAATATTAATAAGGTATTTCTTTCTAAATACCATATTTATAGAAAATAATAATAATATTGTTACGAGTTGCAGGACTCGAATTAAAATGCCGTAAGAATTACTATAGAATTCATTAGAACTATACAAACACGTATAACACAGGTACACATATAATATAATACAAATAACACGCGCAAAGTCCGTCACCAAATAGATTTCCGAATATAGTACACATGTCTTGCTTCCCTTGTGCTTATCGCTCGATTGCCTCACCCCTCCGTTGGGGTATTGCTTTATACTGTACAAATACAATATGTCTGCTCGACCGCGTGGACTGAATTTCTAAGAATCACACCTGGCTAATGACTACCATATAGATTACAATACACAATGGGCTGTTTTTCCAATCACAAATTTAAATACAACGTAAACAAAAGAAGACGGTCATAAAAGCGTTTCAATGTTATTAGTAGTTAGTCGGTGTTTAAGACCGACGGGTAATTAATGTGCTTTGTTTAGAGATATGCAGGTGGCCCAAATTGTAACAATATCATGGAGTTGTGATGATAATAATATATAAACTCACCACTTCATTCCTCGTTGCTTTTGCTGACTTCACTGCCAGACTCGCTGATGGACGTGGACCTCACACTGATCGAGGTCTCCTTAAACTGACTGATGAAGTCCAGAAGCTTCTGCAGGTTTCTCTGTGTCTTGATTTGGTCGGCAAGTAGTTTCCTTTTCTCGGCGTTGTGCTCGTCTAAGTTCGCCTTGAGGGTCGCCGCCCGAGTTTCTAGTTTTCTTAGTTCAACACACAGTTTTATATTTTTCTCTTGTAAACTCTTTCTTTCTTGTAATTTGTCTGGAAACGAAATATTAGTGTTTTACTAGATGTAAACTTTATAATTCATAGTAAAACCCAGAAACGCTTCACGGTAGCTATCTTTTGGAATTTTCTATTCAGAGCTTCGGAATAAAAAGTACACGAAACAATCAATGTTACGTAGCCATTTCAAAAGAACCCATCAACTACTTTTCGAGATTTATAGGCGCTAACTTACGGGAGGTGAATATAGAGATAGTTTGGAATAGGATGTAGAAGGATAGAGATAATAGAGAAGTATGAAAGGAAAAAAGTTATATAGTCCAGTGAAACAGTCGCTAACCGCGGTGCCATAAATCATCGATGCACTGGTGAGACACGTGCGGTGCGGCACTTATCAATAACCATACCTTTCCATAATATTAATATCGATCAAAATCATCGATCGATTATCAAAATTGCCGGACACTATCGTCTCAGTCATAGGTATGAACGATTTCGGTATTCTTTTAATCCCAATGGCGTGGCAAGCCACTCCATCCTTTTAAATATTTATAGGCAAATAACTCGCGAAATAAAAATATAATTTTTTTGTAGTTTTTCAATATTAATTTCGGCCGACGCCATTTCTGCTAATGGTAATTCCAATATTTTTTTACTATTATTGCGCAACGACGATATCGAGAACATATTGTGGAATTAGTAGAATACTAATTTGTGTCACTGTCGCAATATTTGAATATGTTCGCAACGCCATGATATAATATTTCTTATATATAAACATGATTTTTTATCTGTATGTCCTTTATAGAATCGTAAACTATACATTTGATCATGTGATGATCTTTAGCAAAGTTGTTGTGCATGAGCCAGAGGTTTCTGAGTTTGTTCACAATTGGACCCGGTAGGTGGCGCTGCTGTCGGCATATCGATTGAAGCTTTTCCGGGCAGGACGAAGTATGCCGGGACAGCTAGTAATATATGATAACAGCCCCTAAATGTCCCACTGTACACCAGCCACGCTTGTCCAAGACGGCTTGCCAGGTTTGACACATCGGTTATCTCGAGGTGCAGGTTGCATCACGATGTTTTCCTTCACTGTTGTTAGCACGTGATAATTGTAACAATAGGCACATTATGTCAGAAAACTGCCTAAGTGGTGCATGCGTTCCGGCGAGGTTGAGACGCTTGCGCTAGCCATTACGCTACCACGAATAGAATAGAATAGAAAAACACTTTATTGTTCACCACATACACATAAAACAAACAATTTACAGTAGTCACATTAAACAGTAACAGTAGGAGCAATGGGCAGCCTTATCGCTTCCAGACAAGCCGGGCTATGGATTTTATGACGGGGAAATTCGCAAGTGTATGACGGTGGTGTGCAAATTAAATACATATATAAATAAGATATATAAATATAACACAATACATATACCTAAAATGAATAAAATAAGCTTTTTTAAAAAGATTTTTAAATACAAGCTTTTGAGATCCTGGAAATCACGTAGCAGCAGGGTGCTAGCCAATACAAGTAAAACGAGCTCAAACACGACGGGTCTATCTTGTTTAGTACAGGAGTTCCTATGGCCACCTTCCGACTCCATCATCAGATCATCTCCATGGTACCATATTATTGCATTGTCACGCGATATACATATGTGTGCAAAATTTCAGCTCAATCGGACACGGGGAAGTTGTTTAAATTTAACTTGCAAGATTCCACCCGAACTTACATACTTATAGGTACATCCATTGCAAGTTAAATAAAAGCTTGTAAAATAGAGAATAAACAATGCTAGAGAATAAAGGTAGGAACATACTGAGCCCACGTATACAACGTATGCCACGCATTATGATGAAAACCGTTCAATTAGAAACATACTTGTCATACGCAACGCTACCACACGCGTCACATGCAACGTTAGGTCTATCTATCCAGATCGGCGTAGGATGGTGGAGGGGATAACCATAAGCGATCCCACGCGTAAGATCAGTGTCAGTGTCATAACAGTCATTACAATTATTTTTTCTTAGAGATTTTTTGCGTTCTATTAGTAGGTACGTATTGCAGTAGATGTCACTGTTCTCAAATTAAACACCAAATGAAAGAAAATAATGTTTCGTTATACGCAGTTGTTTTAATACTTGTTTAAGAAATATTTGATGTTATTATGTTTTTGCAAGCCATATTAGCTAATAAATATATTTTAAAGTATGTAAATTCTACTCCTCACCTTTTTCAAATTATAAAGCTCTTTTTAACTTTAATTACTGGATTTTTGATGAATTGTTGATTTACCAAAAACTTATTTCAGAGATGTCAATTATGTCAAAACCATAACGACATTCCGATCGATACGAGTCACACTCGTGAACGTATGTACTTTGTTTGTGTTTTGATTATTTATCGACAACTTTGTTTGATTCCTGGACTCCGAAGACTTCGCTTATCACGTTTACTAGTGTTCTGTGATCACGTTGGACTTACGCATGTACCCTGAACACCGATTTGCCTAACTATTTTATTCTCTGTTGACTTGGATTATGGCTTCTTCTGAAAGAGGTTGTTGTGTGCCCATATGCGCTAAAACTTGTAAGTAAATCATCCTAACGGCACCAGATTAGATGTGGATACAAATGATGTTATGAAAATGTATGCCTTTGAATATTTTAATAAAAGGAAACATAATAAATCTCGCTACCGCTAAATTGTTCTTTTATTTACTAACAATAAAAAAACTTTGAAAAGGCTTGGGAATTGCAGGAGTTAAATTATTAACTCCCGCAATTTCCAAAAGTCTAAAATAAATAATAATACTAGACGCCCTGGACGGTTTTTGCCGTTGTATTGCGTCGTATACCGATAGAGTGCGTTAGTATAATAATATATATTATGACTGTTGACTCTATACCAGTATATTTAAAGTACTCTATGATCAGTGTGTTTCTAGAACTTACGTTCGCAGCTCGTCAGTCTTGAATAGAGGTTGGTTGGTACGCTTTTCGAAAATGGGAGACGAACAATGAACGATTTGGTTAGGCGATATAAAGCCATTTATAATATTAAATACATTGAATTTATCTCATGAACTCAAAATCTTCTCTTCTAACTTTTTTCTTGTTCTTTCGATGAGTAAATATTCATATAAATAATAAACGTTATTACGTTCGTCATCAAATTCACTCTCAGAATCTAAAAACATTGTACACAACAGCACCTGAAGAAATGACTTATGAGTCTGACGTCATTTTGCGTTGTGTAAGCGGGACAAGTGTGCACACCAACTCTCCCACATCGCATCGCATACGTAACGTACGTGGGATCAGTTTGTTTTTACCCTAAACAATACACGAACACGCGACAATATTTAAATCGCAGAATTATTATCCCCGCAGATTGCTAATGCGCTGGAACCTTGTGAAATTAACATTCACGTGACGTCATCCGAACTCGATATGTAGGCGTACTCGGCGGCCAGTGATGCTAACAGTACTGAGCGTTCGGCTACGGTTACGTCACCAAAATGGCGACCAGGCGCAATAGTAGTTTGCGGGGACAATAGGCCTGTGACGGCCGTCGGATGTGGGGCACGCACCTCTGTAGGCGTTTGCGTCGTGCTCGGCGTCGGGCTCCGCGCTCGGCTCGCGCTCGGCCGCGGCGGCGGCGGGGTCGGGCAGCGGCCGCCCGCACGCCGCGCACCGCCCCTCCGACCCGCAGCCCGTGTGCTGCCACACCGGGCACCCCGTGCAGCGCACCAGCAGCGACGGCACGTCTTGCCAAAACAAATCATACCCTCATCACGATAACTTCACGCGCACGGTTAACAAAATCTATACATATATAATATATATTAGGGTGGTCCTTATTTAGGGTTTGTTCGAAATTTTTTTCACGATAGTCCTAAATCGGTTCTAAATCTATTAAAAAAAATTCATGCCAAGACCTTTTTTGTAGAGCGTTAAATTTTCTACAAGAATTATTGTATATCGACATGATCTGTTCATTTAAAAGTTTGGTTATCGGGGGGCCGGGTTAAAATTAAAATTAACAGCTATAACTTGGCATGAATTTTTTTAATAGACTTAGAACCGATTTAGGACTATCGTGAAAAAAAATTATGCAACACTAAGGGAGCCGATGCGTTACCTACCTCGTTGAGACTTTAAAATCTGTTTACGCCCTTATTGAAGAGCCCCATATTGTAGCGCTCTGGGAAAAGTAGTTTTAGTTACACGATTTATAACTCAAGAACGGCTGAACCAATTTTTTATGATTTTTGTGTTTTTGGAATTGGCTTCATCCGAAATAGGATAATAAGTATTAAAATATGATATTCATCAATAAATAAAAATATCGTTAAAAAACATCAGTCTAGCCATTCATTTGTCATGATCCTTCCTGATTTAAGGAATGGTGACTGCATTTAAACTCATTTTCATTTGTTTGATTTAGGTGAATTATTTTTGTGTTTGTTGAAGTGGGTCCTGGGATAGTTTAGATTCACGATTGGACCCGGTAGGTGGAGCCGACACCTCTTTAACGGTGAGACCGATTTTGATGAAATTTTTTAAGTAGATTCAAGAATAATTTAAATTAACAATTGGTCCCGGTTGATGACTCTGCAATCGGTTTCAAGATTTTGATTTTTCAAGGGCAAGACAACGTCTGCCGGGTACAGCTAGTTAATAAATAAACAAATCGGCAGATAAACACACACATTGTATGTAAAATTACTAATAAATCAATGAAACAAATCTTACCATTTCGTCCACAAACATGACACACTTTTTTGGTTGGATAAACTGGTTCTACTGATAAACCGGAAGGTAATGCTGACGCCCATGCCGGTTTATTGTTTCCCCAAACACCTGAAAAATGAAATTATTGATTATGCTTACTGTAATAAATAAAAAATTAAGATAAGTCCATTTTGTACACTGAATTAAACTCAACATTTGTGTCCTTTAGAAGCTTTTATTTTACATGTAATGTTTGTTCGTACATTATGTACGTTCGGGTCAAATCTTGCAAATAAATATTAAAATAATCATCAACCGACAATCGAATTTCAACTCAATAGATGAAATTTTGTTCAATAAAAATAGCAATTTTATGTATTAAAAAGCATAATATTTTTTTCCCGGGAATCCTGCGGGTTTTTTCCCGGGAGCGGTTTGTAATTGTTTCGGGTGCATAAAAATTAGCCTATTACGAAAGTTTTCATTCACTCAAACGATAGCTTAAAATCTTTATTAAATGTTGTGGTACTTTGGTTCCGGAGATTCTGCGGGAATTTCAAGTGAAGTGTGGACAAAGTCGCGGGCATAACCTAGTTAAAAATACAAATTGTAATAAGTAAATACATCGCGAGTAAGACGTTTTGTTAACAGCGGTGTGTCAACCGGCTTACCCTGGCCGGGTTTCCACCCCGCGCCATGGTAACAATATGGTAAAAAATGCCTTCCTAACGACATATTTGTAAAATTAATAATGTTGCTTGTAAATTAGATTTTTTTATAATGGTGGACACAAATGTTTTTTGTTAATTCATATAAATAAATAAATAAAAACTTGATCTTGACATGAATAATTCAATAAATTCATGAATAATGAAGCCGGGAAAAAGGTCGACTGCGCACCTAATGAAAACTAGTTACATTGGAAATTTCACTCATACATACGTACTGTTACACGTCAACAAAGTGAATGCACACCTGTAGTTTATTACCTTTCCAGCATTTGGACTTGTTTTGTTACTTTGTGTTTACAATTTGTAATTAGAAAAAAACATCCTATTGTTATTGTACTCGTTTATGGCCGCAGGTGTGCAGATTACATTTTCTTGGGAAATGCAATCCACGCGGTCGAGTGTTGTATTGTTAGTTTAGGATAAAACAATGCCCGAACGGAGGGGTGAGGCAATCAAGCGAGGATTACGATACGATCAAGACGTGTACATTCGATAAGCTATATAGTGATGGACTTTGCGCGTGCTATTGAATCGTTCAGTTGGTCCTGGTCGTGTCCAGTTATATTTGTACCTGTGCTATACGTGTTTGTATAGTTCTAATAAATTGTATAGTAATTCCAACGGAATTTTAATTCGAGTCCCGCACTCGTAACAAACAGTACGTACGAAAAACGACTGGTTCGACGCTAACGGTTTCACGTCGATATTTTGTGAGAGCAAATTTTAAAAATCCATAGCAATATGAGCACATTAGAAACCTTATTTCAACATGTTCATGGAAGAAGACTAATAAAAACTACGATTATCGAGCAATAAAAAATGTGCCTTCGAGAAATTGGTAAAATCTAACGCTAAACTATTTTTTGTTTGCTTTCTAACGTTTTATTATAAATTTAATATTCCACTATTAAACCTTATACTTATTATGTTTTGTACTCAATGAAATTTAAGTACACTAAATTTATTTACAATAATAATTATGCAATTTATAATAAAATAATTTTTAATATCAATTTTATGTCATTTATAGCATGAAAATATTTTAGAGACTTAAATAACAATGTAATATTTAAGGTATGGAAGAGGGGATCTTCTGGTACAAGTAAATTTTGCTTAAAAGAAGATTCCAGCAACTGTCTAAAAATTGTGTATGTGTTTCTTAAGAAATAAATATTTTCATACTTTCACTTGTATTTTTACATGTTTGGGCATGCCTACAATTTTATACTAATTCCATTGATTTTCTTTACTTTTTTATAATATAAATAGAGCTCGCCTTTATTTTCTGTCGATGAGCCTGAAGGCGATCCTTCCCGAGACGATTTATTTTGAGACTGAAATCAAAGAAATATTGAAGAATTATACATGAATGATTAACTATCAGAACAGACATTCTCAACACAAACTTCGCGCTAACGAAATTACTAGCACATCTATTTTACATATTAGGATTTTATTGTTTAGAAACTAGAAACATTCTGTGGTTATTATTACCTGTTGTTTACGTAACTTCGCAGATCTTGTTTGAGGCGGATCATTGTGTGTCTGCAGATATGGGAACTGGTTGTATTTTTTCTTTTTCTGAAACAATACCATATTAATACATTGAGAGTTTTTTAATTTACATAAATTATCATAATATAACAGCACAAAGAAAATTTTATTTACGTAAACTTTATGCTCAAGCCTCATGACAGCTTAACGCGCGGCTCCAATAACGTGGGTTCTAATCATCGCCAAGAAGTATTTTTTATGTCTAAAATAAGGTCGATCCATGTTATTGGGTTACCATTACTTATTAATGGCCGGTTTCAGTATCTTAGCGACAGTTCGTTTGCCTTATTAACGTTTAAAATTTAACATAAGCTCCATACAAGTCATGTCAAAAATTACCAGATGGTAAGGCAAGTAAATGAATATAAGAGTTATGAACTGGCCATATACAAGTAGAACTTGTACAATCTACTACTGAGGAACTAAAGCGAACGTATTTGGATAATCGCTTAGTGAAATTGACACGTGTCTATACACTAGTAGTTGTAAGACATATTAGTCTAAATTTCCACTTAATTTTGAAACTTGTCCTATTTTTTAAGTTTTTCAACACTTATCTGTGACGCTTATATCTTTTTCTCTTTACAATAAATAAATTGAGTAAGTGCTCGACAGTCCGGACACAACCAAGAGCTCTTTCTCTAGAGGGAACAAACTAATGTTCTTTTTTTGACTTAGAAACCAAAAACAGTGTTATATAGAAAATGCCCATTATCACAAAAACTACTCTAAAGATATTGTTCAAAACCATTTTCGTTGAGAGTATTTGGATTTTTGAAGTGATAAGTTCTTATGGGAAGGTAAACCGCTTCGTTACGAAACGCGTTACGGCGCCAGTCTGTCTGGCTTCCCTTTCTCTCACGTTGGATTAGTTTAAGTTATCACTCCTCTCGGGCGTCCCGAGACGCACACCGTCTGTTTTGTATTCGATTTTTTTTAGTGTACATACGAAAGTATACACTAATAAAAATCTACCTTGGTTACAATGTGTATGGCAGACATCCCTAGTATTTTTTTTCGCGATTTCACTACAAGCGCTAAACAGACTGTATCTCCCTGTCACGGTTTATCTACTGTGACATAACAGGCAGACAAAGAGACGGCTAGACATGTCAATTATATAAGGTTTCCGTTTTTGCCAGAATGGATGAAAGACAAACAAAACAAAAGGAACCCCAAAAATAATAATAAAATTATGTAAATGTAGCTTATTGTCAAGCCATGTCTAAACTAAAGAAAAGGCTTTGGGCTTACGGGCATCATGTCATAGTTTCCGTATAAAAAATCATTCCTGTTAGTACTAGTCGTAGACCGCTTGCGGCGTTCATTTCTCTTCTTCTCAAGAACTTCTTTTTGTGAATGTGTCACTAAACCGAGGAGTCTGCAAAAAAAGAACTTTTGCTTACATCATGGAAGAATCTTGCAAAACTTCGAAACAGAAACCTGTACTTTGTAGGAGTGTAGAAAATTTAGTTATGTCTTTATCAAATCAAATTCAAAATATATTTAGTTACGGTTTAAACCCGAGCAGTCTTTGCCGGAGGTGCAAGGAGTTCCTGGGACCCGGATGCAGTCAGTGCTCTAGGGAGTGCAAGCCGATCGCCTTATAATTACACATAAAAATCACATAAAACCTTTATAATATCATGCAACTGGTAGACGGACGGACAGAAATAAGGATTTATGTAATATCAGTTTACCTGATGCGAGTTACTCTGCGACACTGCGTGTCAGATCCTAGGCTGTAGCTTTATTTTACTTACATAAAAACTTAGTCCGGTTTTGTACATATAAAATAATTACACATAATCATAACAAAGAAACTAAGGCTGGTGTCACCGACTTTTAACCGATGGTTAAAATAAAATAATCGCTGAAAATGTATGCATAAACAGCGATTGTTTTATTTTAACCGCCGGTTAAATGTCGGTGCACATCAGCATAAGTCTCTTTAGTCTAGACTCTAGACAACTGCCCAGCAAAACAGAGGTGAGGCGAAACCACCCAAAATTAAAGTAATACAAATTAATACAATGAATGACATGTGGTTTATTACAACATAAGTATTTGTTAGTGAATTGTAAAACGCGATTGCAGCGCCATTTATTTTGTTAATCCATCCATTCTAAGGAAATGTCATCATATTATTATATGGGTATAAAATGTATCCTAAGTGTTAGCTCTAGTCATAAGCCAGCACTATGGTGAGTTTCATTCATATACGTCCAGTAGTTTCCAAAAAAGATGCATCGTAGCGCCCTCTTTTTCGATATCTTCGTCTATCCCAGGGAAACGACATAATTTATCGGGATAAAAAGTATTCTAGGTTACACGCGGGATATAACCTAGCTCTATATAGAGTTTTATTTAAATTCGTACAGTAGTTTATACGTGAAAGTAAGACGGATAGACAAAATTTCCTAAAATCACATTTTCGGAATCTCCTGGTCCGAATTATGCCCTGTTTTTTTTAAATATATTTTAAACGCATTGTACAAGGTCGAAAAATTTACAGATTTTTAAGAGTAGATGATAGATAGATTGTAGGTAAGAGGGCCCAGGCTGATTTTTGCGCTATGATTTATATTGTTAACATACCCCTAATTTAAACTGTGACTGAAATTATTCCTATCCTAATATTCCGCAATGCTCGAAGACAGAAGTCTTCGAGCAGCGCTTCCTCCCCGTCCTGACCTACGGGGCCGAGACGTGGACACTGACGGCAAGATTGGTCCACAAGTTCCAAGTCGCTCAACGGGCTATGGAGCGAGCTATGTTGGGTGTTCCTCTTATGGATAAAATTAGAAATGAGTATATCCGTAGGAGAACCAAAGTAACAGACATAGCTCGCAAAATTAGCAAGTTGAAGTGGCAGTGGGCCGGTCACGTCTGCCGCAGGACCGATGGTCGATGGAGCAAACGAGGCAAGGTCTCCGGTAGGCGCTGGCTGAGGAAATCGGAGGACAGGGATGAGTGGCGCCGTCTAGGGGAGGCCTACGGTTCAGCAGTGGGCTGCAAATGGCTGACGACGAATATTTTAAAAGTAAGAAAAATAATATGGTATTTTAACGCCCGCTCTTATAAGTGAGAACAGTATTTGCTATTTATTTATAGCCGCGTACAGAAATCACGACTCCACTCGCCATGTTTGTTTGCGCCTTAACGTAACATGAGTCAGTTACCCAATACTAGAAATAATAATATAATCTGTTAAAAAGATGTTATATTAACGCTCATAAACCAATAATACATTTCTAGATGGCACAAGTTTTCCTATTCTTGCATTTTGATATACATAAAAATTATTTATATTAATCAAATATTTAAGATCACAATAAGAACAAATTATTGTACAAAAAAAAGCTAAACGACGATCTCTGTGTTGTTGCGGTGACGGGAGGATGGAGATGTTTTCTTGTCTAACGCAGACAAGATGTTTTCCTTAGTCAGCGCCGGAGTCATGTACATTGTTCGTGTGGAGAAACGATACGAATTCTTGCAGAGACCCGCCGACTTCTCTGAACGTGTACAAGAGCCCTTAGTAGATTCAATGTTTAATATTTACATAGAAGACATTTGTCTTTGAATTATTCATATTTTTCAAAGCACTTACCTTAAAAATGTTTCCTTGGAAATATGTTCTCCTGGTTGAGGCAAGGGCGGTGGAGAGGGAGTCGGTGACGCTTCGACCCCAGGAGATGAATCCGAATCATATCTTCGCTCTGACTCATTCCACTCTTTTTGGACATGTTTTGTACCACTGGAATTATTGTACTTTTTAAAGTAGTTGCAAAGAAAACAGCTATATTTACATAATCACGTTATTCATATATAATAGATGTGTATAAGAGTGAATGTCTGCCTTCGTCAGGGCATCATCCTAACGTTGAATCCTCGTTGCATTAGCACCGTCGGCTTCCCGACCTTTTCCTCTCTATTTCGCGCGGTCTTCGGCATATATTACTGTGAAAGTATTGGCACGCATCTCTTATTATGTCAAGACTGTATTTCTTGGGCCTACCCCTTCTACCGCGACTTAATACATTTATGTATCACTAGCTGCGCATGCGGTTTGAAAATCGTTATATTTTAGATAATTCACACTATATCTTTATATTATACCCATGTGTTATTCTGATGTGTAAAACTATATTACTGTAAAGTTTCATCGAAATCCCTTCAGTAGTAGTTTTTGCGTAAAAGAGTAACCTACATACATCCATACATACATTCTTACAAACTTACGCGTTTATAATATTTATATATATATATATATATATATATATATATATATATATATCATACACGTATGGGCAAAATTAACAAGTTGAATTCGCATTTGAATTTTGGCATTTACTACTGAAATTATAAAAATGTATGAAGTGATAATGAAGTCTTTATATTATGTATTATAATATAAACACTTCATTTATATTATAATACAGATAATTTGTAGATAGTAACCTAATGTTTTAAGTAAATAAATTGAACTCACGTGAAAGCCTCTTTAACTTTATTAAGAGCATTGGCAAAATTACTTCTACTATCGTGAACAGTATTGGCTAATTGGGCAAAGTTTTTTGGATATTTATCTTCACTTTCACTGTGATTTGAATTCTCCTTTTCATTGGAAGATTTTATCTCGTTCTCAGAATCAGATATATTACTTTGTTTTAGATCTTCATTATGATTTTCACTTTTAATATGTATCTCGTTAAGTACTGATGGCTTTAAAAGTGAAACAGTCCTGTTTCTGTTACGATATTGTACTTGATGGTCCCTCAGTTGCTGTGCGACATATCTGTTGTCATTTTCAATGTTTATTTGCTTGTTCCTTGCCTTTAAACGTTGCTGGTATGATTCTAGTTCTCTTCGTAATCTGTCCACCACAAGTTTCTGTCGAAATATTATAATAGATGTTATTAATTTTCATATATTTAGGAGAAAAAAAATTATTATAAATTTCTAACCATTTCATGTCTGTACATTGAAGCTATTACAAAAAAGATACCGGACTAGACTTTGCAAACAACGGAGAAGACGATGAATTTTTAGATTTCTAGTCAGTTTGTTCGGGATTCACGTTAAAATTACTGGGTCGATTTCGATGCGGTTTTCTCTGATCGACAGCTAACTCTTAAGACCGCCATATACGGCACGATTCGTCATTACGATGGATTTGAAGAAAATGGTGACGATCCATTGCGTCTAATTGCCGCTCAACACACGAAAAGATTGGTCATTGCGATCGTTCATTTACGATCATTCGTACGCGAGAAAATACGTGTCATCACAGAAATTCAAGACATGCGGTATCTTTAATTCGGCTACAGAAGAAAAGAAAACCTAGAAAAGTGTGGGTTAAGAAATGGCTATTAAACCGAAATCAATATTCACATGTAATTAAACGACTTAATATTCATAATAAAAATACGTTTTAACGGTTTGAAGCGAAGAAATTTATTTGAATTTTAATATAGCGACGTTTCAGCCACTTTTCAGTTGCCGTGATCACGGAAGACAAAGATGTCAAGGTTCAATGAGTATTGTTTAAGTTTTATTTAGCCTACCACCAATTTGTTCAGTTTAATTATTTACTTCTAATTTTATTTATGATTATTATTTGCTCTATGGGAGCCTAATCTAATTTACCAGCGCTTCGCACCAAGTTGTGGTTTGAAGAGAAGCGACGCAAGATACTCTTCAGCAAACATGCCTACATACATACATAACTTCACGCCAGGTCCCTTGCGGGATAGGCACGATGCCTAGCTCTAATAATTTTATAAAATGTTAAAATGAGTGGGTTTAAAATAAAATTATCAATCAAGTAGTTTTGTGTTTCGGTGCACGTAGTAAGAGCTCAGTGTATTGAAGTCTGGCAGTTGGTTTGTGGTGGGTATGAGTCTTAATAGTTTTGATAATCGGATTTCAACCAAGTGGGACTTGCCAACCATCTTCTCTATTGAAATTTGGGTGTTTTTTGATTTTAATAGCCGCACGCACCATAGATCTCAGACTTAAGATTCCCCCAAAGACTACTACTACTATATGAGAATACCCGAACCGAGCCATACTCCTTCGATCTATCGTCACGTTATTTGTGATTGCATTGGTTTCTGCTGCGAAAGGATTTGGACATACACCACCGATTTGTCGTTGCGATCGGTCTGAAAGCCGTGCGCTACTTTTTATCCTACGAATCCCGCGGGAATTTTCTTGTGAATTATTTAAAATGTCTAGATTAAAAAAAATCCGATTCCAATGTGATTTTTATATTAATCGATAGGTTTAATGTAATAAAATGTGTGATATTTTTATCCCCGAAATCCTGCGGGAATTTTATCTGGAGCGGTTCGAAGTTGTTCAGATACATAAAAATTGGCTTATTCCTACAGATTCCACTAAAACGATAGCTTAAATTCTTTTATATAATGTTGCGATATTTTGTGTCCCAGGAATCCAGCGGGAATTTTAAGTCAAGCGTAGATAAAGTCGCGTGCATTACCGTAGTGTATGAATATAATTCTGTATCGAAATTATTAATGTAACCGTAACCTTGAATTTTTTGACTCGAACTTCAAGAAAATCTACTTAAGTTTGAATGTTATCCTCTGCTAGACATCAAAGCAAATAATAGTAGTATACTTCAATTCTTTCTCCAATTTTTGTATGTGGGTTGGGTTTACATATATATCCCCGGATGATTTCCTGGATTATTTTAATGGTTAATGTATTTAGGAATATATTTAAGACTTATTTATAACACCTGAAATTGGTTTTGAGTGGAAAAAAATACATATTCAATTAATTATCGAAGTTTAAAATTCACGACAATGATCTGGTAACTTTGACAATAATAATAATAATAATGCCGCGGTAGCGGCCGGCGAGTGCCAGAACAGTCGGTTCACCATTCACTATTTATCTTATATACACACGAACAGTCGGTGAAATATTAGTGAAAAACAGAAGTGAGGTTAGATTGACAAAAACATTAAATAATAGTATATGGATAAAAATAAATTAAGGACTTTTTCAATTGTTTCGTTTAACTGTAGATCTATAAAACGTTCGGTGGAACAAATAAGAAATTTATGCTCGAAATATGACATAGTGGCTTTACAAGAGACTTGGTTACTCCCACATGATTTAGACTTTGTAAATGAAGTCAGTGATGATTTTGGGTGCTATGCGAAGTCGTCAGTAGATACGTCGACTGGATTATTCAAAGGAAGGCCTTATGGTGGTCTTGCCATTCTTTGGCGTAAAGCACTCTTTACAAGCGTCTCTGTAGTGGAATGTAGCAATGATAGAATAAGCGCCGTACACATCAAACTGGACGATCGCTCGGTTTTGTTATTTAGTATTTATATGCCCATCAATAGCGATGAAAACCTAACAGACTTTACGGATTGCTTGGCAACTATTGCTGCAATTATTGACGAAGGTGATGTAGATGTTTCATATATACTCGGTGATTTTAATGCGCATCCCAAAACTGTGTTTGGTGACGAGCTAGATCTTTTTTGCGCAGAACAATCACTAATCTGTGCAGATCAAGAGATATTACCAAGTGACACATACACATTTTTGAGTGAGTCACATGGATCTCGACGATGGTTGGACCATTGTGTGGTAACACGCGCAGCCTGGGATGCCATTATGTCTATACGAGTAGATAACAATGAAGTCTTCTGGTCTGATCATTTCCCTCTTGTAATTGAATGTGATATGCAGTGCATCGTGCCTAAAACTGTCTGTGATAATAGTTTATCCAATAGTGTGAATGAAATAAAATGGGGTCAAAGGGATATTTGTCAAAGTGAACGATATAGGACAAATTGTATCGATAGCTTTAGTAGTTTACGTCAATCTAGTCTAGTTTTGTTTGATTGTGAGAAAGAAAAGGCTTTAATTGATAATAGGTATAACTGTATTATTAAAATATTGCAAAAGGCTGCCATAAAAACCTGCTATACTCGTCACGGTGCACAGAAAAAATATAAGCCGATTTTGGGCTGGAACTACCATGTAAAGGACAGTCATAAAAGGGCACGATTTCATTTTAATAATTGGGTCATGAGTGGCTGTCCACAATCTGGAGATATATATAGTCAAATGGTAATGAGTCGAAAACAATTTAAAAACAAATTACGCTGGTGTCAAAAGAATCAAGACGATATTAAATTAAACATTCTGGCCTTACATCAGTCAAATAAAGATTTTATTAAATTTTGGAATGCAACAAAAAGACTAAATTATAAAACTAGTAAACCTGTTAGCATTGAAGGGATTGGTGACCCTGTGTCAATTTCCGAGCAATTTGCGCGTCACTTCAGTGTAAAACCTTTGCCTTTGAACCCTTCTATGACTGCTCTTAAAAATAACTTAACCAAATTGCCATCTAATAACAATTCGCATAAGTTTAGTGCGGAAGATGTCGCTAGAGCTGTTCGTGATATGAAACGTGGAAAATCACCGGGATGGGATGGCTTAAGTATTGAGCATATTTTACATGCAGGGCCCGATATATATTACATTTTAGCTAATCTATTTAGTATATGCCATTCCACCAATCACCTGCCTGAGACACTTATGAAGACTGTGGTAGTGCCAGTTCCTAAAAATAAAACGGGTGACCTTTCCAGTCTTAAAAATTATAGACCAATTTCGCTTGGTACTATTTTAGGCAAAATCCTGGAAAGGTTACTTCATCCTGACCTCAACTTAGTAATTGACGATGCACAATTTGGTTTTCGTCCTGGTCTCTCAACAGACTCAGCTATTTTTAGTGTGAAGTCTACAATTAGGCATTATGTTGATAGAAATACTTCAGTTTATGCATGTTTCCTTGATCTGAGTCGTGCTTTTGATCTAGTAAACTACGATTTACTATGGGAAAAACTAGCCAGGTCAAATATTCCTGAAAAAACGGTGGGTCTGTTGAGATACTGGTACGAAAACCAAACTAACCATGTCAGATGGGGCGACACCGTCTCTAGCGATTATAAACTAGAGTGTGGCGTACGTCAAGGAGGTTTGACGTCTCCGGACCTTTTTAACCTCTATATTAACGACCTGATTGTGGAACTGAGGAGCACCAGGATTGGTTGTCATGTTGGGGGAGTATGCTTAAATAACATAAGTTATGCTGATGACATGGTGCTCTTGAGCCCCTCAATCAGTGCGTTAAGAAAGCTGCTTAGTATTTGTGAAGGCTATGCTGCTAAGCATGGCCTAAAATACAACGAGAACAAGACGCAGATGATGGTTTTCCGAGCAGGCAAGGGTCCGGAGATTACATTGCCTGTATTGTTGAGCGGGACTGAGCTCAAATATGTAAGCCAATTTAAATATTTGGGACATATACTTGCGGAGAATCTCAGTGACGACTTAGACATAGAGCGCGAGCGCAGAGCTCTGGCTGTGAGGTGCAATATGATCTCACGTAGATTTTCGCGTTGCAATGGACAGGTGAAAGTGACATTATTTAGAGCATACTGTCAAAGCCTCTACACCTGTCAACTCTGGGTGAAATGCTCCAAGAAAGCTTTGGGTACCATTAGGGTACAATATAATAATGCATATCGTACCCTAATGAAACTGCCTCGATTTTGCAGCGCTTCGGGCATGTTCGCCGAACAGAGAATTGCAGATTTCTATGCCATTAGGAGAGCACGCATAGCGGGGCTCTGGGCTCGCCTCCGTGCCTCGGGCAATGGGATTCTCCGCATGTTCTCAGATTGCATTGACAACCCCATTTTTAGGAGCTGGCTTTCTGTGCACCGGGACTTAAAGGCATAACGGATGAATTGAATTTGAATTGGAAATGACATACTATTTAATTATTATTATTACTATTATTATTTTATTTTTAATTTAATTTTTAATTGTAAGATTTTATGTTGTGAACTGATATGGGTTATTTAATGCCTGAAATAAAGAATTATTATTATTATTATTATTATTATTATTATTAATAACTCAGGAACTATACATTTCCGCCACAAAGGAGTTGCACAAGGGGTAAATTTTCCTCCCCCCTCATTACTTATGATTCCGGGGACATATATGTAAATCACACCCTTGTATGTGTATTTATTATATAGCAACAAAAGTATATTAGCAATGTAACACAAATATGTATGCACTAGCTGCGCCCCACGGTTTCACCTATTATATTATAGCCTATATGTTAATCTGATGTGTAAGCTATATTGTAAGATTATAGCTTACACATAATTCTAAGATTTGATCAAAATCCATTCAGTAGTTTTTGTGTGAAAGAGTAATAAAGTAATAAACTTACATCCACACAACTTCTCATCTCTCTCCTCTCATACATCCATCATCGTCATCATATACATTAGCAAATTTCCTTCACCTAATACTTTACTTTTACTTAACTCTGAATACACTCATCACTACAAGAGTTTTTTGTATGTACAACTGTACATAGTTTTAAATTACAACCTATATTCTTATTTTATTAATTTTAATAGTTCTGTATCATTTTCATTCTCATAGTGTATTAAAATTAAAGATGCTACGAATATTCGGCTGCTATTCGTATTCAGACTATTCAGCCACTTTTTTCACTACGCGGTAATCAACCAAATACCGAATACCAAATCGTGAAAAAACACCGCACATATTGCCCAATATTATGTATATTTCCATCAAAAAATTAAGTTAAACTATATTTTATGAATGTTGAATGCCATTTTAATTATGTTTCGGCTAGTTTTTAAATTGTTAGAATCAAATAGAAAGTTATTTAAAACCGTTTAAACATAGTTTTAATTATGTGTACCTATCATTTGCTACAATTTAAGAAAACACTTGCACAAATTATTGCTTCAATACTAATCTGCTACGCGCATTGGACATATCTTACGCGACATTCGGCAGCCGAATATTCGTCCGAGTGTGACCGAACATTCGATATTCAGTATTCAGTTTTCGGCATAACCGCTACATCTCTAATTAAAATACAATACTTCCTAGCCAATACAATAAGCAGCTTTATTGGTTATAGCCATTCTTTCCAGGCAACCTAAATTAAATAAAATTCTTAACCCATCTAGTGATGTAGGTGGTGCCAGAAAAAGGGGCAGTAGGTACGATCGGCACAACTGATTTATGACCACCTTTGGCTTGTCGATTTATGACCGGTTCCGATATCTCACTATTCACTCCACTCCACTTCCCCTGCTTTACCGTAGGTTGAATTTTGACATTGCTTGTATAGAGATTACTTCAAATTTTAATCGTTAGTAAGGCAAATAAACGGTCGGTACGATATAGGAAACGGCACTTAATCCAACATACTTAATGACAGACATAGTAATAGCACATAATAGTATTTGTCAGATGTTACACAAGTATAGACGAGTCTCTCCAATCTGTTTAATACAACGTAGTCAGTAACTGTCAATGTGTAATAACATGATAACAAGTTTGTTACCAAGGAAATGTATGTTCAGGCGAATTTCAACCTAATTGTATTTCACGACTGTAAGAAAATGACCTTATGGTGGGTCATGTTTCAATTTGTTTGATTGTACATACATATATATTTAAGCTAATTTAAAAACTTTTTATTCATCATGAATAATTAATATCAACTTTACCGAGACTACAAGGCAATTCTCGAAAGAAGTCTCGCATGACCAAAGGGCTGGCCTATATTTAAGTCAACGGATCAGTGTTACTATACAAGGAGGGAATGCAGACAGTATTATGGAAACACTCCCCATCAACAATGATCTGGACTTTTTTATGTATGAACATGTTTTTTAAATTTATAGTTTATTTTCAGTTTTAAATATGAATAATTTATTTTCCTTTTCTATGAATATGGTGAGCCGAGTGTGCATGCATTGAGACATTCAAAACATACTTGGCTTGGTTTTATGAATTTAACTGCAAAACTAAAGACAACAATAGGTACAAGAAATAATTTAATGTGGCTGCAAGTTCTGTAAGATGACATAAGGGAAAACACAATGGGGGAGCAGAGAGTCAACAACACTAATAACAGCAGACACAGCCTCATAGATTTTAACTACTTTTGCTTTCATACGTAGGTACAAGTAAAAGGAGTCAAATTGTGCATTAATTATCCTTTGAAAAGTAATTAAAATTAATTTCAATCGTGATATTTTAAAAGTTAGATGATGTCATTTTAACTTCTGTTCTTTTATATGTAAAAATATCAGAATTTATTGTAACATGTGTCCACATCCCTATTTGACCAGTCTGGCTTCTTACAAAACAGCTAATAAAGAGTTTTGGCCTTGTCAATATTGATCAATATGATTTTTTGTCACCCCAAGTTTTATCCAACAGATCTTGACTAAGTTCAACAGATCTTCACATTTAGATTCTGTCGGCGAGCAAAGCAACTCCATGGTTATTGCCATATGTAAGTATGTATTTAAAATACAATATATTCCAAAAACTGAATCAATGAAAATAAGTATTTTCTAAATAAGCATGAACCATGTTTGCTGACATCCATGCCTAGCATAAAGTATGATTAATTTAAACATTTAAAAATAATATCAATGGCAGTTTGGTATCAATGAAATGTTTCTTCTTCTTCTACATATAAAAATATATAATACCTAAAAATAAGTTTAGAAAAATTTCTAATATAACATGCATTTTGATGCAATTACCACATCCAAATGGTGAAAGAAACATAGTAATAAAACCCGTACATAACTTAGTTGAGAAGACTACCAGACTGCTAAGACAAGTATGGTGGATATGTCATTCATACCTCTAAAAAAGAGGGGGGAGGCCCAAGTCCAGAAATTGAACATTTATGGGGGCTATTAAATATAAATAATAATTCATTTTTTTAATGTAAAAATTGTAGTATTCATAATCTAACTATTAACACTGGTTTTAAATTCTGGTGGAACTCTGTTATACAAAATTCATTTTTTTTATAATTTTTTATTATACTACAGGATTAGCACAGCAACTTTATTTAAAAAATATTATAAATGTTTCTTAGATAAATATTGTGTTGGCATTTAAAGGTATACACATTTTAATATATACTCATAAATTAAAAAAATAACTTATGGCGAAACTTATTAAATAGTAATTGAATTTACAAACATACCTGAGCATGCCCTATAGTAATTATTTCTCTTTCTGCCTCCTTCACTTTTGATATAAGCTGCATATTCTGCAAAAAAAAAGTATTTATAAACCTGTACACAAAGAAACTAAGCAATAGATAATAATAATTAAAATATAAAATTATGCATACATTCTCATCTTCTTGAAGACGCGCTACCCAAACCTGAAAATAAAAAGAGTTAGTCTTATATCAGTAATGATTACATATTTCTAGAAACAAATTTTTAAGCCAACCTGATGAACTCGTATCGCGTTTTTTAAGTCTGATTGTGTTTTTCGTATATCTTCCTTTATTTCATTAGACACTTCCATATTATTAATTTGTAACGATAAGTTTTTTATTTAGCACTAATAAAACTTTGAAACTTTATTCATAAACTATATAAAGCGACTAATAATTCCTTCTAAACCGACAGTTCCGCGAACATTGAGAAAGCATTTATTATATTAAAACACTTTTCAAAACTTTTCACTAACACAAATTATTATATTTAATTATATTGATTAATTGAATTAGTTAAACTATAAATATAATAAATTAGGACATAATATGTAGGTATAAAAATAATACATTATATATAATATAATATATTACAGCAGGTATATAAAGTAGTTCTTCTTCTTCTTTGTTCAATAATGGCTTGGCACGGTTTGTGCATTCAGCCAGAGTCATGTGTAAATGGCTTTGCAATTTAGTTTTATAAAACGAGGGAAACATAACGCGAGAAAATAGAAAATTTTATCGAAAATGTAGAAAAAAAGTGTCAACATAATTACTAAATATGTACAAACTAATAAAATTAAAGTTTAATTTGATTATTTACAATAAATGAATTTAATACACTATATACATCAAATTTACAATCCTTAAGTAATAAAGACATAGAAGTAGGAAGAGGAACGGAAAGAGAAATTAAAGAGTCGTAAAGAGAAGTGTGATCATAGATAGGACAGGACAAAAAAACATGGTTCAGGTCACAATAATCTTCACCGCATTCGCAAGCTGGACTGGAGACAATTCCAAGCCTATGTAAATGCACCGGAATACAGAGATGTCCAAGGCGCATGCGAATCAAAATGGAAGTAGCAGTTTTACCAAACGAGAGTTTAGCGAACCAGGGCTTCTTGGGAACCAACGACTGCAAACCGTACAGGAAACGACCCTTGATCCGACCACTCTCGCTCCAGCACATGTTCCATGAATCATGGAGGTATGTGCTAGGCAAAGAAGCAAGATCATGGCCAAAATTCCTGTACGGATAAATATCTCCATCCATAGTAGCATCGTTCGCCAAACTATCAGCTCTGACATTTCCACTTATACCGCAGTGACTAGGTATCCAGCAAAAGGTTACTAAATAATTATTAATTTGGCAATGTAACAGCTTTCTCTTACATTCAAATATGACATGAAAATATGGGTTTGATTTTAATGAAAATTTTGCCAAGGCCTGTAGGGAGCTTAGAGCATCAGAGAATATAACAGTTCTGCTTAATTTGAAAGTAATTACATACTCAATGGCTCTTAAAAGACCAAAACATTCTCCAGTAAAGACGGATGTTTCAGGAGGAAATTTAATTTTTTGAACTATATTAAACTGTTTATGGAACACACCGACACCAACACATCCCATAGAATGCTTTGATGCATCGGTATAAATATGATGCCAGTTTTGCCATTTATTGTTAACTATAGAATTAAAAGTGTTGTTGGCATTGGAGTCAGACTTTTTAATGTCAAGTGAAAAGCAAATATCGGGGGTAAGAAGCAAAGATTCGTATGAACCACTAAATAAAGGAAGTAAATGAAATGAGTGTGTAGGTGCTCGTATAGTCTCAAACTTCTGATAGCTTTGAACTAAACATGGTGAAGGTTTACGAGACCAATACTTAGAGGAAGATATTTTATGGGAAAGAAGTTGAAGTTTAGAAACAAGGGGATGGTTAGAAAACTGTATGATTTGAAAGACGAATCTGTCAGAAAGATACTGCCGTCTTAAATGCAAAGGGGGATCGCAGCATTCAATTTGAAGGGCATTGATGGGACTAGACTTCATAGCTCCGGAAATAATTCTTAGAGCTCGTGATTGTACTAGATCTAATTTCTTAAATCCAGCCACACTACCCGGATCCAAGAAATATGTACCCAAATCCAAGACACTTCTAATAACGGCATTGTAAACCCATCTCATTGTAGTCGGGTGCGCACCCCACCAGACACCACGTAGACATCGAAGTATGTTCAAATTCCGTTCACATTTTGCAGCTACGTAATCGCAATGAGGGAGGCCCGTCAACTTAGTATCAAGTATAGTTCCTAAAAACTTTACTTGATTTTTAGTTGGTATGGGTATATTGTTGTAATTTATACTTACAGGAGGGTGAGCGCGAGATCTAGTAAATACAATGGCTGTGCTTTTGGAAGGTGACAGATCTAACCCGTTATCATCCATCCATACTTTAAGTGAGATCAGTGAAGATGAAAGGAGTAGTCCAGCAGTGGTAATACTATTATCTATAGCATAAAGTACCAAGTCATCCGCATATTGTAGAATACTGACAGTATCATCCAGTGATCCCTCTAGGTCATATGTATAGATGTTATATAGCAAGGGGCTCAAAACAGATCCTTGTGGAAAACCTTTCCAAACTCGGTGTTGTTGGTCTACTCGGTGTATATGGGTCTCCTACATCTAAAGTAATTTTCCTCTCAGAAAGTAAGTGTACAACAAAGTTTGTTAAAAGGTATGGGACATTTAAGTTATCTAACTTTCGTTTGAGGACAGGAATTAAGACATTATCATATGCAGAATTAATGTCTAAGAAAGTGGCAGCTACAGATTTGTTTTCTGAAAAAGCGTTGCGAATAACAGTAACAAGGATTCCTAAATTATCAGCAACACTTTTGCCTTTCCTAAAACCGAATTGAGTCTGGGAGAGAAATCCTTTATTTTCCATATACCACTCAAGACGATTTTTCACCAAATGTTCAGCAATTTTAGTAATAACAGACGATAAAACGATTGGGCGATATGATTGAGCGTCAGAAGGTGTTTTATTTGGTTTTAAAAATGGCAACACTATTTGACTTTTCCACGATGCGGGAATGTCACATGTCGTGACGACTTTGTTTATAACATTTAGAAAATAATTTAGACCGTTTTCACCTAGATGAGATAAAAATGAATATGGAATCCCATCTTCGCCAGGGGCGCTATCCTTAACATGAGCGAGGACTCCTTTCAACTCAACTAATGTAAAAGGCTGGTTTAAAGTGGAAGAAGGATTGACAGAAGTAGATACTGAAGGACAAATTAAATCATGCTGTGGGGCAGAAGCGGGGGCCAAACGGTCAAGGAATTGATCAGCTAATACAACAGGACGGAGTGCTGTGTTCGAATGGTTAGTTGCTGATCGAAATCTTTTGATATTACGCCAAATAACAGTTGAATGAGTTTCAGGTGTCAAAGAACTACAGAATGCTCCCCAACCCTCAAATTTCTTCTTTTTAAATAACTTCCTTGTCTCCTTCTGTATATCCAACAAGGCGTCGTAATTCTCTGAAGACATATTACTTCTGTAATTCTTCTCAGCTGTTTTCCGTTTTTTAATAGGACTAGTGCATTCTTCATCCCACCATGGTGGGGATTGCAATTTATTACTATTTGGTGTTTTCTTGGAAAAAACATTATCAGCCGCTTGCAGTAAAATGCATTTAAAAGAATCTGAATTTATATCTGAGCATTGTGCAAGGTTTTCTTCTACTGATAATTTGTATTGCTCCCACTTAGAATCAACTAATTTGTATTTTAATCGAGGATATTTTATGATAGGAACTCTTTTATTTTTGCAGGGCAAGGAAATAAGTATTGGATAATGGTCACTATTAAAAATAGAACTTAAAGTAGACCAAGACAAAGATGAAGCCAAATCTGAAGTACATATAGACAAATCAACAGCACTGATTGCTTCGTCAGGTTTAGTGAGACGAGTAGGAGTGCCTGAATTTAAAACACATAAATCATATAAGTCCAAAATATCTAACAGTTCATCCCCAGAACTGTTAGACATTGAACTGCCCCAAGATCTTTGATGAGAGTTGAAATCACCGAGAATCAAGAAAGGTTTAGGAAGAAGAGAAATCAAATTTTTTATTTCATTGAAAATTTGTGAAGAAGGATGAGGGATATATATAGAAACATAGCATATATTATTCACAATAGCAGCGATAATAGAAAAAGTATCACTGTGTGGGGGAAGAGGAAAAGGAGATATAAAATAAGTATTCCTGATGAGTAGGCACACACCACCATACCCATCAGCCCTGTCATTCCTTAAACAAGAATAACCAGGGATTTTAAAGGTGTAATTTGGCTTAAGCCAACTTTCAGATAGTGAAAGAATAAAGGGATTAAATTTATTTATAATGTAAATTAATTCATGTTTTTTATTTATTGCACTTCTGCAATTCCACTGGACTATTTGGTCCATGTTGTCCATTTTTATTGACATTTGTTGAATAAGTATTAATTAATGTAGCTGCGTTGTTCGGTATGCCTAAGTTGGATTGAGATAACAAGTTTATTAAGGACAAAATAATATCTGCAAGTGTTTGATTGGAGTCATTGGAAAGAGATGGTAAAGCACAACCATTGGAGGGGGCAGGCATATTATAATTTTTTGTTAAGGCACCATGGGCCTCATGGTCATAGCCTTTATTTTGTTTAGGAGGTGATCGAGGTTTGACAAAAACTGTTTTTTTATATGAAACAGTTCTTTGGGGTGGTGAGCCAGGAACAATTGTAATTTCATTTTGGGCAGATTTGCTTGGTAAAGAACATAAAACATCGGCATATGGTTTCGTGACTGTGGGATGTAATTTGGAAGCCTCCATATATGATATGGTATTTTCAGCCATAGTAATTTTAATTTGTTTTTGTCTCGAATATTCTGGGCAATTTTTGCTAGAAGCAAAATGCAGCCCAGAACATAAGCAACAAGATCCGCGATCCTCCTCAACATTGCAACTGTCACCAGTGTGGCCCTGACCACACTTGTAACATTTTGGTCTTGAATGGCACTGTGTTTTGGTGTGTCCAAAATGACAGCAGTTGTAGCATTGTATAGTGGGGTAGGTATATAATTCTACTGGTAACGAATTAAAACACATAAATACACGCTTGGGTAAAACTTGACCATCAAAAGTGAATACTACAGTTTGTGATGGTTTCCATGTAGGGGAACCCTCAATAATCACTTTGTAGTTTAGGTGCCTAATTTTAATTACGTCACCACAGCCAATTGGTACATTTGTGTTTTCTTTTATTTCATCAGGAGACCAGTCAGCAGGGACTCCTCTAACTAATCCCATTCTAGTAACATTAAATGTAGGTATAAACGCTTTGAGATTATTATTAGTTAAAATATTTGAAGAGACAAAGCTGTTAGCATCTACAAAATTATGGAAAGATAGAGACATTTTGTTTCTCCCTATTCTTTTCAGACTGCCGTTAACAATGTTTTTAAATGTATTTTTCTTTAAAAATCTTCCAAAGACGATGGGATTTAAAGAAGTCCCATCATCAGCAGATGTCTGTATTTTTTGTACATGAACAATAAAAGGCCCGTGATCGTTCGATTCATATTGACATCTGCCGATTTGTGTGGGAGGCTGAGGAATAGCAGTATTAGTGCATTCAGCTGTTGGTAAAACTGGAGAGACTACGACCAAATCATTATTATGGCAGTGGCAATCGGAGTCCTTAGCAGGATTTGCCTCTGAACTATGTTTTTTCTTTCTTTTGTTACAGTGTTTGCATATTTTATGCAGTCGACTACGCTTTATTGTTCTTTTCTGCACAGAACCGTCCGTATCCATTCCAGACTCACGCTTCAGTGTTCTTTTCGACAAAGAACAGTCTGTGTCCATGCCAGACTCATTAGAAATTGTCACGTAAGAACTCGCGGGGGGCACAAAGCCCCCCGGGTCCGGAGGTTCGTTCATAAAAAAGAGAAAAAACTTACCCTAGGAAGAGATCTAAACTAGTAACTAATTAATAGAAATATATAAAAATACTAATATTTACAAAGGATAACTATTCTGATCACTATTAGCGTATAAATTAATTTGTAAAACTAAAATATTGAAAAGCTGCGCCCGCCAACATCGAAGGTTTCCCGCGCTTTTTCTATAAAGTAGTTTTAGTAGAATTCGCCACAAAGACAGGCAAAGGAATCTTTAGTTCATACAGCCAATCCTGATGACTGATGTCGTGTAGTAGCGCAGTTGTATTGTAGGCTACAACTGACGCAATTCAAAAAAGTTCTTGTGAAAACCCGAAAGGCCACATTTGACTATACAGTTCACATTTCTCACAATAACACATAATTAAACTCAAAAAAGATAAATATCCTACAACTATTGTTCATTTTAGAGTAAATTTACATAAAAAAATATACACATTTTTATTTGTAATAGAGCGTTTCACTGGTAGCTCACAACGCCTAAAATGCTCAGTTAGCCGTTCCATATGGCGACCGCGATCGTTGTGGTCGTCACACAACGCTTACAACGTTCCACTTAGATTTAATGATTGTAACGCCGGCAAGCAAGTGGAACTGGAAAAATCGCGGTCGTGAACAAGGTCGTTGTGAGCCACATGTGGAACGTGGCTTAATGTGACATTGGCAAAGAGAATCCAAATTCCGTTGAAATTATTATTCCGTAGAAAAAAAGAAAACGGATATCGTATCCACGGATATCCGAAAACAAAAAAGGTCTGTATTCATATCCGTTATTCTTAGCGGATTTTAAACGTTTCTTTGATTTTTACGTTTTTTGGGTTGAATTATGAATGTAAAAGTGAAATAATTAAACTATTTCATTTATAAAAGTATAAATCTAATGTTCTAATATTTTATTACATTTTATAACAATATCAATGATTTTTACATAATGATTGAAAAATTAGTATTTTATAGTGTTCATTATACTATGAAATTTAAAGTTTAGTAAGTATCGGTACTCGCGAATATAGATACAAATAATCCATATCAGCGGATAAAAATTTTAGATATCCTGCAGTTCCGGCACATCTCTCTCACTCATATCACTATTAAATATCTGACAGATTTTTTGGCGGGAACTGAAAGGTGATGTCGTGCTGTGCAGTTTTATTTTCTAAAAATGTGTTAAATTACTCTAAAATGAACAATAGTTGTAGGATATTGATAGTTTTTGAGTAGTAATTATGTGTTTTGTGAGAAATGTGAACTGTATAGTCAAATGTGGCCTTTTGAGTTGTCACAAGAACTCCGTTGAATGGCACTAGCTGATTACCTACAGTTCAGCTGTGCTACACATAGGCTTAAGAAAATGAAGAAACTAAATGTATATTGTAAACTAAGATCTGGCTTAAAGGCCTAGTTGCCAAGCCATAAATATAATAAAAAAAACTGACAGGGAGTTTTTGGCGGGAACTGAAAGGTGATGTTGTGCTGTGCAGTTTTATTTTCTAAAAATGTGTAAAATTACTCTAAAATGAACAATAGTTGTAGGATATTGATAGTTTTTGAGTAGTAATTATGTGTTTTGTGAGAAATGTGAACTGTATAGTCAAATGTGGCCTTTTGAGTTGTCACAAGAACTCCGTTGAATGGCATCGGTTGTAGCCTGCAAGACAACCGCGCTACTATACGAAGACCTATTAATTAACATGTTTCCAACTGAAAGACTTTGATTCTATGGTCATGAATAAATTAAAAAAAAAAACATGATCAATTTATATAATTTACATTACAGTTGCGTTGACTTTAGCGATTTACATTAATTAAAATTATAAAGTAGAGATTCTTTATAAATCATAATTTTGTTAAATAGCCGTGTTGATTACCTTGCAATAAAGTGAGCAGGAATATTTATAAAATTAGAATAGTATCGGCAATAGAGAGACATGCGTCTTCCTGTTTCCGAGTAAGTAATTAAGTATGTAACGATAAGATTGTTAGAGAATAAGTGTGACAAACGAAATTTCAAGCTAGATTTATTAAGCTTGTTGAAAAAATCTAAGACATATGACATAATGTCCGTGAAACGACAAGCGACAACTCAGCTAACACATGATAACTGGGATCAAGATGATCCATCAGAACATGAAGAAATGGGCACATTTAAAGCGGCGTCTAAGGACATACTTGAAAAGCGGGTTATAAGAACTGCTAAACGGCGATCACAAGTTTCGGATGAAGAGGTATGTAGATCAACAATTGCAATTAATGTAGTCATAGAGGTAATATGGTCCAGCTAAATTAACAGCAGAAGCCATATACATTACTTTTTACTATGGGTTGGGTATAGTTATAAGGCACATTTATCTATTATGAACAGATCTGATTTTTAAATATAGGTTAGAAGGCCAAGATGGGTGCCAAGCGAAGTGGAGCGCCCATCTTATTCTTATATGATCATTCTAATATTAAATCAAATATTGCTTGGTGTTAGAGTGAATCTTTATAAATAAGAGCTTTTAACATGTTTTGGTTTCCTATACAAATTTTAAACCTATGGATTTACAAATGAAAATTCGAAGAATGTTATTGTTCTTAACGCCTGGTTCCCATTTCTTATGAAATATTTATTTTCCATATTATTGGTTGAAATTTGCAATAAGCCAAATAACGTCAAATTTCTACCAATGGTGAGGCAAGTGAATGATTAATAAGATATAGCAACAGGCCATAAGAATTTAACACAACAAACACAATGAAAAGAATTAAAATTGTTTTATTTGGACTAAGTTTTATTTTAAAAACTAATTTACAAATGTGAGTAAACAAAAACTATTGCCCACCCTCAACAATTAACTATAAGAATATCATTTACTTCAAGCCCTAAACCACTTTCAGACAAAAACTTTCTAAAATGCTAGCTTAGTGATTAATATCTGTACTAACTACATATTTCGTGTTTCAGACTAAGAAGAGTGCTTTCAGTGGCTTTAGTGGATTTAATAAGACACAACCATCATCTTTTGATTTTTTGGCAAACTTGACAAATGGTAATAAAAATGAAACACCAAGCAAAAATGACACTTCAGTGTCATCTAGTCTATTTTCTAGTAAACCTCCCACTAGCAATTCTGGTGGTGGTTTATTTAGTATTCAAACTTCATCAGTATCTGATAAGCCTTTGTTTGGAATGTCAACACAAACTTCCCCTTTTGGTAACAAAACTACCACCACATCAATATTCAATACTTTGAAGCCTGATTCAACAGTCAATGACTCACCATTGAAAATACAACCTGCATCCAGCACAGGTGATACAAAAACAGATTCTACTAGTATAGTTACAAGCTCAACATCAGCAACACCTGTCTCAACCCCAATATTTGGTACAACAATTGCTGCCAGTAAGTCACTATTCTCAAATTCAAATAATGCAACATTATTCAAAATTCAACCAGTCTCAAGTACTAATACAGTATCAACAACTAATACCATGTCTAAAGTAACTACAAATACAAATTCTGATACTAAACAAGATGCTAATAATGACAAGAAGCTGAAATATTATGCTAAATTAAAGGCACTTAATGAGTCTGTATCTGCTTGGATCAAGAAACATGTAGAGGAAACACCATTGTGCATCTTGTCACCAATATTTAAAGATTATGAAAGATATCTGAAAGAAATAAGGGAAGACTATGAAGGTCCTGATAAAAATGAAGAAATTAAAAACAAAGAAAGCAATATTGAAAATATAACCAAGACTACTAGTGTTGCATCTGTCTTCTGTTCAACATCATCAAGTGTTAGCCCATCTTCATTTTCCGATCGCAAAAATCCAGTATCAACCCATATCCCTAAACAGAATAATGTAGTTGAAACACCTGACAAAACACATACAATTTTTGTTGCTCAAAATTCTACTTTATCAGAGGATAAGACTAAAGTAAGTCTGTTTGGTAACAATTCAAATACAGAAAGTTTAAGCACAACTACTACTGGCACTGGATTTAAATTTGGTATAAATCCTTCAGCAAATCAAACTTTGGGGACAGATAAACCAAAAGGAACCTTATTTGGCATCAATTTGTCTACTAATACTACTACTACCACCACCAGTACCGGATTTACCTTTGGTACTAACACTACACCAATTCAAGCTACCTCATCCAACTCGAGTGGGTTTTCTTTTGCTGCAAATACCAGCACAACCACAACTAGTCCTTCACAATTTTCATTTGGCACTGGAAAGCCTTTTAGTTTTAATTCTAATATTCAAACACCTTCTGAACCTAAGAATGAAGAAAATGAAGAAGGGGATGAACCACCCAAGGTGGAATTTACACCTATTGTGGAGGAAAACAGTGTGTATGATAAACGTTGCAAAATATTTGTAAAGAGAGATGGTAATTTTGTTGATAGAGGTATTGGGACTCTATATATAAAGAAAATTGAACAAACAGGAAAGCATCAGTTATTGGTTAGAGCAAATACAGCATTGGGTAATATACTTTTGAATATAATTTTATCATCTATGCCTATTGAAAGAGTTGGTAAAAATAATGTAATGCTGGTCTGCATTCCAACTCCTGATGAAAAACCTCCACCAACCACAGTGTTAATAAGAGTTAAGACTTCAGAAGAGGCTGATGCATTATTGGAAACATTAAAAAAATATAAACCTCAATGAATGAAAAATCTTTATACCCACATTTATCATTATTTTGTTGTTGCTTAGACTATTTTTTATGTAATGTGGTTCATGAACATTATATTAAATTGATTTTCTGATAATAATTTTATTATTCATTAATAGCAATTTTTAAAACTTATAAGCATTGACTCTTAAAAACAATACAAGTAAAAATAAACTATTAAGTCTCACTCCATGTGTGTGACCCCTGATCATTTAAAGATCTAAGACTAAACACATAAAATTTGACTAAGTATATATATATATATATATAAAATTATTGTATCTGTGAAATGAGTTTTGAATATTAAAAGAAAAGATGAATCTAAAAAGAAAGTAGAAATATGGATAAAATTAGGGAAATGTGATTGATTGGTGATGTGATCGTAAATTTGTGGTGAGGACCTAATTGAGAATGATGTTTTCCAATGTATATTGCTTTTGCGTAATATTAGATAAATAATGACAACATATATTTATTGGCCTTTCTATATCAATCAAAAGTAAGAGAAACCATTCGCCATTCAGTCATAAAAATAAAAATTGTGCCTTTTTTATAGCTGCAGGACAGCAGACAGGCTAACGGTCCACCTGATGGTAAGCGGTTACCATCGCGTATGGATGTTTATAACACAAGAGATATCACCACCACGATGTCGTCTCCTAAGAAATTTACGGCAAACTTTTTAAAAACTCCCATAGAGTTGTGGGAAAACTTCAGCTGGAAGCTTATTCCAAATCCCCTCGGTACACAAGAGAAACGTGTCCATAAGCGAAGTGACTCGAGACAATGCGGATGAACGCGCAGCCGATGGCGAGCAATTTGGTGGTAAGACGAAGGCACCATTCTGAACAGTTTCTCGGAACACTCCCCGCTATACAATCGTTAGAATACGCAGAAAGACGCGAATTCTCCGAACGTAAAGCGTATTTAATCCGTTTGTGAGTATAGGATTATTGACAATGCGATCGGCTCGACATTGTATAGTTACAGGAATTAAGCTGGTAGGCTGGTGCTCCAGCCGTCAGGTGTGAGCAGTACTCCATATGCGACCTCACCTGAGCATTATAAATTATGAGTTCATGGGCTTGGTGCTAGAGCAGCAACCGTCGACAGCGACTTGAATGCTGCGCCTATCAAGAAAGGATGGCATCTTCGAGAGAGTATTGTGTCAGACCCGGTAGAAACGTTCGCAATATCTAGGCTAACTGCCAGAGCGTGCCTCATATCTAATTTAACAATAATATTTTTATTAGTCATTTAAATTTTTTGACTTCACGTTACAAAAATTAAAAGGGCTCAATTTTCATGACTAAAGGGTCATTGTGTCTAAACAATTTGTGTGACATAATTTGTGGCCTACGAATGCAATGCACTTGCCCGATTTTTTCCCATAACCACTGTGCGTGTCATATTAATAAATAAGTTCTACAAGCTAACTTGATTTTTCCGAACACAAACTCATGATTAAAAAGTTAAGTACACTTTACGACCGATTTAAATAAAAGTCATTACGGAACACTATTATGAATTGTAACATTTGACTAACGACTACTTGGGCAAGTTCGTACCTACACTGAAAAAAAATGATCCTTCATCTGCATGTATGCAGGCCGTGTTTTCCGTTCTAAGCCTTTATACCAGAGCCACAAATACTTGCCAAGCCATTTTGCAGTCCCTGGCAAGCGGCGGCCCCATTACGTGTCTTCCACTGTCGGGAGGAAACATTAACTCTTCCCCCGGGACCCACTAACGACCAAAGGTCTAAAAACGCCCTCTGACGCCGACGTGTCCTCTTTTAGCGGGAGCGGGGCACGCTAGTACACCTCTCTAATAAGCATAACTCGCTCGCGAAAAGAAACTGCGTTCCACCAAGGGCGGCCCCAGATCATGTTGAGAACCACGACCGGGAGCAAGAGGTCTACTCTGGCAAAGTCGACGAGGTCTCTGCACTGCCCTGCCCAAGCGGAGTACACCATCGGGGCTTGCAGCAACAGAGTCCTCGTCGCTTGTCTGGCATTGATGGCACTCTGGCATGGGCTCACGGCCTAATCTACACAGATACCTCCTGAAGCAGCCGTGCCCAGCGAGATCTGTCAGGCGAAACACCAAGATGTGTCTTCTTTTAATTCATGAGTGCAGGAAAAGTGTTTTTCCCGTGGGAAATTATGAATATATTGTCTTATCTCGAGTAGCACCCAGCGAACTGGGCACAGGGTGGAGTGTTTTTCCCATGGGTATGTAATTATATGGTGGCTTATCTCGAGTAGCGTCCAGCGTAGTGGGCACGGATAAGTTAGTGTGAGAATAGATTTAGATTTTCTGATAATCTTGAATTTTTGGCATGGAACAGAATGGTTGCTTCCACCAGAACCTAAAGGTGTCTTGGAGGAAAGATATTAGTAGTGTAGTATGTAGAGAGTAGATGGGATCATCACATAATAGCAGGATATAGCTGGTCTTTACAAAAACGATTTTTCCCAAAAGCATTAAAGAGGTAACACTTATAAAGGGGCCTCATAGAAGTATAAGGTAGGTTGTATAGTTTTTCTTATTATTTTCGTCTCCATTCATTAAAACGGAAAATATCATATTTTCAACGCAAAACCACTTTGATATCAAGAACAACAAAACCATTGCTGACCAGTTTAATAGACATCTATTGGTACACCAATACAGAAAACTTACAGGCTAGTACTGTGCTCTGTGGTTGAGTGGGCTAAGCCTTTGACGGCCTACCTCACACCCAGAGGTTCCGGGTTCGATTCCCGGTATAGTAAATTTCGGAAACGTATTTTCTCCGTTATTTACCATAGTCTGGGATCGGCCCCAGTGGTCCGTTGTATATTACCCATAACACAAGCGTAACTTGCTTAATTTACTTGCTTGTACAATGTGTGTGTTTGTCTGCCGATTATTATTATAAACCCCTTTTTAATAGACTTCCAAAAGGAGGAGGTTCTCAACTTGGGCGGTATTTTTTTTATGTATGTACACCGATTACTCTGAGATTTATTTTACGTGATTCTTTTTTAGTTCGATGCGGAATAGCTGCCATCTGGTCCCCTAAAACTTTAATATACTTTGGCCCAGTAGTTTTCATTTTATGAACATTTTTTATGAAAAATTTTCCATTCCGTTCCATATGTACACAGATTACGCTGTGATTTATGATCCGATTTACGTGGTTTGATGTGGAATAGTTACCATTTGGTCCCCTAAAAAGTATAACATAGTTTTGCCCAGTATTATTCATTTTATGAACATTTTTATGTTCTTTTTTTCCGTTTCGTTCTGTATGTACACTGAGATTTATGGTCCGATTTTAGTGATTCCTTTGTTTGATGCGAAATAATTGCCATTTGGACCTCTAAAAATTTTACATAGTTTTCATTTGGTTTTGATTACAATATATTATTATTTTTAATATATTATTCATAAAATAGTTAATAAAAAGTAAGACCTTAACGGGCCTGTAACCGTGTTATCATCTGTCCAGGAACGGAGAAAGAATACAATTTCCTGCGGCGGCCGGCGATGGTAAAAGGTTTCCGTCAGGTGGGCCACCAGCCGTCAGATGAACTCTCCTTTAAAAAAATCGGTATTACCGATAAAGACTATCAGTAATACTCTTTTATTAGAGAGTGGTCTTTAATAATAATGGTACATACAGCAATTACATTAATTAGCATTAGAATCCTAGCAAAAAATTATGATCATACTTTTCTGGAGTCTTTTTTAACAATTTCTTCTTAAAAATATGACATCTATTATTATAGTATCTAACCATTTCAATAGCTAATTTAAACGCTTTGAGATATTATTACAAATTTATTATTTATGTAGATACTGAAAATGAAATAAGTTACACTATATAGGTACTACTTTTTCCACAAGACTGATTAATTGAAGAACTAAGATCAGCCCTACTGTAAATTCTGAGAAAATTCCAGGATTTATGACAAGTTATCTAATAGGATAAAATATATCATCTGGAAATACATGTTCTAGTCCACGACACTTTCTGTAGGGTCTAGAATTACCCTTTATGTTATCTCCCCCAGCAGATATCAGATGTATTGTTGCAGTGTCTAATCCACATCATAACAAATAATCTGCTAACAATCCGAGAAAACTGTATCAAAATAATTTTAAAAGTGGGATTTTTTTTAATAAGCAGGGATACTTTGAAATATAAAATTACTAACAAATATTTGTAAGTAGTATGAAAAATTAACACATTGAGAGTAGCATGGGAATTTAAATTTATGTTTAGCCATATCTTGTGAGTCCCGAAGACAATTTACAGACATGAAGATACAAAATAGGATTGAAGCATTTCAATGGTGACATTGGCTGTCTATAAGTATGTAGTGGTTCAATATTTTATAAATAAACTAGCTTATGCCCGCGACGTCGTCCGCGTGGAATTTGTTTTCAAAAACCCCCGATTTTGAAACCTTCTTTGTTGGTGCTCCACCCGCTCCTATTGGTCTTAGTGTGATGATATATAGCCTTCCTTAGTAAACAGGCTAACTTTGGAAGAACTTTTCAAATCAGACCAGTAGTTCCTGAGATTAGTGTGTTTCATTAAACAAACTCTTCAGCTATATATATTAAAGTATAAGATAGAAAAACAAGGACCCAGAATAAAAAATAACCACAATTTTAAAATCAAAACATTTGCTATTTGTTAACAGAAACCAAATTGAAATCATTCTGGTAAGTTTTTAAGTGAATTCAACCTATTTAAACAGGCATTTTTTAATAGAAAAACCTGTTCTATATACCTTATAATAGTTTTATTTTTAGGATATTTATAATAAGGCTTTTAATTAGAAAACGCAAAGATTATATTATAATCTGAATGACTGGTTCATATATCTTACTATTCATTCACTTGCCTTACCATCGGTTGAATTTTGACATTTCAATTTTATGGAGCTTATGTCAAACTTTAACAAATAGTAATGGATAACTAACCGGTCATAAATCTAAACTAGGTGACTTTGTAATATCTTCATTATACAGACATGTAGTTGAACAATGCTATATTGAGTATAATAGACATTAACAATCCATCCATATTACACTTATTATTTAGCAGGTTTGAAGTTACTTGTAGACATCTGTCCAAGACCCATTTGTATCCTGTGCATGTGCACCTCAACATGTTGTTGAAACATTTTCTGGTGGCGTGGTCCCAACTTGCTTTTTATTTGGTCCATGGTACCTTGTAAAACACTTAACTCATAAGCATTTTGATCAGAATCAGCCAGACTTTTTACTTGTAACAACAAAGCAGTAAGATCAGTTATAATTTCTAATACTGCTGGGTCTGTAACAGAACCATTATTGTTTTTCTCAACAATCGATGCAGCCTGTTCTTGGCATTTTTCCCTCAGATGTGATGGAGCCAACATTGCAGCTAATGATGGGCCTGGAGCGATTTGGTGACAGTATTTTTGTACTTCATTGATATACTCTTGTAAATCCATGTTAATTCTTTCTAAATCAATAACAACTGCAGCATATTTTCTTTCAAAATCTTCAGGCATTTTTTGACCAAATGATTTTCTTATTTCTGCCTCACTGTTGTATTCTTTCAAGAGGTCTATTTTAGTCCTTTTCACAGCCAATATTTTTCTCAATTTAACAATTAGTTCTAGGAATGGAAATGGAAAATTACCAACATTAGAGTCAATATGTTTTGTTATATCAGAACAACCAATCATGGGGTCGCGTTGAGTAAGTTTCTTTGAAGAATTATAAATATTAAATATGTCATGCATTACATGTCTTGATCTGACATTTTGAGCCATGTTAGAAAGGCTGAGAGTATCTGGAGGTTCATTAGATAAAACTTCATAGTCTGGTACTGAATGAGTCCCTAATTTTGGCCTTTCAAAAGTAATTCTATATGTATTATTTGATGTATCTACTGCATCAATAACACCTGTAAATAAACCATCCTGAGGTTTCCGCAACCTAGCTGTAACCTTTGTTCCCACTATTAATTGCATTGGGATTTCGTTAGGCAAGTCTTTTACATTTATGTCAATAGTTTTTCTCTGCTGAATGTATCTTATAAGTTTCCTTTTTCTTTCCAGTTCTCTCCGTTCCTCAGCAAAAAAGGCTTGTGAACATCGGCGTGGCTTCCCCATCATCCTCCTTATTTTAGACCACTGCACTTGGGTCAGTTTGCGACTAGCCAATTGTGGAAACGACTCTTTAAGGCATATCATGAAATCATTTTCACCATCAAAAAGCACTTTATCAATATTGCTATAAAAATATTCAAAGCAAACCCATTTGTGTGCCTTTGGTAGCTTAAGAAGATTTCTCAATCTCATTCCAATTCTTTGACCAACCTTGTTGTCACTCGATTGTCCAGCAGCTGTATCAACTTTATCCTCATATTTGTCATTATTCCTTTGAACTTTGGTTGGTGATTTTTGCTTTTTACCACTTGATGGTTTATTAGGTGTTTTAGCCAGAATCTTTGGCGTTCTCTTTGGTGACTGTCGAGGAGGTGAAGTGTTTACAAAATCATCAACAAAAATAAAACGATTTTTCTTCCTGATTCGAGCAGGCATACCTCTGGCATTAAGTTTTTGCACAGGTTCACTTGGTGCAGGTTTTGGTGGTAATTCTGTGCCAATTCTGTGCAGTCCAAGTGCAGCAGGCCCAAAAGCAGGTGGTTCTTCCTCTTCTTCAGGAAGATCCATATCCATTGGTTCTTCTTTAACTCGATAATGAGATGTTTGTGGGGTATTATCTTCGTCGCGATCACCTGTTAAAAATGAAAATAATAATTGAATAGACACTAACTAATACTTACCTTATCACCCAACTAAGCGTAATTTTATTTGAAAAGATTGAACAAGTTGTAAATGCTGCAGTGTTATTCCAAATTTCAACTATAATAATTGTATATACTGACATTTCGTAAATTTTGAATTATTCAAATTTTGAATTCAGCAAACTAAATATATTACAGGTATATTTGAAATAAAGCAAAAACAAGAGAACTCAGTGTTGGAATAAATCTCTGAAACATTTAACTGATTATTGTTCTATTGCTAAAAATACTGGCAATGGGTAAATATAGTATAATATTATAAACTTTCTTTAATAAATTTTGCAATAAATTGTCGAAATAACACTTACTATCCGATTTATCCGCCATTTTCACCGTTCACCATTGATTGTTGAATTAAAAATATTAAAAAACACCAAAAACACATTCAGAGATAAGGTATCGCTGTTACTTAGTAGCTGTTTTAAAATATATTTAAACGGCTGTTGTTCAAAAACCAACTACAATAAGTTGCGAACGAACGCGACAATACAAGACAATAAATAATTTATTATTATTTCGGTTCATTTGTAAGTGTTAAATTTAATGTATTTATATTTATATATAGATGTTATATTTATACACCTTCATCACAATTGTATCCATGAGAGCTACATATTTAGGTAGTTACTGTAAAAGCTAGTTTATTTGCGGTTGTTTACAGAATAGCCACAGAAAAGATTTCAACCATTTCGCCAACTGGATAATGTGGTCTGATAAAACAAACACTAGCTGATAGATTTACGGCCTTAGCCTCCGCCTCCGGCTGTCAGTTGGAGAGCCATTCACACATTCACATTAGTCAAAAAGCCAAAATCGTTTTCTAACTGGCTAATGAGCTAACATTAGCCGGATGAGCGTTTTTTCGAATTTCGCTTTGTGAGCAACGCTAATTGCGCAGTGCAACATCTATTATAATTACAAATAGTTTACTCGAAATTGATATTGATTTGACAAAAAGAGATTGACCTTAGTTAAGCTCCGACCATATTGTAGGATGCGGCTGTCAGCCGCGTCTTATCTGAATAATGAATATGTATGTCTTACGTTACGTTAGCGACTTTTAAGTCACACAACATTTAAGGCTGCCCTTAAGCGTTTTCGGAAGTTTTATAGAAATTTGAATATTTTCAGCGGTATCAACTTTCGTTAGAAAAAACGTGTTGCGTCAACCAATTCATTAATTATATTTATAGGAATATAGTACCCATTGCGAAACCGTCTATCGTGTGAGGTGGTGGATGTTTTGAATAATATATAAAGGATGTTTTGAAATTTTATGATAGATCATAGAGAGGCTAATATACGTAGACAGAGAATCTTTTTGCGTGAAAGAACATCTATATATTTTTACAAACTTTTACGTTTATAATATTAATATAATGGGTAAATCTTATAAGATAGCTTTTATTTTATTACATTTGTATATGAAATCAGTTTAAATATTTATTTTTTTGCGTTTTAGTAACGCAAATACCAGAACAGTGTTAGAAAAAATATAATAAAGTTAAGTGCCTGTGATAATTATACTACTGGCACGCGTAGTCGCGTAATTAACGCAGTAAAGTCTGTTAGAAACATCGACGTTTGCTATTGATCTTCAAATTGCAAAACATCTATAAATCGATGTTATTTCGAGCGATGTCTAACATCGATGTTTTTGAAAGAATTCTGAAAGTGTAACCGACTTCTTTCTACAACATCTTGAACTCGGTGCCAAGAAAAATATAAAAACAACAACAAATGAAATATATAAATAGAATATTTATTAGTATTTCTTAATTTTTTTTATTAAATAAAAATCTATGATCGTTGTTTTATAAAATATCAATATATCGTTCCATCCCTATCTATGGTATCTGTCAGACTGTCAGACTCGGAATCTGTCTGTCTGTATCTGCGTTGCCCATAGACCTATACTTCAGTGGCGTTGCCGAATGTACGGTAATTGCCGTGTTTTACGGCAATCTACTAGGTACTAAAAGACGAATTGTACGGCAGGGGGGTCATTGCCGTACGCTAAAATACGGCAATCAGAACACAAAGTTAAAAATTCAAATATATTACGGTTACTGAAAGATGGCACTAGAAAAAGCCGGCAATTAAAAAAAATAATGGTATGACAACTCAACCAACACAAATTATAGATATACAATATAAATCTATTTGTATTGGTTGAGTTGTCATAACAATATTTTTTGAATTTGCCGCTGTTTTCTAGTGCTATCTTTTATAGCAAGATTATAATTTATATAAAGCTCAGAGTAATGTTGTTCCTTAATCTGAGATCTAAAACTATTACAAACATGAAAGTCTACCCATAAGTGTAAAAAAAGTAAACACAGAGCCCAAAAATATAGAGTTCAACGGGAAATCAGATAGCGAATTTAAAGATTGGATTCGTCCTGATAAAAATAATATTTATAAGGCATATTGTCGAGTATGTGATGTTAAAATATCTTGTGAAAACTCAACTTTAAAAAGATACGTGTCTAACGTAGAATATTTGCGGAAAACTAAACATGTAAAAGTTTCTAAGCCGAACAAGCCCTTTGTGCACAATTAAAATAGTATACGATTGTAATTTTTCTGTAATGGTGTACAATAAAGAGCTATCTATCTATCTATTTTTTTTTTCAAAAACGGGTATTTTTTTCAAAACGGCAATTTTTTCTTTCGTGTACGACAATTTTTGTTGAAATACGGCAATATTGTCTCTCGTGTACGGCAATTCCATCTGTGACCAGCGGCAACACTGGTCTGTATCCCTAGTACACTAGGGATGTTCATACATAAAACATATCGATATTTTTTTCGATTTAATATATCGTAGCGTTGTATCGATACTTTGCGATATATCGTAGATATATATCGATATCTTCGATATATCGTATAAAAATGTAATTTTCGTATCTTAATTGTATAAAAATGAAATGAGAACCCACAGACACAGATTATACCATTTTTAATACTAGTGCTGCCCTTACGAAGAGTAGGAGTAGCATGTTGTTTAGCGGGGAGCGATTATGACTAATGTCATAATCGATTTATTTTCGAATATTAATATTGAAAATCTAATATGAAATTAGTAGCTTACTTATTTTCATAATGAAATCATATATATATATATCATAATCGGCATATTATGTATCTCATAATCGGCCACCACTGAAAAACTACTAAAAAATAAAACCGAGAGTTTATTTGACTTGGGAGTCGCTGTTTAGCTGTTGAGACGGATATATATTGTAGGCTAAGTATGTAGTGGAGTTTGATTGGAAGTAATTTAGAGTATTTTATTAACAACCAAACTTTCGTTACTGCGAAGGCTAGTTATTCAATAATTCAGGGTTTTTTATTTTTACTCAAGTTGCCAAACATAAATCAGTTAAACAAAGTAAAAGTATATTCTGTAATTTCTAACGATATTTGGTGTATCGGACAAAATGTATCGATTGTATATATCGATACTAGATTATTCGATAATATCGGGTGAAAGCGATATATCGTGTGCATATATCGATATTTTATGAGATATCGATATATATCGTGCACTCCTAATCTGTACTATAGAGAAATTGGTCATTGGTGCGTACTGTGTACGCGCAAGTGCAGTTTTTGTTGTCAAAAAATGAAATGTTTTAAACGTAGACAGAGAATTAAAACTTGATGTTCATAGAATTTTAGTTCATTCGTAGTTTGACCTATTAATCAAAATGAACTTCGTTACAGTGTCACTGGTTACTTTGATGTTATTCGTCCTAAAAGAAGTTAATTGTAAGTTATAATTTTTGACACGGATATATTTTTCCAAGGTGAAGTGAGAGTTTCAAACAATGCAATAACTTTGAATATTCGCAATGGAATTGTATGAACTTTTTTAACAAGTAGTTTTTACATAATCCGTTGAATAATTACGATACGCTTAATACAGCATATCGTAATTATTACATTGCATTAGTATTTCACTTTTCTAATTTAGGTTTGCATAAAAGATGTATCCAGTGCAGATCTCGAGGAGAACTTGGTTCTTGTGGGGATCCATTTCCTTACAACGTGACAGAACCCGACTCTGTAATTGGTATTCATATGGTTGCTTGTCCTTCTGGCTGGTGTGGAAAGTTGCTTCAAGGCACGACAGGTGCATTCAGAACTGATGGTATGTTTTTTATCAATATTATAATATACTTGACCACAGTAAGTAATAAATATATAATAGGAGTGAAAAGCTATTTATTTGAAGTGACATTTTCTGTTAAAACATAAGTGATGTTATGTGTATTAAAAATATAATATTTCAAGATCTCCAGACTCAACCATCATCACAATATATAAGCGAAAAATAAAACTATTTTTGTATTTATAAATCAAAACTTGTTTACTAAACTCAAAAACAGTTTGAATGTTTACAAATTTTCTTGATATAGGAATTGCAGAAAGGGTGAGTATTCCTCCCTATCCTCGCCTTCCAACCCTCTCCACTCCTCCCATTACTAAAGAAAAAGGTGCCTTATATCTACCCCACCCGAGAGCCACCAGAGAGCATTTATGATATGTATTTTAATAAACAGTCTATGTATTATGGTTACTTATGTGACTCTGTTAAAATAATAATAGTATATAATAGAACTCTATTCCCTGTATGGAAAGCTGCAGGCAAAAGCTGTATACATATGCAATCCTTCCTTCAAAATTATTGAACTGTTGGTGAAAACCACTTAAAAATTGGTTGCATTGTTTAGGAGGAGTTAGCTGGTAGGTACAGATAGGGAGACAGAGATGAAAAGCAACTTTGTTTTATACTATGTAAAGATAATAAGTACTTATCCTATGTTCTTCTCCATTGCTGAAATATATGTAATATTTCATGGTTTTAAACATTGTAATTTAGAAAAAACAAATAAAAGTACATAACCTAAACAAAATTACTTTGTGTCACGTTATGGTCTTTTACCAAAAGCTTAAATATTTGCATCATCTGGATACAATCTATCTCCTTGCCCAGTTTCTTTAGGACCATTTCGGCCAGTTAGTTGTGAAAAGGTAACAAAGAAATATATAAATATCTATTCTATGTATGGATACCAATTTTCATGGTGATCTGGTGAATTTTGGGTTGAAAGTAAAATGTATAGCCTTGATACCTTCACTATGACAAAATATTTTAGTGGGATAATTTTCATAGTGTTTTGTCCAACCGTCTCGGAGTTTATCAGCCTCATATACATGACATATTTGTATGTACAAATATCCATTTATTTGTATGTATGGATAGGTTTTATTGAATATTTGATTTGAACTATTTTAATTGTAAAAAAATTTTTGTTGCTCAAAGTATCATTTATACTTTCAGATTATGGTACAGCAACAGAAAGAATGTGTCTTCAGCGGCCTCCAAGCGATTATGAAGAAAGATGCGCATACACTATGTGGAACCATAAAAAAGTCTACTTGTGTTTTTGTAATGGAGATCTATGTAATTCAGGTTATAGTTTGAAATCTATTCCCATCACAGTCTTGTGTTCAGCATTTATAGCAATTTTCTATTATTTTACATGATTAATAATAGTAATTAAAAATAATGTTTGTCTTAAATGTGGCTATATGTGTAAAAGAAACATTATATACTTCAAAGCTTCTACAACCCATCTTGAAGTCAATTTAATAGTTATTTAATTTAAATCATACAATGCATACCATAATACAAAATGTATATTATGTTACTTATTCTTTGGAGTCCTAACCACATTTGAAGCAGTGAATTTATTTAAAATTAGAGAGGTGATGTAACCACAAACTGGTTATAACTACTAAAATGTAATTGTGTAATATATTTGCTGCAGGTCCTTTAATAGATAAAATGGCAAAACCGTTTATCTTAATCCATAAATAATTGGTGTACAAAACTGGATGATGAGGACATTATGGGGTTGGGATAGTGATATTATCACTAATCCAATTGCAGCCCCTATAAATTAGATAAGAGAAAACATACTTTTGAGTTCCATAAACCATAAATTTATTAATTATATTTTATCATTCTATTTAGCATTGTCTTTAAGGTAAATTAAAACTTACCTAATAATATCACTTATTATATGAGATGTAATTTCCATATCGTATCGGTCTGTGGTTTTCCTTAAAGGTACCTGCAATAATGTTAAGTTATTGACTGTGGCCGAATGTGTTAAAAATAATACTGTTATAGAATAGCTACATTTTATTTTTAATTTATTTTCCAATATGTTTGCATTCTTATACATAAAACATATTCAAATGTGGTACAGAAATCTTATGGGCTTATTAGCGCCGCAGAGTCGTGTTAAATAAACTTATGATACATAATGACATTTTGAAAATGAATTTACACAATATTAATGTTAAATCAAAAATAGGAGCACTGTCAAGGAATAGTTATCATCATTCAAGTGTGTACTTCTGATTTCGTAGTAATAATAAGCAAAGTTATCATTATGCTAGTACATGGTTCTAATTTAGTTCCAAGACTGTACATGTGAGGCGGATATTCCAAAATCTATATACATATGTTATCTTATATCTATCAATAGGTATTGTCATTAACTGTTAAAAACCAATATTGCATCACGTTTAACGCATTACACCCATCACCGCATCTGCATGAAATGGCTTATATCTGTAACATTATCTCAGATGAAGTACCACCATAATGGAGGTAGAAAGTCTGACTTTTGTCTTTGATCATTTTTAAATGACAATCTACACGAAAATGCATTTCATATTATTTTTGATAGTGTATTAAGATTAAAATTGTGATTTGAACCATTATTTTTTGTAATTTATCAAAATATCAAATTTATAAAAAGTTTAATTTTAATTAAATGTAAATTTGGATTTTTATAATTATGATTGTATGATGTAGGTACAACTTTCTTACAATCATCTGTTTCATCTACATATAAATGACAAAATCAATTTAGTACGGTTAATTTTTATGAATGGTAAATCCATCAACATAATGCAATGTGATTGCTTAGTAATTGTGTCTTATAATATAGCCATAAGAAAACCTAATAGTTTTACTTTTTCGTAGGTTTTTTCACTTATGTCAGTTCAACTCTAGAGATTTACCTGTTGACTCGTCTAGTTCACTAGCACGCAGAGATCCCCCCGATTGATTCTCGCCATGATTAATTATGTAAACTTTCCAATATTCCTTTAAATAATAAAATACAAAATTAATAAGTTTTGTAATGATAATTTTTTTTAAAGCTAGGTTGTTTGATGAGATTGCATTTAGCAATAAGGCTGCCTGTTGTTTTAGCGAGAAGTACTGTAATTTTTCATTTTTTATGATTGTTTATTTTGGTGATTAATAGAATGTTATTTATCTATCTGTGTATCTATTTGCATGCATTTTGCTCCTCTGTTTGGGAGTCCGTTAAATTTTATTCCTGTTTTCACTGCTAATTATAGAACATTCCATTACATGCTGTGAATTGTGATCAATTTTTAAATACTTTTGTATGGGTTTGATAATTTAGATTGTTATTTACATTGATGTAGTAATTTGTTACATCAATGGTTATTTATATCACTTGATAATACTCTTTCACACATGTTTGCGACGTTTAGTAACGTAAAGTTTGTGGTTTATACGTAGGTATAATAAATTGCATTATGAATAATCATTGTCAATCTTTTCCGTCCAATAAATATTTAATTACATATGTAAGATGTTTTACAATTATTATTAGATATAAGTTGTTTCTCTTAAGGATTTTTTACACTGCCAATTCGTGTTCTTCTAATTTGAGTTTAGAATCAATAAAATTGAAATGTAGTGCTGTGTACACACAGTAAATTATATCATCATGTTTATGTGAAGAAAGTAGTTTCAAATTTGAAAGGGAAGAAGAAAAAATATTTGAATTAAACCAATGAATGAATGAATGAAAAGTAACTCTTTTTGTACAACTTCAGGGTATTTTTTTTTAACAATTTTGATGTTTTTAATTTCAAAGTTATAATGAAAAATGTGTGTTAAGTGTTAACATATCTTTACATAACTCTAATATTTTTTCGTTTCGAATTAATTAAATGATTTACAACTATTTATACAATAAATCTGTTTATTTTCATATAGTAGGACAATTTTATTTATACGTTTTTCTAGGTTAATATGTGAATATTTGATCACTGGCGTCATAGTGGCACTGCAATAGTTGCTTTTGTAAGAAAAAGCAAACGTTTTACGCTAGTGAACGAATATTCTGATACTATTGCAATACCAGACTTGGGGCCCAAGGGTTGTAGCCATCTACACATGCAAATGCTCTACCACCCAGGCCCACTGAAACAACAGGCATTATGGTGCTAGTGGTCGCACGTTCTGACGATATTGTAATAGCAGAATTGGGCCCTGGTTATGGGTTGTTTGGCCGCAGCTGGAATTAGTATGCTTTGTTGTTGCTGCAGGGATTGAATAAAACCTGCATATAAACATAACTGTAGAGGAAGCTTCCAGCTCCGAATCCGACTCTAGCAAGGCCGTCTGTTTAATTTTTGATGCGTTTTTTTAGCTGTCTGAATCATAATCAATTGATAATTGTATGTGATTATGCTCTATATTTAGGCTGCTGACTTAGTATGTTACCTGATTGTGATAAAATGTATTTTTTACTATATTTTGAAATATTTCTTATAGCTTATATATAATCATTATATGTTGTAAGTGACAGAACTGCTCAATTTAGTATAGTCTGGCAGTTATTTTTTTACAATTATTAACAATTTTATGAATAGTTGTTAATTTAGGTAATGAAAAATATTATAGAAATGATCTAAAATTACGTATTATTGCAGAATTTATTTTCTATGATAACATAAGTTTTTGTTTGATTCAAAATTTCAAAATTAATATTGTCCAGTAATAAATATTTAGCACATTAGTATTGTTTTGGTAGTTTCGTATGAGACCACATTAAAGGGCCATTTACATGGAGATATAATTATCGCACGTTTTGGGGCGAAAATCGTATACTCTTTAGACAATAATCGCATTGACATGTTGTAATTCAACCAAAAAACAAAACTCCCCTACGAATATGACATACGATAATCGTAAGGTAATTATCACCAAGAGTTTAGTTTACACTACGGCAAATAATTTCTCGACTTGTCTAAACTTGAACGCGTATGATATTTTTTTTAGTTCATGGGATATATTGCACAAATAAGTTATAACCGATTTGAAAGCGACACTTGCCTTTCGAGCTGGTGATGAGCACGGTATTTTGTTGTTTACAAAGAGACGTCAATGTTCAATGACCAGGCGATCCTTCCACGTACGATATCCCATGTTTATATATTATATAAAAACCTCATAGGTTTAAGTGGTGCCTTATTTGTATTTATCATGTAAATTTTTAGTATAGAGAAATAAAAAAAATATGATATTTTTTTTCTTGTTTTCGTCAATCGTAAGTTTGGAGGCAAGAAACTCTTCCCATGTTAATGATTCCCATGATAATGAGACTCTTAAAATAGTATCTTGTTCTATCATTACCCAAATCAATAATTACTCTTGATCTATTGTACTTATATTTATGGACGTTAAATAAAACAGAATCTCTTATTTATAAAAATTTATAACTTAATTGAGTGTTGTCATTATTATAGCATGTAGGTACAAATAAAATAATGGGAGGCCAGAGCCCAAAAGTGAGACATTTTTGGGCTATATTATTATATTTTTAAATAAAATGTTATAAAATACAATGACACTTGTTTGACTATTCCTATACGCTAAGGTCGGTTGTAGGGCCAAGTGTGGCGTATGCTAGCGATGCGATGAGGCTTGAGGTTGTTTTTCACCCTTATCTCTTGGTTGGCGAGAAGTGACTCGATGTGGGGAATATCGTGGAAGAAGAGATGGCCATGTCTGTCTGCCCTTTTTACCGCTGCGATAGCTTCTGTTCCCTCCCGTAAATAGGGATCGAATGGACCTGGCAATATATGTGACAAAAATAGTTAATATGATACTAGCAAAATTACAGCTTTGTGAGGGCTCCAGATATTATATTATCTCTCTTTTCTCTTGAAATAGAAAGACAAGCGTACCCGTGTACTTTCGGCTTAGCCATAAACATCGGGCGCTTTATTTAATTATTCACAGCTACTTATATTAACTTTAATTAGTAGTAACAGTAGGTATAGTTGATAAATTGCTGTATATATTTTAATATTTGTTTACAGTATATTTTTTTATTTTTAATAACACTTCGATATATGAGTTTATGTGACATTCCAAACCTAGAGGTTTGATTTTTTTGGAAAAATGTACCACAAACACGTAAGTATCTACCTATGTCGCTGAGAAATCGACAAAGATATGATTCCAAGATAATCGATGTCCACGGCTGGACTTGCGTGTCGAAAAGTTTGCGCTATGTATCTCTGTACAGTTACCTCATACGCTTCAGGGTGTCGGTCTACTGAGTCGGAAGGTATGATATATGACGTTTGCAAAGACAGGAGGACTAAAGCGGTCGTTTGTGGAGAAACGCGTAGTGAGATTGACGTCTCTAGATATACCTACTGATAGCTGTAAGTTTGTAAGGCAACATAAAATTCCACTTCATTTTGTAACTAATCATTTTCACGAATCTGCGAAAGCAGCCGCTTTAGGCCCTAAAATCTCCATTCCAAAATTCTACAGTATTCTACACTATCACTCCTATAATAGATATATATGACCGACGACCGCCAGTCCTTCATTTACCAATAAATTTTTTATTCTACGTGCAAGAGAATAATTAGCTTCATAGATAGCCTTCTGAGCGTAGCAATAATAAATAAAACAATTTGCAATAGTCACGTTAAGATTTGAAGAAAACTACTTATAATTTTTTTTAAATATCCTCTCATGAAATCAGAGGATGTCTGAAATAGTTTTATACTGATTAAATTTACGTTAATTTTATTAATTATCCTATTATATTAAAATACGCTGTATTAATTAAATTCACACGTTTGTGTCATCTTCACTACTAGGCACTCACGTCACTTCTAGTTAATTTAGGTTATATTTATATTACTTAATAGTATCTTTGGATTAGATGGTAATATTTTTAAATAAAACATTTTTGAATAAAAAAGACATTTCCTGTTGACTGACTTGGTAATGCAAAAGCCCCACTTCTAAGCTTGGCCTCAACGTATCAAAGGAACTGATGACATAGGTACTTGACACGCTTGTCCAAGACGGTAGATTACACAAATTATTAAACTCTACCAATCTACTACAGATTAACACTATTTTACCTTCACCGATATGTTGCGATATGTGTACTATCAGCGGTGCGCATGTTTTACCGGGCTTTAAACTCGAAACGAGGTATATACGAGTGATTCAGTCACTAAGCTACCACGAATTATTACTTTCAGTAGTAGTAGAAGTTTTTCGGTCTTGTTTATATTGAGTTCTAAGTTCGTAGGCTTTTTAAGAACCATAAAGAAGGTGTGACAACTAGAAATGCCACGAGTGGTTTGTCCGAATACCGAATGTTCGGCCACGCTCTCGTTCGAAGCGCCGAATATTTCGTTTACCGAATGTTTGGTGTAAGACACGTGCAATTTGCGCGTAGCAGGTTAATGACCTACGTTGTCAAATAAGTAAATGTGCATTGAATAACGTGCCTATAGACTTTTCGTTCAGATCATGTCTTAACATATTACCGGCATTACAACGATACCTCACCGGTATCAGATCGGCGTTCGAGGATTGGCTGAAATCTGGAAGGACCCAATGGAGGCAGGAAAAGGCCTTCAGGCCACAACGACTCCGGGTCAGGTGAGTCCACTTTGTACGGCGATGGGGGAAGAATCGGTAGTGAGTGCTCTGATAAATGAGGGAAAAAAACAATTTAATATGTGAACGTATGTTGCCTATAAGAAGTTTGGAAATATAAAAAAATCTTGCAAAAAAGAAATCGACTGCAGAAGTAACTAAAAAGTCGTCCATTGCCAAATGGTAATCTGGACGGTGGTTGCAGGCACACCCAGGCACATTTTTGGACAACTCTGCTTCGGGGCTAGCTGCGAGCTTTCGCCTGGGGACTTCATGTTGGGTTGACCACACCGCTGCCAGTGCCAACTATGGTGAACCCGTATGGACACCAAGGATTATCATATTTTCACAGTGTTAGCCGAAGATCTTGAAATACCAGCCATTAATGTAATTGACATCATCCGCAGAGCTCTTGTCAGCGTCTGATTTCAATATATTGTAGACAATATTCATTTTTTTGCTTTTTAGATACACTTAAAGTCGATTTCTGTTTTGCTAGATTTAATTTGTTTTTCACTTTTTTATGTTATTTTATAATAATAAAACTATCATGACGCTATATTGAATCCAACGCAAAAACAATTATTAAAATAATTTCGGTAACAAAAAAAATATGGGTGAACAAATATTAAAAAGAATATACGACGAATTGAGAACCTTTTTAAGTCGGTTCAAAAATAACTATATTAAAAATTCATACCTAGCAAGACATTACTTCGCCGCTGCTGCCATGGAGGTGACTTGACAGAAATAGTTTTAGGAGGGAGTTCCTCGACTTTGAACGGGATTGTTGGCGTAACACGAGGATACCCTTCAAGTGGCTGCTGAGGTTTCGAAGACGCTGAAATATCAACATATATTTATATACATATATAAAATACCACTTTGACCATATTAAATTAATATTCATCATTGCGTTGACCACATTTTCGAGTTTAAATTTTTCAATATTGTTACTAGCTGTGCTTCACAATTACACTCAAATAAACATATTATGTCGCTCGTTAGAGATGTAGCATGATGGTTTACATATAGCATATAAGCCATTCTAATCGTTGATATAAAGTAATGATAAAAATAAATATATTTCCTTATGTATGAGCATTCGAGATAGAAAATATTTTTCTTACTTACGCCATAAACTTCTCAATGGAACTTGCGGCTGCTTACGTTGAAAGCTTCCTCTATTGAGTACCCCAACTGGATTGCCAACTCCATGTGAGAAGCTGTGCGCAGGAGTGTTTATGCTCACGTGGGATGAAAAGTGTGTGCTCGCTACACATTGTGTGGTTAAGTATGTTAAGCAAAGCCAGACACCGACGAGGTTCCTCGGGGTGTTCGATGACGCCTGAAAGCAGAATAATAAAATGCGCTTTATTTTTTTTCTAGCGTAGGAGATTGAAGTTCGCAAGGATTAAATCCCAACATTTGCAATATTAATATCGTTGTCATTTCGTGTAATTATGTATCTATGTAATTATTATGTTTATGTATTAACTATTAACCATTCGTGCCTACCCCGCAAGGGACCTGGCGTGAAGTTATGTATGTATGTATGTATTAACCATATTACCTCTACAGGATTCTATTCGTAGATATTTCTATGTATATAGCAAACTGTATAGATATACTTTTAGAATGTTATAAATAACTACGACGAGTAGGTACAGCAGCAGCCTATAGTAAAAAAAAATAATAACTATTTTAGCAAAGTTTGTGCGAGAATTCTCGATGAAAGATTTTTTTCATAAACGACCGCACCGAATGGGAATAATCCGATCGCTACCAAGCTCTTTTAGTAATTATTCATGCCTATTAGTTTGATTAGTTTAAAATACATTTATAGAAGACCATGAATTATGTATATAATACTTAATTATAAAAAACCGACTTAAAAAACGAAAAAACTAAAATGTATAAAATAACGTATTTCTTAAGCTATTATTATTAATATATATTATCTAAAACATCTTAAAGTCGGTGCTTAGTAATTTTCAAAATATAGTAATTTTTATGTTTTACTTTGCACCAACTTCAAGATGTTTTAGATAATATATTTATAATAATAGCTTAAGAAATAAGTTATTTTATACATTTTAGTTTTTTCGTTTTTGAAGTCGGTTTTTTTAAACGAAGTTTTTAAATTTTATTTGTTACTTTTTAGTGTCTAGCTATTGTATGGGTGGAACTATGAATGGTGCCGCGCTTCTTAAAAAATATAGGTCCCAAGAACCGGGAACAAAAAAATGTTCGTAAAATGAAAACTACTGGGCCAAACTATGTCAAATTTTTAGGGGACCACATGGCAGCTATTCCGCGTCGAACAAAAAAAGAATCACGTAAATCGGATCATAAATCACGGAGTTATCGGCGAACATACATAAAAAAAAAGCAACAAAAAAAAAGATCCCGACGAATTGAGAACCTCCTTTTTTTTTCGAAATCGGTTAAAATACGTTGCTTGGGAGTTGGTTGCGCCGCTTCTTTTTTAACAGTACATAACTAAAATTGCAAGATGATCTGAATGATATATAAAATAGAAAATATATAATTATGCTATTGATATCGTTGTTTGCTTTAACCATTTGATCAAACTGAAGTGGGTGCCTCTACCCACCTAATTCGTAATTTGCGTGTGACCAAGGTATGTTCATTACCGAAAATTGCGTAACCTAATGTGTTAGAAGTGCGTTATTCAAGGGTAATGATAAAAGTACTTTATTTTATGATTGTGATAAAAATATTTTTTACCACTACCTACCTAAGTTAAGATGTAACATAATAACCAAGTTCATTATGTTACATCTGCCGAAATTCATTATGACTAAACACAAAAGAAAGACCTCGCAGAGATAAGTGTTTGTTTTGAGTAATATAAGAGAGAATGTACGCTGGGTCTATTTGTAAAAAAAATGTAAAAGGGGGTCTCATATTGACATCACCGAGGACGTCAACCGTTACTTTCAGTTGACTGTGCTAGTTTGTCTATCACATTATCATAATTAGACACTATTCTCAATCAATATGCAAACAAACATAAGTGTGTTTATAAAAAATTATGCAAGCACCGGCCACTTCTCATTCCTACAATTGGAGTGTTGCACTCAGAGAGCGTAAAGGATAATTATTTAAATAGCAATTAAAATTCTTTAGTATATTTTCAGCGTTGTAAATAAACCTACTTACCTAAACTTCGCAAATTAATTGTGTGGCTAGTATCTAATGGATACGAATTACTAGCTTAAAACTGTAAAACCAGAAATGTATGTAGGGTATCTGCAATAGCGAGTCTCTACTGGTAGACAATGATTCAATGAATTAACGAAGTTGCAGTAGGCACTATTTCATTATTAATTTTGACTAACACTTGCTATCTCGAAACAAATTCAACTAATACAAGTTTTAAATTATTTGTTACTTATAGTTTAAAAAAAAAACAAACCTTTTTTAAGAGGAAAATCACGTTTGAAGTTTCGCTATAATCATCATAGTGATGTAAAAACCAGTGAGACTAAACAAACGAGTCATGTGTAAAATGCGTTTTCGAAATTTTATCTATTCGATTACTACTGCTAGTTTTACATATACTACGGTGCACACTCCTATTAGATAGAGTAAGTATTTGTATAATGGCCAGTTCCTAGGTCTTACCGACCGTTGTTTATCCTTTCTCGGTTATCGGCTAAAATTTGACAAGCTCCATAGAAGTTATGTCAAAATTTAATCTATAGTATAGTATAAGGCAAGTTTAATCCAGGAGTTCAGCAGACAGGCAGACGGCCCACTTGATGGAAAGCGGTTACCATCGCCTATGGACTTTTACTACACCAAAGGTGCTACAAATGCGTTGCTGCTCTCTTAAGGGAGACTGGAACCTGGTCACTAATGTCGGAACACAATTCAAGGCTGTTATGGCGACATACTCTAGATCAGGGGTGGTAGCCATCCAGTTGGGCAAATGCCCTACCACCTGCCTGTGGGTTGTTTTGTCGCCTCTTACGACAGGCCGCCCGGCCGCAGGAAATTGTATTCTTTCTCCGTTTCTGCACGGATAAAAGTGAGTGAACAGTACTGTATTATTTTTCCATGGTAATATATAGGAGGCGGGTATCAGTCGGTAAGTTTGTGATATGGTCCGCGACGACCGAATGACATCGGGGTTGAGAGGAATTGTATGGAATTAAGACGACGAATTGAATATAATATGTCGTTAATTATTAGAATAATATCAATTAATATAATAAAATCTGGAAACCCTTACAAAAAAGATTTCCATAGAGATGACAAAAGCTTATTGTTTTTGTCATTTGGCTACAAAGTCCTAAACAAATTTTTTAAAATATAAAACGTTTTTCTGACAAATTTATAATTATATAATACATATTGTTGAAACAAATCTTTATTGATATTATTTTTTAAGGTCTACCACCACGAATTTCTATTCCATAGATCAAAAGTAAAAGGAGGATAAATACATTTTTTATAGCTCTGGAAGTCACGATTTTATCACCTGGTCTAGTCATTTTTATAAAAAAGTATTTCAAAAACAGCTCTGTCATTTGTAAGGCCTGTCTGATTACTGATACCTCGCAAGACTATGTACCTACTTACTACATTGAAAAACATTTTTTCAAATCTCAGTTATATATATATGTGGTGGCCAATTCCAATCTTTATTTTCTTGCGATTTCACTACATCATTGTGTGAATTGTAGCGGTAGGGCATACAGTTAACATATTCTAACTTATTTAATTCATATAAAGCCTATTGGCTTTTATGTGAATTAAATTTCTGGTCTCTATGATCTAAACGGAATCTATTGATTTCGAAACACTTCACTGCGACATATAAAAGACAGACCAACGAACAGAGACGAACGCAACCTTAATAACAACAATTAAATAGGGAAATTCGAAATATGTATGTAATTCTAACATAGGTCAGATATTTATATGAGATTTTTTATTACCTTTGATTCACACCTACAACATTATATAATTGTTTGCATTTTAGTCACGGCTTTTAAACAAAGTGTTAAAAATAGGCAACAAATTTCAAATCGCAAAACGAACTAATTGAATCGTGACGCCGCGGACCACGTTCAGATTATTAACAATGGCGCATATTATTTTACTGGATGCTTTTATATGTGATGTCAGTGTCTCGTCCGGGAAAGACCCCAAAATAATTATAATAGTCATCTCGGAAAATGTCTGCAGTCCGTAAACATTTAAAAGCTTCAGTACAAATCTTCATACAGATGAGTATACGATTATCTTATGTCGATCTGTTCTACTCTTGAATACTTAATATATATGATTTTGTAAGTCTAATAACAGTGTGGTCTAGATAAATAGGCGGGTAGTAAGCTAGACTAGTAGTTTTGTGCTTATCTAGATTGCTACCGATGTGTTTAGCAGTACGGTGCGGTGTTCTCTCACGCGGTGTTAGTTGCAATTGCAAAACAATTGCTGGCATCTCATCAAAATTGGACCTGCTTCTATGATGAAATAAACTCTCAGCAGGAAAGATGAAGAAAGATATATTTGGGAAGCATAGACCTCAAGTCGAAATTTACGGCTACTCATAGTTAGCCTCAGATGACTACGTAGTAGATGGTTTTTCCACACAAAATCAGTTAAGTACTTCGCAGCCACATGCAGCTAGTTGTACACGTAGTTACTATGCGAAGTGGTTGCATTTTCATAAATAATTTGTATTTTGGATAGTCTTTATTTTCTGTATAATATTTTTTGCAGATAAGGATAACACATCAAACGTATAGAAAATTATAATAGTTACTTAATTGTTTATACAGTAAACTTGATAGTTAAATGATAAATGGTTTCATTTTTTTCCAATATATTAATATAAATGCTTATGTTAGAAAATTAAATGCTCTGTTAAAAAACTTGATGAGATTTTAATTACAGTGAATCGTTACTGTTAGACAAGTTATTAAACAAATTGGCATTCAAACTTAAAAATATAAATACTCATACAAATATTCTAAGTTAGATGATCTAAGAGAATTGTTTCACCTGATAACAAACAATTCATGAAAAAATAGTTAGGCTTACCAGATGTTAGTAAAGTGGTTAATCTATTTCTATTGTAACATATCGGTCCATCAAAGTAATTAAACTTTACGACACTACTGCATTTACTGTAATTTATATCCCATTGAAAAGTAGTATTACCACAGATATAGTGTATATGTGTTACCTTGGAAAAGGTTTCATTCTTATCGTAAATACGTTCATATTGCAATATTAAGAGACTTAGAAGATCCTCTATTGTTCGGAATGTTCTAATTTTTACCTTTACAATAGCAATTCAATGGCAGGTGTCAGAAAATGTGTTGTAATGTGCACATCTACGCCCGTGACCTTACATTAAGACGTAACAAATAGATCTCTCTTTACGATTCAAATCGATATAATAGAGCCATATGAGTTGAACATTACACCAAGGTGAGACGGGATTCGACATTACAATGCTGTAATTTAAAAGAACAAAGCCCATATGCGGATGCATACCTACAGAATAAGAAGGTTCAAAAAAATGACAGATCAAAATTCAATCACGATTGAGAACACTTGATAGGATTTATCATCACGAAGTGTAAAACATCTGAATCAGTTAAATAATGAAAAGAATAAATTAAAGTTACTCCTATTAATCTACTTATAATAAGGCCTATAATGTGAGCTTAACTAATATTGGATCTTATAGTTTTATTAAGTCTGTGCGCATAATTATAATGCCAAGTTCAGCGCTAGTATAAAATACCTAATTAATATATAAAGAAATATATTATTATAATGTAACGAATTGCTGCCATCTGTAATAATTTATTACAGATAGCAACAATTCGTTTCAGAATTTCCATTTATGAATAATTAAGCTATAAAAACTAGAAAAACTATATTAGAAAAGTCTATCCATATAGGAACGGCGAAAGAATAACTATATTTCCTACGGCTGAGCGTTCTGTCGTAGGAGACGAAACAACCCACAGCCAGGTGTTGCCCGACTGGATGGCTACCACCTCTGGTCTGGAAGTATGCCGCCATAACAACTTTGAGTTGTGTTCCGGCATTAGTGGCCAGGTTCCCCTTAGTAAGCGGCAGCACATTTGTGGCACCTTTGGTGTTACTGTTACAAATGTCCATATGCGACGGCAACTGGTTTCCATCAGTTGGGCCGTCTGCTCGGCCGCTGAGAGTCAATTTAGAAAAAGTAATGGTCACTGACAATATAGAAGGAAAAACATCTCGAGACCGTAATCCGATGCGTTGGTCCGGTGAAAACTCAAATGTGCATCACACCAACGACTCACATTGATGATAACGAAACATAATGCAAGAAAAGTAGTCTCTTAGGAATAAGAATACGACTCAAGGAGGTGAGGAAGCTATATAAATACTAAGTACTACTAGATGTGCTTTTATTAGTGTTAAAAACTTTTCGTTCCTAACGATATAACGATCAATCTTCTTCAATCTATAACGACGTTATAGATTGAAGAAGAATTATGATAGCTTTTACCCGTTTTTAATGAACATTAAATGTTGAAATCATTAATGGATGTTAAACATGGAAATATTTATCATATAACATTAACAAGTCCATAAGCAGTAGGTAGATAAGATGGTAACAAAAAATTAGTTTAACAAGCAATCAATCGATCAGTTGTCAAAAGCAGCTTTTGCAAACATCAAAACGTGACTCTGAGGCATAGTTATGCCTAATTACCAATTTTCAGATACGTTCTATGTTCATTTATGATTACAAAATGTTGTTCTCAATCTCGTCAGGGTATAATCAGTACAGATTCATCTTCATAATAAAGATTTGGGTTCACAAAGCATTGCCGGCGCTTAGTGAATTTGGCACGAGCTAGCGAACTACATATATGGCTGTTTTTAGCTTAACAGCAGTCACGAAACTGAGTCACGGGAATTCATCAAGGGCGATGGAATATTTTAATATTCCGAGCATAATTATTTCAAATAAGTGTAGAGTTAATTCTGATGAATACTGTGAGGACAGTATCAGATAGGAACATATAATTATCGTCTTCTTTTATTGCTACGTCAATGACAATTATCCTGTATTCTTGCGAGTGACACACGTTTGTAAAGGAAAAGTACGACGTAGTAAAAATAGAATACTTTACCCATTTTGCGATATTTTTAGGATTCCGAAGATATTTTACCAAAAACGGAAAATATACTTTTAATTAAAACTAATTAAATCAAGATTCTTTGTATAAAAAGTTGAGATTTTGAGATATGCGATAATTTTGAATGCATGTTTAGACTCCCTTATGCGTGTAATTTGATTGGGTTTTTGAGCTATCGTAATGAACACATGTGTTCATAACTGTTATAACTGATGTCATATTTTATAGCAGTTATGTTAAAAATGAAAACAAAGAATCAAAACAACCCTAATAATAATGTTGAGTTCTAATAACAAAAATATATACATTCAATTAGATATTATTCAACGTTAGTTCTGTGAAAGAGACATGCTAGTATGTATTTGTATAATATGAATATTATAAACTATTGAATACAATGTAAGAAAACTTAATTTATTTGTATTGTATTCTACCCATAGTCCCTCATCATTTATATTAAAACAACTTCTCGAAAGTAAAGTAAGTATAGCGTCTTCATAATTCGCTCTGCGGTTAGATTATTTTGTAATTGTCAATGTCAGAAATTCCTATTCTAACATTTTTTTAGCGACGTGTTTTTGCTGTACGCATTATATTAGATTGTTCCTCTTGTGTGCGTCAATGTATATATCATGTTTGAATTTTTCATACAGACTGATTTCACGCACCGTGTGTTACACGGGTTTTATAATTTGATAACGTCTTCTCGAATCAAAGTAATTTGGCACAGTTCGTTAAGCAAAAGTACTCGAAAATTATAATTTTAAGGTCACGGTGACGATCACACACGCACATACACCGCAACTTGATATATTAATATACCCGTTAGTGTGAGTATACGCAGTTTTTTAGAAAGAAAGAAAGAAAGAAAGAAAATAATGTTTATTTAGAGTTATTCAAAGTTATTACAAAATACATAAACAGTTTAATAAACCAAAAACTTAACTAACTCTAAACAGGCCCTAACTCAGCAGATGCTGGTTGATAACAACCAACGCTGGTCTTCCGTTAGTGCCTAGCAGCAACGTCACCTTCACAGAAGAAAAATATAACAAAATAACTAATGAACAATTAATATTTTAATATTATTTATAATTAGACCACCATGAAAACAAAGAATAGACATATTTTGAATAAATTAAAATAAGTACATAATATGTTATGAAATAATTATTGAAATTTGAAAATAATGATTTGGAAAAAATAATAATAGATAAATTGCAAACAAAAAGAAAAAAAAAAAAATTAAAGGAACTAAATATTAATAAAATTTAAAAACTTCGTTTACAAAAACCGACTTCAAAAACTAAAAAACTAAAATGTATAAAATAACTTATTTCTAAAGCTATTATTATTAATATATATTATCTAAAACATCTTAAAGTCGGTGCTTAGTAATTTTCAAAATATAGTAATTTTTATGTTTTGCTTTGCACCGACTTCAAGATGTGTTAGATAATATATATTAATAATAATAGCTTTAGAAATAAGTTATTTTATACATTTTAGTTTTTTAGTTTTTGAAGTCGGTTTTTGTAAACGAAGTTTTTAAATTTTATTTGTTACTTTTTAGTGTCTAGCTATGTATGGGTGGACCTACAAATGGTGCCGCGCTTCTTAAAAAATATAGGTCCTAAGAACCCGGAACAAAATTTTTTTCGTAAAATGAAAACTACTGGGCCAAACTATGTCAAATTTTTAGGGGACCACATGGCAGCTATTCCGCGTCGAACAAAAAAAGAATCACGTAAATCGAATCATAAATCTCAGAGTAATTGGTGTACATATGGAACGGAGTGAAAATTATTTTCATGAAAAATGTTCATAAAATGAAAACTACTGGGCCAAACTATGTCAAATTTTTAGGGGACCACATGGCAGCTATTCTGCGTCGAACAAAAAAAGAATCACGTAAATCGGATCATAAATGACGGAGTAATCGGCGAACATATGGAACGGAGTGAAAATTATTTCCATGAAAAATGTCCATAAAATGAAAACTACTGGGCCAAACTATGTAAAATTTTTAGGGGACCAATTGGAAGCTATTCCGCGTCGAACAAAAAAAGAATCACGTAAATCGGATCATAAATGACGGAGTAATCGGCGAACATACATAAAAAAAAAAAGATTCCGACGAATTGAGAACCTCCTCCTTTTTTCGAAGTCGGTTAAAAAGACTCAACAACGCTACTAAAAGGCGCTTGTATCTAATGCGAGATCTGCTTGCTGCCTCTGGTGTTCGTACAGGAACGCTTTCAGTCTACTTTTAAAAATATATGCACTTCGAACGGTTCTTATTGGTGGCGGAATATTGTTCCAGCACCTGGAAGCCGAATACCGGAAGCTGTCTTTAAATGCCGCTGAATGGTGTCGCAAAGTAATAAGCTGTACCGCACATTGTCGTATAGTAGTAGTTCTGTGTGAGCCGGCCCATATAAGTTTTTCAAATAAATACTTAGGTGCTTTGTTTTTAATTACACCGAAAAGTAGACACGCGAGATGAAGCTTGCGACGGTGTTTCATTTTAAGTATTGAAAAATCATTTAAGAACGGGGTCACATGTCCTCTAAATGGTATTTCAAAGCAGTATCGGGCACATGCATTTTGAACTCGTTGGATGAGTTTCTGTGTTCTTACTAAAAGACGAGGACCGATAACTATATCAGAGTAATTGAGCTGGGATAAGATTAACGACTTTTTAATAATTTTTTTTGAATATTTATGTTAATTTAATTTTAAATTTGATTTCATTAATTTTGTACACCACTATGTGGTAGAATGTACTGTGAATCTACAATCCTGTAACGCCTGTATAAACTACATTCTTACAAATAAAGATTGATTGATTGATTGACTCAACCAACTGAATTCTGAGACTCTGATTTAGATATGGTCTGATTTGGTATAGCACTATAAGCTTGTAAAAGCATGTTTTAACAGACTTTGCTACATGTTTCTCAAACCTAAGGTCACTGTCAATATATAGTCCCAAGCTACGAGCTTCAAAAACTCTTTCAACCAAATCACCCATGAGCTCTACGTTTACTGAAGGATTTAAACCATTAAGCTGGTATTTACTTCCTAGAATCAGGTATTTGGTCTTAGTCGGGTTAAGTAATAAACAGTTTTGCTTGGACCACGCGGCTATTCTTGTAAGGTCTTCGTTTAATTTTCTAATAGCCGTGTCTATCTCTGACGGTTTGCAAGAAATGTAGATTTGAGTATCGTCAGCATAGATGTGAAACTTGCAGTACTTTATGTGGTGTATAATGTCAGCCGAATATAGGATAAACAGAATAGGACCAAGTATAGAGTCCCTGCGGAACCCCTCTATCGACCAATAACCTGTCAGATAGTGAGTTAGAACCGTTACCATTATTAAGGCTTACAAATTGTTGACGATTATCAAGATAACTCTGGAACCATAGTACTGATTTGCTATCAAACCCATAATACCGTAATTTCGACAGTAACAAATTAGTGTTAATTGAGTCGAAAGCCCGGGAAAAATCAAGCAATACAAGCAAGGTACACATACCGTCATCTTGAGCGCAGAGGATATTGTCAGTGACATCGAGTAGAGCGGTAACTGTGCCGCGTCCTTTTCTGAATCCTGACTGCAACTCAGGTAGAATAAGTTTGGTTTCCAGATAATTTGTTAATTGCTGACATACCACTTTTTCCAATACTTTAGACAGGCAGGGTAAGATACTTATCGGCCTAAGATCTTTTAAGTTTGCTGGATTAGAAGTTTTGAGGATAGGACGAACAATTGCAAGCTTCCAAAGGTCAGGAAACGTGGAGGTATTAATGGAAGTATTTACGATATACTTTAAAGTTTCCAAACTGTAAGGTAATGTCATTAGAAGCATATCTAGAGTAATCAAGTCACATCCCTTTGCATTGGACTTTAAACTACTTATGACCTTTTGTAACCTTAGACCATTAAACCAATGGACAAGCCTCGTATGAGCATACCCCTCCGCCAAGGTACAAGATTATAAAATCTAACGCGTTTATAAAAACTAGTTCAATAATCGATTTCTAACAGTCATAGTATCGTTATGGCTGTGTGAGGAGCTCCTCAAAAATGCCAACCTGTGCTGTTAACGTGTGCGATAAAAAGTCAAATACCTCAAATCTAGAAAAAAATGGTGTAACATTTCATATGTAAGTATTTTCTTGTCTAATAATTGCTTATTTTTAATAAAATAACTTATAGTTGTTTATTAAACTTGATGTTTAAAACATCGATTCTATAATCGAATTAATGAAACATCTCGCATCGACTTCCGACGAATCTCTGTTTTACTTTGAACTGTTATTGCGAAGAAATTGAGTCTATATTTGTATAACAATGCCCATATTGAAAGCTAGCGCACTTCACACACACACTCACGAGACTAATGCGAAATTCTTCAAGAAATTATAGTCCTTATTGCGTAGACTAATTTGAAATTTGAATATCGAAGTTTGTTTTTTTGGCTACACGAGTCTGCCTATAGTGACGGTACATATAACTCGTGTCGATATCGATAAAACTACCTTTGATACTGTTAGTCGAAAATATGTTATACTAATAACGACCCACTTTTAGGGTTCTATTGTAAAATAAGGAACCCTTATGATTTCGTCGTGTCCGTCTGTCCGTCTATTTTCCGAGATTAGGTCTACATTGCTGAAATTTGGTACATTTAACTGTAACCTATACTAGGAAAAATATTCAAATGTGAGAGTTTTTTTAAGTATTGCTTGCACAACATGAAAAGTTAAGATGGTAAAAAGTACTGCTTATACCCCATCGAATTTAGATTATTAATATATTTGTATATATTTATATAAACTTTTATAACACTACAATGTCATAAACATTACACTCATATGTATACAACAATCATGCGACGTGTTTGGGAAAGCTTGACGGACTTTAATCAATTTAAAGTTTATTAGGTTCTACAAATTTTTTTATGATTTAAATACTTTCTTGTTTAAGAAGGTTTGCCTTCGGCATTTGGTATGGTTTAGTGCAATAGAGTTGTTTATTTTAACTTTAATTTTGCTAATCAGATATACTATATCAAATTATATTTATTTGGACAAATTTGAAAATCCTGACTGAATTAGACAGGGTTATTAATAAGAAAGGAATGCTCCGGTGGTTCGGGCATGTGGAAAGAATGTATGATGAAAGAATGACTAAACAGATATACAATGCAAAAGTGGATGGATGCAGAAGTCGCGGAAGGCCACGACACACCTTCCATGATCAAATTGATCATGTACTAGCAGAAGGTGATGTCAGGAGCCTTAAGAACAGACGAGCGTGCATGACAAGAACTATGAATGTCAAAGAAGCAAGTGAGGTGTGTAAGAATAAGCCTAAATGGCGCTCTGTTGTTCGTGCCTACCCCGCAAGGGACCTGGCGTGAAGTTATGTATGTATGTATGTATGTATTAATAAGAAATTATATATGAGCAGTATTACTGATGTTGACACCCTTGATGAATAGTACCACCATTTCATGACTATTTCAATTTAAACCTTTACATTTTACCTTTATCTTTACTTCATATTCACGGAGGAACATCCTGAAACTCTTACACTAATAACTTAATGGGAATTTCATGAGATGTAGAGGGTGTCACTGCTTAATCTTTATTTAAAATTTATCTTTACTTCATTGTGATACTTTTCTTATCTTGTATCTGGGGAGGTCGTTGAGGTATTATTCCTCATATTTACTATTTTATTTGATATTTTGGAAGAGTGACTTTGATGTGATACGTTTACTCAAGTCTTATGGTTTTCCCAATTCATTATACACTTAAGCAGCTATAGTAATCTTTTTTGGTCTGTAACTTAGTCTTATGATATTACATTAGTGCCTTATCACGCAACCTCATCATCAATTTTATAGTATCAGTAATCCAAGGATAAGAGCGTTGTTTAATAACAGTAGATCTTACAGGCGCATGACAATAAAATAATGACAAAATAAATTGATTGAAAGTTTCAACTACTTCATTGATGTCACTTGACATTTTAAATAGGTCCCAATTTATAGATTGCAAATCAGCTATGAAGTTGTCCATACATATACGTTTAAGCGGACGATACACTACTATACGAGGTGTTGGTCTTTCTTGGTTTATGTTAAATTCGCATGCTACCAGACAATGGCCGTGAAGACAACCTAAATGATCTAAGCAAATTTTTTTAGACTGCAAATTGGTACAGACCACGTCGATAAGAGTCTGTAAGGTGTCTGTAAAATGTGTTGGTGTAGATACAATTTGGTTAAGATCGAAACAACTTAAAAACGTAAATTTCATTGTTTTCATATCAATTTTATTCAAATAAATTTATGTTAAAATCTCCTAATAGTATTAGGTAGCTACAGTCGGATAAAGAATTTATAGTGTCAGAAAGAGCATCAAAAAACAGGTCAACATCCATCCAAGGGGGACGATATGCTGTGCCGATTACTAACTTTTTTCCACTTAGCGACATATTCAACCACATTTGCTCCACGGATTTATGTAGCGGGTCAACTGGATGAGAACTAGTTCGAATGTTTAAACCCTACCTCAGATAAAATCCTACTCCACCTCCACGAGATCGCACGTCGCGTGGACGAGGTATGTGTCGTAGTCGGTATCCCGGCAAAGTCGGCGCACGACCCTCTTCACCGGCTCTACGCCATGTTTCATTTATAGCTAAAATATCTAAATCCTGGTGCATTGCAGAGGAAATAAAATTATCATGGTTTGTGCCTAGAGAGCCAGAATTATACAAACCTACCTTTAACTTTTTAATAATCATTTTTAATTTGTAATGTAAAGTTTGATTTCTTTAAGACAATAATAAGCGAGAATAAAACGAGAATAATCTAAAATGTATTTAGTATTTCATAACTAATCATGATTATATGTTTTCTAAGTTGTCGTCTAATTTGGTTGTCTATTCTTGTTAAACAAAATAAATATTCTGTGACTGTGCCGTGTATTTCAATTATGTATCTAGTACTTAATTAATATAAATTATTATTGATTACATATTATTGAATACAATGTAAGAAAACTTAACTTATTTGTATTGTATTCTACCCATAGTCCCTCAAGACTACAAGTAGAATACTGAGCCCAGATCACCGTCTTCTATGGGTAAGGTGCCCAGAAGGCTGGCTACGTTTCCTCGCTGGATCGCCATACTGATCAGTTGGCCGAGGTAGGCACCAGCCCTCTGATCACCTGAAGAGTCGATGAGTCGTTTTGATAAATTTTGGTAGAGGCTCATGGCCTCAGGACCCCACGGTCCAAGCGTCTCGACAGCAAACGGCACAAACATATAACTCTCACTGAGGGTTGCATATTTCCACCGCTTGAGCGATTCCGCTGTTTCCGCCGCCGAACCGGCCGATCTAGAAGTGTTTGGTAAATGGGATGCGGCCAACGTGTCTACGCAAGTCGCATCCCACACCAAAGGCTTGCCACGCTGCCAGGGAATTAGAGTCATTCCGTCAGGGCGCCTGCCATCATCACGTGCAATACCGTTCGGCTCCAATAGAGCCGGCACGTTAGCGGTGGCAAGCGCCCTCCGTAAGACATCATTCAGGGCGGCGTGGCGTGACCATCTGCCGGCACTGCGGCGGCAAGAAAGACCGTGGTATCCCGGGTCGATTACCTCTATTCCACAGACACATGTGTGTGGTGCACATATGCGAGAACCTAAGCGCAGGTTTATAGCCAAAGAAAAGGAAATATTATCCAATAATGTACCTATGTTTGGGGAGGGGATAGCTTGGAGCCAAAAACCAGACTCTTTGCGAGAAACGGCAAGGATGCGGGCACGTCCTGTAGAGTTAGTTGAATTTAGAAGTTCTGTGTTTAATCCTCTACATATAGGTTCATCCCAGCATCGTTGCGAATTCATGATCGTGGGAATGTCTTCACTAGGGCAGACCATTTTCCAGGCGTTTAGTGCTTCATTTAAAAAGGATGTATTGACATTATCCCAGTGTTGCATAATTTTTTTAAATAATGAGCCAGTGCTGTAGGCGGATGAAAGAAAAGCCGGTAGAGCAACGCTAGAGATTTTGCGGATGCCTAAACCTCCAAACCTAATGGGTAGGGAAGCTTGGATCCAGTTGTTGTCTGAGAGTTCTGAATTTAAAATTTTACTAAGCACATCTTTAATGCCATTATCTAGTGGTTTTATAAGATTAGGAAATTTCCAAAGCGGGGCGCATCGTAAAACATATGTTAATTTTGGTACAAACAGACAATGTCGTATAATGTGATATGCAATTTGAGAGTGGATATCGAAAAGTTTAGAGTATGATAGATCAAACGCGGCTGATTGCTCAGACAGATAATTTGGAATGGCCTCATCTAGAATAGGGGCTCCAAGCAAGCGAAGAGAATCCTTCTCCAGGACCTTAATACCGGGTGCGACGACATTGAACATATTGCTAATATTGTCGCTTTCGTTTTTAGACAGGCTATCGGACAAGAAAATTTCGCATTTTGAGAAATTTAACTCTAATCCTATTGAATTAAATTTTGATATCAGGATAAGTAGGTCTTGGAGTACAGTTTCTGCGTTGCCGCCTAGAGTCCCATCGTCTAGATACCACACATTGAATTTAGATTTGAGGGATTCGATGACCGGATGGATCGCCAAGCTGAAGATGGCCGGACCTAGCGGGTCGCCCTGTTGACAGCCCACAGATGATAGAATAATGTTGTTTTTATACATAAGATTTGTGGGTTTTGAATAGCTTTCATGAAGGTAATTTGATATTTCTGGAATATTAGATGTTACTTCGTGTAACATGACGGACCTGTCGACAGAGTTAAAGGCATTCTTTACATCTACTTTTAAAATAACTTCTCCGCATTTATTATTTATGAATGACCGCAAAGAATGCACGGCTGCTTCACAGCCTCCTTTAGAGCCGAAACCTAATTGTAAGGGTTGGAATTTGTTTTTTAATTTTGTGGATATATGGCGGCAACAGACCTTCGAGGCGATTCGTCGTAACGAGTTGCCTACGACGATCGGTCTAATACCGCCATCTTTCTTTTTTAGAGCTATTAAATTTGCGCCGTATAGAACTTCCGTGATTCCGTCGGGAACCTTTCCTGCAAGCATCAGGTTTATAATTTGGGTAATGTGTTTTAGAAGAGTTTGGCCAATGTTGCCTGTACAACCGTTAATAAGGTCTTTCAAATGTTGTGGAGAAAGGCCGTCTATTCCAGCAGCAGAGCCAGTTTTAAATGACATTATTGCTGAATAGACGTCTTTAGTTGATGCTTGTAGGAACTCTGTTTGTGAAGAGGGAGGATCTGGCGGAGAAGTCGGTGAAGTAGTTGGAATAGGATGCTTGTCTTTTAGTGCCGAGAGTGTGTCTGCTGAGTCTGGTGCTAGGCTATGGTTAGAAAAAAGTAAGCAGGCTGCCCCTTTCAGGTCCCCCTCGCTTACTTTATTTTCAATCTTTTTTGATAAATTTACTGAGAATTTATTGCCTAAGATATGGGACGTATCTAAATTTTCAATTGTTGGACGGCAGCAGTTCTGTTTGATAGTTTTAGTTAAAGAATTGTTTTTATCAAGTCCGGTCGAATGGAAAACTCGGAACGAGAAAAATAGGTAGCTTTCCCAATTTGTGGGAGAATTTTCAGCTAAAATTTTTGCCAATATTTTTGTGAGATTTTCTGCCACCGTGATGCGTGCCCCCCGGGGGATACGCCGAATTAATGGAGTATTATTTTTTAAGCAGGCCAAACGTTCCCATAAGGCGGTAAAACTAGTCTGAGGAGTAGTAAAACTAGTACTTAATTTAATTGCGATATTATAATATAGTTTAGTGTTATAGTTTGTATCAAAACATAAATAACTATAGTAGGATAACTTAGTTACAACACGAAAAAAAGGCAACGTTAACATTAAATAGAATAATAACAAATTTTAATTTTAAAAAGCGGTCTTGCTGACTCGCATCTCTGCACCCGCACTATTGCGCGTACGGGCCTTTTTTGCATGCGGAAGGCACGCTGCGCCCACAGCTCCGTACCGTATTGCAGCAGCGAGTGGACAGTAGCGAAGTAACATGCCCGAGCGACGTCCACCGATACTACACGTGCACGTACCTAATGCATAACACGCTCTTCCTAGTTTAGAGCAGAGCCCGTCAATGTGGTTTGACCACTGTAGCCCCGTGTCTACCTGGAAACCGAGAAACATTGTATTTTCAACCTGGTTGATCGTGCTACTAGCAATACTAACAGACAATGGTCTAGGCGCAGTTCCAAAAATGTATGAAATGTGTTTTCGACAAATTGAGGGCAAGGCCATTTGTCTGCAACCAATTAGACAGTTGTGTTGCTGTATTGTTTAAGTTCTCTTCTAATGTGTCCACTGAAGAGGCAGTCACGACAGCCGCCACATCGTCAGCATACATAAATATTTCAGCTTCCGGAATAGAGTCAGGCAAATCGTTAAGCAGTAGCGAAAATATAATGTTTGACACTGATGATCCCTGGGCTACACCCATTTTCGTTTTTAATGGGTCCGACATTGTTTTGCCTCCATTGCCCATAACCACCTGGTATCTGTTATGCATCAGGTCCGTTAACAACGCATTTGAAGGTCCATCAATGCCATAGTGTTTGAGCTTAATTCCCAATATTTCATGGTCTGCTACGTCAAAGGCCTTTGACAGGTTGCAACAAATAACTGCAACCTGCTGGCCCCTCTCACGTGCACCCACAACATTTTCGTAGCACCTCACGGGTAAGAGAAGTAGTCGACCGGCCAGCACGATATGCGTATTGTCGGCATGACAGTGCGTTAGTGTCGTCCAAAAAGGCGGTTAGGCGTGAACTCAAGCCATTTTCGAGTACCTTCGCTACTGCTGGGATTATTGAGACGGGAAGATATCCATCGATACTGCTCCGTTTCCCTTTCTCTTTAAACAAAGGAGAAATTTTACTTATTTTTAAAGCTGCTGGATATACCCCCTGCCGTAGGCAACTGTTAAAAGCGCATGCCAGCACAGAGGCGAGTACAAAAATTACTGACCGAAGCAGACTCATGGAAATACCGTATACATCTTTGGACTCTTTCGGCGGAATGCGACTTGTTACAATGCGAAAAACTTCATTTGGAGTAAATCAACATTATCGTAGTGACGGATTAGAGGGTGGTCGAGCTGATTTCAAAGCCTGTTGTGCACGCAATACGTTGGCAGTAGGCGCTCCGCATGCTTCTTGATTAAATAGCTATTATATATAATGACTGGTCATTATATATAATAGCAAAATTGACTAGACAATGTGATAAATTATTCACTTTATCCAGATATTATTCATAATAGCGGGTCAAAGTTAGCCAAAGCACTAAATTAAATATTTCATTATTATAGTCTTTAAAGAGTGATACCAAATACTTGTATTGATCTCTGTTTTTTTTTGTTTTATGGCTAGTGAGCTTTAAATTTACTTTATAAATTAAAGTTAAACAATGTTAATTAACTTAGAATAATAATCTATGACAATGTTATTTTAATTCTTAGGAAAATTGAAATATAATTTTTGGTACGGTATAAATATATACGGCACATTTATTTATTACTTGAGATGTAAAATTAATTTTGGGTGGTTATAAAAAAAATATTATATATTAAAAAAGTTCGGATTAGTGCATAATAAATAAATGTGCCGTGTATCTATACCCCACTCATAATTTTATAATCTTAACCTATACCTACCTACTTGTTTTATTACATTAACCAAGGCTTCGAAGATATTATATAAAATTGCTAGTTAATGTGATTAATTCTGTGTCAATTATCACTTTATCTAAATTGAGTAGACATTATAAATAATGGCTAGATAATATATATGATATCCAGATTTATTACTTTGGCTGTAACATATACACATAGTCGTGTGGGTTACACAGATCTTGAAAAATACAGCCAATGTCATAAAGGTAGCAATTTATTAATTCCCAAAATGTGAAAATTGTTACTGGGGGAGTTTGGGGTTGGGGTTTACAATGCAACAGCATTATATCTCTTAAGCTATGCAATAAAATTCTTAAAAAAAGGGGATTTCAGCAATTTTTATCTTTAAATATACTTTCAGTAAAAAGCGTTTTGAACCTTAGAGTTTTTATTGAAATATGGGGTATTGTCTATTAAATTGTATCTTTATGATTAGCCAAATAACGTACATAGGAGATAAGGGCTAAACCTCTGCGACGTCTACAGAACACTAAGGGCCTTACTTATAATAGTTTCTAAAAGTTAAAGAAACTGCTCAGCAACTGATTAGAGAAAATATTACTCATAAACTCCTCTTTAGTCGAATATTTTGGGTACAATCTACGTTAATCATTCGGTTTATCTGTGCTCCTCTTGGGTAAACAACAGGTAATAAACGTTTATAAGTGGAAAAAAAAGATATTCATTGATTAGGGTCTGATTCTGATTCTCTTACTTAAGAGATACCTAATCGTTTCTTATCGAGATTATTATAAGTAAGGCCGTAAGTTGTGTAAAAACTGAGCATTTGCCAAATTTTTTATGTTTTTGAACGTGTGTTACCAGCTCCCTCTTAAGAGCTAGTAATTCTCAAACCGGCTTTGGAAAAGAAAGAAAGAAAATAATGTTTATTTAGAGTTATTTGAAATGATTAAAAAAGTATAAAATAACTTACTTCTAAAGCTATTATTGTTAATATATATTATCTAAAACATCTTAAAGTCGGTGCTTAGTAATTTTCAAAATATAGTAATTTTTATGTTTTACTTTGCACCGACTTCAACATGTTTTAGATAATATATATTAATAGTAATAGCTTTAGAATTAAGTTATTTTATACTTTTTAGTTTTTGAAGTTGGTTTTTTTAAACGAAGTTTTTATTTTTTATTAGTTGCTTTTTAGTGTCTAGCTATGTATGGGTAGACCTACGAATGGTGCCGCGCTTCTTAAAAAATATAGGTCCCAAGAAATGGGAACAAAAAAATGTTCGTAAAATGAAAACTACTGGGCCAAGCTATGTCAAACTTTTAGGAGACTAAATGGCAGCTATTCCGCGTCGAACAAAAAAAGAATCACGTAAATCGGATCATAAACCTCGGAGTAATCGGTGAACATACATAAAGAAAAAACAAAATAAAGATCCCGACGAATTGAGAACCTCCTTTTTTGTAGTCGGTTAAAAATATACATAAACAGTAAAAACATAATGATTCTTCTTATTTTTGGGTTAAAGTTATAGTAGGTAGCTTAAATGATATTTATGTTATAAAAACTTTTAAGATAAATTAAAGGTAAAGCATATCTACATGGTCGGTATCTACACTTACCTTTTAGCACTTTATTCACATTCAGATCGTGACCTACGAGCTTCCCACGCTTTCATTTACACATTTTGGATAAAATATTAATGGCTGTGCAAATTAAAAGTAGTAAAGTTAAATTATAAAGGCAAATATTACTAACTTTTTAAAGATATTATCCACCAATAAACATCCTACTCAGGGCTGTCCTTACCCGGAGGTGCAAGGGGTGTGTGGCTCCCGGGCCCAGGATCTACAAACCTAGTAGTTTTTCAGAAAAACAATTGTGACATACGCAGACGGAGGGACGGACATGGCGAATAGGTATCGTTTTTGCCTCCGCTAATTTTTTGGATCCTCAAAAATGAAACAAAAAATATTTTTGTTGTTTGGGGTAAACTGATTTTCGCACCCCGGTGCCCAATGCGTTTAAGACTAGAAATGCCAGGAATAGTGGTATGGTCGAATTCCGAATATTCAGCTGTCGAATGTTCGGCTTCAGATATGTCCAATTCAGCGATAATTTGTAAAGTATTTTCTTACGTTCTCCCGAATGAATATAACTTTGAGCACTAGGTGCGATTTTTTTGTTATCAAGATTAGTATTCGGTATTCGGCTGAATACCGAATACTCAAAAAAGTGGCCGAATACCGAATAGCAGGTGAATATTCGTGGCATCTCTACATTAGACGGCCTTGAATCCACTCTTGAGCTCGCAGTACCCCACCCTACATTAGGAGGAACCGAATTTGTAACCACTGATTTTCTAATCCGAATTGGCGGATTTTACATATCTGTCGTCTAGTTGTGCAAATTTTTTTACTCTCACGGGATAATTGTAAAAATATGCAAATAATAATTAGAAACTTCAAGGTGTGTACGCCCGGTCGGGATTTGAACTCGCGTTATTGGCATGAGGTGCTGAGAAATTGGTTGCACTGATCTACCACAATAGTCAAAGAAAACGGAACACTATTTATTACCTTACAAATCGCCGAATCTGCTTAAATTTTGTATGAGAATCGTAAGTAATTAAGTGACGTCTTAAATTAAACAAGTCAAATAACGTACTGATTATTGTTAAAACAGTTATGACAATTATTTTTATCATGTTTTAAAAGTAATAATAAAACTAGAACTTACTGTTAGTATCATTTTTGGGTGTCCATTCTTTAAATTATCATTTTAGAATGTATAATGTAACATGAATAACTTACTTTACCGTTTTAGAAGATTAATACTACTTGTATAGAGTTTATGGAAATTTTAATTCAGGTTTTATATCTAGGAATCGGCCGTAAATTCATTAGAGAAAAAGCTGCAAAATCTAATTAAACATGAAAAAGAAAGATGTTTTTACCGTTTTCAAGAGAACTGATAAAGATCAATTATTTAATGAAAAATATAATTAAAATTCCAATAGTAATAATATAACTTTATCGATCACAAATTAAAATCTCATAGCGGTACAGTATGATGAGATATTAATTAATTATTAATTAATTTTTATCAGTACCTTGTGGTTTTTTCTATTACAATCGCTTATTATAAGATACAAGAAGATAATTAACTTTCCATTTATTTTGTCTCCCTAGAACAGTTCGTATCTCTTGGTATTTTTTTAATTTTAACAATCCATGGATAATCAATTGACGGTTGCATGCGATAGCTACTGAGTATAAAAGCTTTTCTCTTTGAAGAGTCGTTATTTATATTTATTATTACTATCTTTAGGACGTTAGAAGGCTCCAGGGCCACGATAGTTGGCGTGCGGTTGCCTCGTTCTGGTGTCCGTCATGGCGCAGAAGGAGGCCGTGGAGAGAGAAACGGAGGAGGACATGTACGCGGTCCTCGTCCTCTCCCGTGATTTCATCACAGGGGGCCGATGTATATGGAGGGAACAGCGGACTTCCCCCTGATTGATGAAGTGGGGCACCCTGCCACTGGGGTGTCCCATAGTTAGTCGAGCGCAGGAACGTCATGGTGCAGTAAAAGCGCGGGGATAGGGACGCAGGTTTTGGTTTAGTGAGTAGTTTGGCGCCCGGTTTTTCGTCACAACTTTTACTCCGGCGAAGTGAGCATGGAGAACTGGTTGCTGAGAGTCCCACATATCTCTCGGTACACCTTCCTCCGAAGCCCGAGTATATTTAAAAAAAAGACTGACTCGTAAAGGCTTTTCAGCAATTTAAGTTTAATTTGATATGGAATTTGTCGATGGTTATTCCTGAAGTTACCGTGTAGACATGCTTGTAAGTACAAGGCTCAGTTAGTGTAGTACCTACTATGCCATGCTGAATGACGAACCGCACGGACACAGCATATTAGTGCCTCTCGTTCTTTACGTAATACGAGAATTTTAGTGGACTGTATTTGTGTTACCCTATTCGATTTTCACTGAAGCAGCTATTTTAGCTCCTATAATTGCATGTCGGACAAGTGTAGTTGGAATTATAATTTCCCTCGAACGGAATGACCCGAACCCAGTTTGAGACGTTTATAGTCTGATATATTACTTAATATATATATATTGTAAATAAAATCAGACTGGCGCGGTTATTTCGATACTTCAAAATGACTAAATTTAAGCCGCTTAAAGTCCTTGAGGATTTTCGGTAGCAATTTCTTGGGCGATAGCGGGAATCCATAAACGCAGTCGTTTTTTGGATACATTGATATTTAATTGTGAATAAAATAAAGCAATATTTAAAAAAATAATAAAACCAAATTATTTATCTCTCTTTTGATAAAGCTTGAAGGAGTAAAATGGTTTCATGTGAATAATTTGGAGGTGATTTGGTGAACTTTTATCTTAACATAAGATAATCATAGAAAAATTGCGAGAAAGAAACACGAATACCAACGAAAAGTTGTTTCATTTGCACCCCATTTTCGACCTTTTGCGGCAACAGGGGCCTAACTTCATAGAGCTATCCATATACTAATGATATAAGAGCGTCCTGGAATAGTCGTCTTGCCTGCGTGACAGAAGCAATTTCGATTACGCAACAAACTGGTTGTTTCCAATGTACATACGAGTATAATGCCCATCCCATTCGATCAAGTATAATGGTTTGTCGCGCAACACTAGTTTCTACAAATATTTTCATTTCACACAACTGATGGAAAATGATTATAGCAACTATTATCTTTTACTTTAATTGAAAATTAAACTTTTCACGCGGCTTCACCAGTTTTTATTTTGTATTTTATGATAAATTCTGCATTTTGAGAGATAAAAATTAATACACATTCTTCTTAGGGAACTAAAGCTTAAATAAACTTTATTCATCACCAAATTTCATTAGGATTGATTCCAAAAGCGATGTCTATAGAATATCTAAATAAAGCTACTTTCTCATTTATTGTTAAACGTTCAATGTAGCTTTGGCGTTTACTTCATCTAACCTCATTTTTTTGACGATGAGAAATCCATTTAAGGATTTGCCTCCGTGTGGAGAATACGGTGAAAATGTTTGCAGACATGTCGGCCTGTTGGATGAATACCCACTAAAACTTCTCATGTTCCTTCTAGTCCCCTATAGCCAGAGCCGCAGGAGTGGCTTTTACCTGCCTGTGTAAGCCCTGGCAGGCGCCGGCATAAAGGTGTCATACAGGCAAACTCAGCGCCGGAGTCTTCACCTGTGCAGGAGCAGAGCTATGACTCGACGCCCCCGCTCTTGTCCGGGCTGTCGCCGTCCGGATATGCGGAGGATTGATCGGATCGGAGTCAGAGCTGTTCATTTAACGCTCGGTGCACCGAGTCTGATCTACAGATCTCCTGCATTACGTTTGCGGTGACTCGGTTTTCAGGATTTGTCTGCTCCATCAGCCACCGAATCTGCGATGATTGTGATCGACCTACTACTACATCAGCTCAGTCAGCGTACCATTACATATATTAATATGGATTAATTCCTCAATTGAAATATGGAAACGGTTTATTATATTTGAATCATAACTAAAAACAATTATACTTAATTTTAAAATGCCAAGATATTTTCTTTATTTCTTATATAGGTATTTCTTCATGATACGTATAGTAGGTACCTATTTTATTTATTTTATGTTTACTTTAATTTTCATTTTAATCTTTTATATATTGTAATAACATACATCTATAATATTATAAAATTCTAATCATGCCGTGTCTGTACATTGAAGTTATTAAAAAAAACCCAGCTGGAATAGACTCAGCGGTTTGAAGTTGTTCGGATGTATAAAAATTAGCTTTTTCCGACACAATTTCCACTAAAATGATAGCTTACATTCATTTTTTAATACTGCGACAGTTCGTGTCCGGGGAATCCCACGGGAATTTCAAGTGAAGTAGTAATAATAATTAATCCAGTTCAATTTCAATGACTCACGTTATACTAAGATCATACAAAAACTTTCCCAACAATATAAACCCAACATATACAGTATTATGATGACTGTTATATCGTAATTTAATTAAATTAATTAAATTAATTTTCATAAAAGGAGGATTATGATGAGTACAGTGAAAATTATTATGAAATTTATTTTAATATCTTTCGAAGTGTAAACCATAAAGGTTACGTGATAATTTTTGAAACAAAATGTTTGTATGGGATATAAAAATGAATTTATATTTCACAAGTGAGTTTAAATGACTCATTTGTTTTTGATTATTCATAAACAATATAAAAAGATTGTTAAATACGATAATAAAGGGTACGGTTTATTTTAATTTTATTTAGGACTCGTAATAATGAGAAAATATATTAGATTAAATTGATAAAAATAATATTATAATGGGGGGCTTTGTGGCGAAGCCTTAGGTGAGTAGCGATACCTCGTACCTGACTCCGGAGGCCAAGGCAAGGCCCCCGCCTCCGTGCTTGCCTTAGCCAGCCGGCACGGAGTGGAGATCGTTAGAGCTAAGACTCAAGCTCCAGGGGTGGAAGTGATAAATGGCATCACGTCAGAAGTAGCTTCGGTGAACCTGAAGCCCACCTCTCTACACCCCTTAGACACTTACACCCATGTTGCCCCTGTCTTCCATGACATTTTTAGGCGGCCACGTAAGGAGTGCCTAGTCACCGTCTGCCCATTATTCCATGTTCCTCGAACATTGCGACGGGCAGACGTCATAGTCCCCAAATGCCCAGACCCCTAGTACCACTAGAAGTTCACCCCAACAGCCCGGTACCTACTTTTTGTCGTCATTACCCACAATAGTCCTACACTGGCCGGGGTTTGTCCTTGGCTATATTATTATATGGTGTACACAGGGATAATCGCCGGTCAATGTCACGCCACATTTAATTAAATTTGTCAAAGGGTCTCTACGTGTTGGCCTTCCCATGGTCCCACGCAAGCCCTCCAAATTTCCGGGCCATTTTTATGACCTGTGGTCTCCAAACACATACAAATAATAATATTGTAATGAACGAATATTTATTTTATGTGATCATATAAAAAATAAAAACTTCGTTTAAAAAAACCGACTTCAAAAACTAAAAAACTAAAATGTATAAAATAACTTATTTCTAAAGCTATTATTATTATTAATATATATTATCTAAAACATCTTAAAGTCGGTGCTTAGTAATTTTCAAAATATAGTAATTTTTATGTTTTGCTTTGCACCGACTTCAAGATGTTTTAGATAATATATATTAATAATAATAGCTTTAGAAATAAGTTATTTTATACATTTTAGTTTTTTAGTTTTTGAAGTCGGTTTTTTAAACGAAGTTTTTAAATGTTATTTGTTACTTTTTAGTGTCTAGCTATGTATGGGTGGACCTACGAATGGTGCAGCGCTTCTTAAAAAATATAGGTCCCAAGAACCGGGAACAAAAAAATGATCGTAAAATGAAAACTACTGCGCCAAACTATGTCAAATTTTTAGGGGACCACATGGCAGCTATTCCGCGTCGAACAAAAAAAGAATCACGTAAATCGAATCATAAATCTCAGAGTAATCGGTGTACATATGGAACGGAGTGAAAATTATTTTCATGAAAAATGTTCATAAAATGAAAACTACGGGGCCAAACTATGTAAAATTTTTAGGGGACCACATGGCAGCTATTCCACGTCGAACAAAAAAAGAATCACGTAAATCGGATCATAAATGACGGAGTAATCGGCGAACATACATAAAAAAAAGCAACGAAAAAAAAAAAAGATCCCGACGAATTGAGAACCTCCTCCTTTTTTCGAAGTCGGTTAAAAAGCCGCGGTAACCAAAAATCATAATGGCTCGCGAGCTCGAAGGGAGCGTGCACGCGGTGCGCTTGCAACGAGCTGACAAAGCGAATTAAACTAAAACCAAACTAATAAAATTTATGATATATGAATAATGATTTGGAATGAGATTTTATTACTATGAATAACATATTTGGTTATTATCTACTATCTTACGTAAAGGACGTCATTTATCAGTTTATAAAGCAAAATATCTCAAGTTACGCCCCGGGGTATAAGCCAGCTCTATATTAAATTTCATTTAAATCCATTTTGTAGTTTTCACCCGATGCTCTCACAGACAGAAGTATTTCAAAAAGTTGCATTTTCGGAATCTGCTGGTCAGAATTAGCCCTTTTCTTTCTTGTCATATTTTTAAACGCATTGAACTATTTATAAATATTATAAGTATCACTACGATATGCCTGTAACTTCATCCAAGTTTGACACGTAACGTAGATTAGGTACAGTTATTTTGTCAGTATTTAAAATCAAAGGGTAGTTTCAGCCGGGCAACGAATTATTTAGTAGGAAAATACTCGCACAATCTCAGGCACAAGTAATGTTACTAAAGGCATACATTACTAAATCTATAATAAAGATGTCTAATAAATATAGAAATATACTTAGAAAATTAGAACCTATACACACGAGCATTAAAAAGTCAATTAGATTTAATTTTTCGGCAAACTGGGACACTAGTAGTACTAGATATCTGACATACGCAGATGGAAGTCAAGGCAAACGTTTCGTTCGCGCAAAAGTAGTTGCAAACAATACTAGTACACTTAACTTTTAATATTGTAAATATACTCTAACTTTATCGACATTTTCGAAAGATGTTGACACATTACACATTAACTATTTAAAACACAAACAACATGTTACGTCCGTTTCATTATGAATTCCATTTGGATGCGAATAGACAGCGAAAGTAGCATTTATAGTACCTACCACAGCAATTTTATCCAGTGGACGTGTTCAAAATATACATTCTAATTTGATACAAATCCAAATATTAGACAATCAAACGAGACGGCGTTTAATAAACGTTTCTATTCAAATTACATCGCGTAAAGATAATCCGCATAATTGAGATGAGATCTAACTTATTCGTGAATGCACCTCTTCTTTTAGAGTTTAAGCGATAAGGCCGCCTATTGTTGCTACCATGACAATATTGTAATTGTGTATTTTTGATAATATATTTGGTGTGATTGTATATTTGGTGAGTAATAAAGTGTTATCTATGTTGTATCTAGCATGTCGTTTGATAATTATAGTTTAGGTAACTTTTACATATAAAAGTACGTTGGTTATACACCTGATTTAATAAACTAAGCCTGTTAATCCGACAACTGTTGAATTTAAATCAGTCACTGTCACTATGTGATGGATGCATTATGTCATTTCTCACTTTTTTGGTTAGATAACATAAGTATATAAGATCAAATTTATTCTACATAAATATTATATATTTAATACCTCACTTTTTTAATAATCGAATGCTTTAGTTTTTGTCATCTTCTAATTTTTGAAAAATGGCCATCGAAATAATAAAAATCAAATAAAATACTGCACTTAAAACCGTTAAAATATACTTATATTATATGTTTTACTCGTGAAAACTTAAGAAAATATATAATACATATTTTATGTGTTTATGTCTCACCATCATTACATCAAGTGTTTTAATATAAACAGCTTACTGTGATGTTAAATAAAATAAAAAAGACAACTGCAATGAAACTAAGATAGATAAATAGCATAATTTTGACACCTTTTAACACTATTGTAGACATAAATCATGACTCATCTACAAAAGGTTTAGCAGCTGAATGTAGGCGTGGCAGCTCTCAATTAGTTCTCTTCGAAATAAAGGATAATATTTCATAAGTTAATTTGTTAACTTATTATATTACACAAATTTATCAAGGCACATATACTATTAATTATAGAACGCTGAAATAAATGCTTACATAAAAATACCGAAGGATTTCTTAATATCTACCGCTTTTGTCATCCTTACAAAATTCTGAAAAACTCACTTTACGAAAAATAGACCAATGATTTTTAATTTGAAATATTTCTGCATTTTCAGAATGTAGTTGTAAGGGATTCATACTATTAATTTCTTCAGAAACACGTGTCTCATCAGCTGCTTTTAAAAACTTGCATTGATTTTTTTTATCAACAATCTGGCCATAAAGAGGTAAAACAATACTGATGAGCAAACTGACTATTTGAGATGATATTACCTGCGAAACAAAAATTATTCCAAAGGAATGAGGAGTTACAGGATCGAAATAAATTTTAATTTCAATGGATTATCGTATCAAAAATAGTTTACATGTGAAAATTATTCTGGAACTTGGATCTCAAATAGTCTCAATCTAATAAATACATCCGAGGAAGTGGAGCAATACAAGATCGTGATTCACGTCACAGAACCACAATGGGAACTATATTGTCAGATGCGATTCGATACATTGCGCAAACGTAAATATCGACCTTCACACCATGAATTGATCCCGTTCTAATTGTCTAAGTGCATGCATTTCTTTAACTATCTAAATTAGCTTGCTGTACTATATAACATTGCAACATGAAAAGACTCATGGTCTTATTCGTTATCTGTTTCGAAATTTTCTATGTCAACTGCAGCTGTGATGCACTTTGACATTGGTCGGATAATGGAATGTAATTAAGTTTTCTTTTATCACTATTCTGTATTTAATGCTAAAATCTTTCAGTTTGACTTGTATTAATGATAGTGTCATTTGCACCCATTAAAACGTTCACAAATTTTGAATTTGAATGCTTGTCACACTAGGGTCCTAAGTCAGTCCTAATCCGAAAGTCTGTTCTTTTAATTCTGTTAGAATAGTTGATGATTAATCGAATTTTTATTAACATTGCTTTTGGTAATCTAGCAAATTCAACAATTATAAAGTCTAATCGATTATTTTGATAATAAAAAGATAATTTTATCATTCTTGAGCATCTCGTAGGTACCTATCAAAATTGGTAAAATAAACAATTAGAAATTTAATTGTTATCCATTTTAACACGATTGTGTTAGCAAATTTAGGTACAGACAGCTTGTAACAAAGAAATAAAAACACATTTTAAATACCCCAAGTATTTAAAATGTAAGTTACCTTAGAAATGATAATATTTTGGTGACGGAGATAACATCTCGCATAGCAGCACAGAGTACATTAATATAATTTTATATAATAGGAGACAGCAGTTGCGGCTGTCAACTTTGGACGATTTACGAAACGCGTCTGGAAATCTCATGACTTGAAATGAAAATTTGTGATTACAGAGCACTTATCATTCATGTCTTTTTATATAGTGCAGAGACATGGTGTTTATACAAATCAGATGTTAGAAAGCTAGACAAATACTATCTAAAGTGTCTGAGGTTTATCCTTAACATCAAATGGCAGTATCACGTGCCCAATACTGAAGTTCTCCGTCGTTCTGGAATGAATGGCCCGGCCCTCCTTGCCATTTACTCAATTGTGGACAGGTAATTCGCGTGGAAGGCTGTCGTTTACTTAAAGCAGTTTTTTTCCGGGGTTGGCAGATGGCAAACTAAAGGTGGTCGACATTTACGCTATATGCTACAAGGACGTGTTAAAGCGGCATCTATACCCGTGAAGATCAAAGTGACAAAATGGGTGACCTTGCTATGGAAAGGTATAATTGGCGGTCCATAATATTTAAAAACGCTTTCGAAAATAACCGCCAGGAAGATTTGGTTGTGAAGTGCTAAATTCGTAAAGAGAGACCCATATCGTTACCGAAATCGGTAAGGAAGACTACAATAAAAACTTAATTGCATTTGAGAACCGAAACACAAATTAAGACATCTTTTTCCTTTTACATCTTCCTGATTCGGTCGGTATAGAATGTTTTTCCTTCCATGCTCAGTTATTTTGTTATGAGTCCTCCCATCACAATCATCACATGATTCTTTACATAAAACAGTCATCTCTTTTCTGAGCTACCTTTAGAACAGTACTTACCTACCTAATTATTCCGAAACATAAAGTGTAAGTATTGAGCACCATTCTACTTGACTTATATTTTCCTTTTTGAAAGAAACTTGACTACATCTTATTTAGGTTTGGTAATTGCCACGGTTGTTGTGTCTAGACAAATTAAACTTGATTAAAGGAAATGTACATATAAAAAAACATCCTTCAAAATTATCAGATCATTTAAAACCATTAAATAAGCAATTCATCATACAAATCATCAATGATTAATCGTAATGCAAATAATTCTAGTCTATATCAAATAGTAGTTGGTCAATAAAACCAATCGAGGACTGAGGTTATCATCCTATTTGATTACGATCGGAAATTTGTGGGGACCAAGGACTGTTGATCGTGATGTGCGTGATACAAAAATTCAGCAGCTAATGATAATTATAGACTCTAATAATTATTGGTGTTACAGATTACAGTTCATGGTTAACCTGTCACGTAAGGATGGGCCCCTGCGGCTTTCAATTTAATGATCGTAGAGCGCTTTTATGTTATCAATAACCAGGATCTAGTACACATTCAAACTTCTTATGAATAACACATTTTGAAGAACATGCCTAAGTTAAAAAAATACAACAATGTAAAGCTTTTGATAGCGTTGGTGTTCCATCCGTTCTTGAACCGAACCGTCTAGTTCGTAATGATGGTAAGAGGCCTAACGGCATGATATCAATTTCCTGTACTTTGGGAAAGCCGCTGGTATGGAACGTTTGCCGTGTCGAGACACCGCCGCCGTCTTTTCATCTCCAAGAGTCAGAACTTAGGGCCATCGCACTACCGCTCTCAGAACAGTGCATATTGGAGCCGGCCCATTTTCCGGGATGTATAATTAATTATAATGTACATTATGCGTTAACGAAGGTCAAATGTTTTTATTCCAACTTGTTCTGGTTTAGAACGTTTGTGGACTTTTATTATATATGTGTAATTATGTAATTAAATTAGAAATTACAACTACTCAATACTAATTACTTGTAAGCTCTAAATACATAGTTAATTTGAATATTTATTTTATGATTGCAATCCTATTACAGTTTTGTTTAAATTAGGCTGATCCTGACAATCTTCATGTACTAATGAGTTTGTAAAGTTTGATTTTACATATCTGTTAAATCATAGATATAAAACATCTTTAGACCAACTCTTTTAATAGGTGACTAATTCTGAAAACAATAGGTGTATGTGGTAGAACTCAAAAAACTTTCTCGGTATCGAATAAGTAAATTGGTTTAAGAACCGACCTCATTTGTAGGAAATGCAGTGTGCACTGTATAATATATTGAATCTTATAATAAAAAATGTATGTATAAATATTTCTGCATGCTTGTATTGTCGCTTCCCTAGCAAATAAATTATTTCTTTCTTTCTAAGAATGTTCATTGAGCACTTTTAGGGATTTCGTAGCCAAATCTTAAAAATCACAACGGAAATCTTTATTGTGCATGGACGCATAAATTTGAAATGATCGTTAGACTATTGATTAACTTCGGCAGTAAGTTACATTAAACTCACACAGCAATATTGCTTTTGTAAATTAATAAACACTTTCAAGCTATGATTTTTTGTTTACGTGCACGAGAAAAAAAACCATTGCGTATTTGGTTTATAGTATTCACCTTTTATATTCCAGATATTATGTAACTGAATAAATTACCCTAGTTTTGATTTTTTAATTAAGATGACGAATTCTATGAATAAATTATAAAAAACTACTTATACACAAAAAAAAATGTGTGCGTGTACTAGTGTACACACGTAAGAAGTGAAACTTCTTGATGACCTTATTTTTCGAAAAATGATCTACTATATGCAACTTTACAGAAATTGGTAAAATAAATAAAGCCCCGACCAAGAAAAAGATGGCGCGTAACCGAAAAATGTGACGGCAATTTTTTTTCCAACGCCGATAAAGAAGTTTCACTTCAAAGAACGCATATTTGATCCTGGTTACGTTTCCAATACTCGAATAACGTGAATCATTAAAAGATCTTAGCTAATTTTTCTTATTATACGAGTAGTCACCATAAAAATACCGTTACATGATTAGGTATAATAAGTTAAAATAAAAGACGGAACTTATTATTCGAATCTGGATATTTGTTTTATGGCTAGTGGTAATTCTATGTTTTTAGAAGCGAGTGATAGTTATATCTGATACTAGTGCGGTAAGTTGATTTCTACAATAATATTGTAGTGAATATTGTAGTGGTGCCGATTCCCCTGAAAATTATCTATGCGATTATTGTGAGAGCAAACAGAGAGTTCTTAGGCGTCTTAACATGTAATTTTGATTAAGAATTGAGTCATTTTAAATTACTGGTATTACTGCAATAATTGACTGCCATTACCCGCAACCTGCGGGTATTGACGGTCAACTAAGGGTTTAGAAAATTGATTGAAATATAAGAAACGTTTAGTAGATTTATAATGTCTATCTTATTTATCCTAAGACCACTTAGTAAATAAGCTACGTAATGAGTCATGTAGTTTTATCCTAAGTCCTTAAAATAAGAAAATATTTCGATAATTGCTTAAGTGACCGCCATTCCCCCACTTTACCCTAATAGGCACGCGTGCTTTATATTACTGTTTACTATGTTATGTGCATTCCTGTAGAAAGAAGTATTTAGAATCATACAACTACAACGCCAACGCACGGTGGCATATTAATGTTTGAAGAGGAAAAATCTTGTATGAATAGTTTTATAATAGGCAAATATGGGCTTACCTGAAGCCCATGCGTATCGAATCAAGCATACTGTTCATTATTTTTCGACGAACGGACATTTCCTATTTTTGCTAAAATGGAACCCTCAAACGTTTTAAAATCTTGTTTACACATTAATAGTTATGTGACATGGAAGGTTTTCCTTTTAGTAAAAACTAAATTAATAATGCAAATCATATACATAATGTTTACTTATGTCACGAAGTATTCCATTTAGTCTTATAGCTTTAATATAAAAACAATATTACGTAAAATGTTTCGTATTAAAAACATTATAAGATATAAAATCATCCACTGTATGGGTTTTGAAAGTATAACGAAATAATTTTTAAAAAGAAATAAAAAAGTTAAAAACCCAAAACCCACAGAGCTCGGACCAAACATGTTCGTCCAAAAAAAGGAAAGAGGAATATATAAATAAAACGTAATTAGTCATGACTAATGCATCCCTGTGTCATTATGGTGATATAATATATGGGTTCGAATCTTGGCCAGGAAATATGCGTGGCTTAGACAGTTTTCCTGATATATTGTGCACTTAGTTACAAATATCCCGCGTTTCGGGAAAAATCATAATAGCTTGTACTACAACAAGACTACCAATGTGTGAAAAAAGACAATAGAATTTTTCAAAAAGGTTTATCAAATTCACCTCGGTGACACGCCTGGTATTGCAACGGAAAAGAATTAGTAATATAGTGTAGTATAATAGTATTCTTCTTCCAAGATATTACTGATGTATTGTGCTTACCAAAAAACAATTCTGAAGAATGTATATTACCAAAGAAAATATAGTGTTACTTAAAAAATAGTAGTAAAATGGAATATCATTGAAGTTTGTAATTTTTTTCTCGGTTTAAAATTTCTTACAATGCATTTGCTAGGTTTTGAAATATATACAGATGATGTGACGGTGACCACTTTCGTAGTGAACTGTATATTCGATATACTCCAGCAATAAAAGATATAGGTAGGTAAGTATTTTAGTTCATACTGATAGCATAGAATAGAATATTTTTTTATTGCACAAAATAAAGTAATACGCACGGTTAAATATACTGATAGACATTTGCCCAATTTTATAAATGTTTTCTATTTTTTTACGCATTGACAATAAACTATATCATCCTAGCAAACGTTGATATCAAACGGACTTGTAACACGAGATGAGGGTGCGCCGATGCTCCGCGCGCGCTCATCATACCTCCATACGCCCAACGCAGATAAGAAGAATGGCACCGGGGGTTTGAGTCCCGCCGGGAGAGGATTGGCCTGCCGTCTGCCAGAGCCTGCGTACTTGGTCAGTTTCCGCTCTCTCGTGGCCCTGGCATAAGGGGAAAGACAGAATACCGGGGTTTAAGTGGCTATCCCTGAATCGAATGAGCAAGCATTTCGCATCGAATGTTATCACCGCTGCAGGTAGTATACTCGATCGAGTTAAGGAATATTTCTGGGGCCGATAAATTGAATTCTAAAATGATCAACAAAATGTAATTTACTTTCCATTTCATATCTTAACATCGACTTTGAATTTAAAACTCTCTAACTTGCAATATATCAATAGTAATTAAATTAATGATGAAATATTTTATTAATTTGGAAATATACCGTTAAACTTTGACCCCTATTAACTTTATAACATGGTATATTATTTTGTTTACTATAACCATGAACATACCAATAGAGGTACCAAAATACCCCATTTACGAGGTGTCTCAATACTTACATATTATAATAACGATCTATAATTATAAACATCTTTGTAAACTATTTACACTTTTGTTTTACTTTTTTTTTGTTTTTTTTTTGATACTATGTCGTGGTGGTTCAGTAGCTAAGTCACCCGCTTCGCATTTCATAAGTTCTGGTTTGATTTCTGTCACATACCAATAAGTATTTTTTTCGGGCCTAGTATATTTAGGAATTGTTACAAATACCACATGCTAACGTTAAAAAAGTAGCATCAAAAACCTGCGCATGGGGATTACCGATGTATGCCACCTGTCAGTCCGTCTTGGAACTTTTTCCGATAAATTCGGCGTATACTGGCGTCTGTGTTATCCGGAAGTGAGGACTGCTGAGCCCTAAGTAGTGACACTTTTAGTGACTGATAACCACATAAGTATATGACTATTATTTCATCAAATGTGTTTATTAATTTCATAAGTGTTTCTTTCATTCTGATATATTAATTAATTTAGGTATCTCGAGTTTGAGTTAATATAGGTATCTAATATTATTAAGGGCAAGCCGAGATTTAAGATAATAATCAGTAAAATTGAAAAGTCCCACGAGCTTTGCATTTGAAAATAAATTTTAGATTTGTATGGATTATTATTTCAAGCATTGTCTGGATATGATCAATCTTTATGAATATCTACGCAAATAAGGTTAGGATTAATACCCAAACCGACCTAATAAGTCTTTGGCGTAAATGATTCAAGACAAACATGACTTATTTACTTCATTAATTTAATATTCAATACTTATAGTTTAACTAAAATAGAAGTAAAAGAACCATTTTTTCCAGGGCATATGTAATAAGAATACTGTAGTCATATAATATGTGTCTTTAGTGGCATTTAACAAATCCAAACCAATTGCCTACACAAGCATATTTATTACAATTTACTAAGTATACCTACTCATATTAAAATTTTAAGTAATATAATAAGAAGTAATTATTAAATTATACTATTAACGTCGAATTTCTAAGAGTATTCATTCTGGATTACAATAAAGAGTTATTTGATATAATAGGTTTATTATTAAAATTTATCTTTCCATTAAAATATTGTACGTACCATCTTTTCTGTATATTAAATTAGTTCACTTAAATCACGATACTTTTAATATCTTCTATTTAATACTAAAAATTACTTGAAAACAATAATATAAAAGATGCGCTGTTTCCCGCGTTATTGTTGAATCGACTTGTACGCATGCGCGAGGCGAGCGCGCGTTTTGTGTTCTGTAGCATTTGAAGACTAGCATAGCGAGCACCTTCACCCGTTCACCAGCCACCGAGGGATCTTTCTCCCGGGACTGCGTACGCACGTAATGCGCCTTATGAAAGCACTGGCCGTGGGCTGGCTGTTGTACGATCATCACACTTTTACCATTTACCGGTCATTTCATTGCGCCTGTTCGCACAGTTTCTGGTCCGTATTTACAACACTCACTGCGCTACTCAGTTTGATAAAGAATTAATTGAAACAACACTTCAAAAATTACAGTGGGGGCGGCTATCTTGGAGAATCAATGCGACATAACTAGTTTTCTCTGCGTTACATTTACGCTTGTCTATTCTGTTTCCAGTTGATGCAATGTACGTGCTGATTATGAACTATAATCCACTGTGTATGTATATTTTAATAAACCCCTTTTCCACTTCAAAGTTTCTGTTCCTCTGATCCATAACCTTCAATAGGCTAAGCCTTTACCGGCTAAGATCACTGGAACGTAGTAAAACGAACATTCCGTTATTTTAAGGTGACCAACTATTTTTTGTTCAAAAAGAGTACACTTTGCAAGTATTTCATAGGTGAAAAAAAGAAGAAAAAACTATAAAAACTTTGTTTTCTTTTAAAAACATACTTTTCTTCGGAGTGGATTTTTTTGCTAAATGAGGATGTTCGTCTAATAATGTAGCCACATCTCATCAACTTTCATTTTGCATATTAAATTTGACTATTAAGACGGATGTTTTTACAGAAAGCTGCGACTTCTCAATGCTCCAATAATCATTCCCTAGCGAAAATACCCTTTCAACAGCAGCATTAGTGCCTGGACAACATAAGGAAATTTCTATTAAAACTTTTAAATTTTCATCTGGAATATGTTCTACTCTAAAATGCTGAAAGATTTCTATCCATCTTTTGTCAAGTTCTATTTTCTCATCGTTCCATTTGTTCGATTTTTCTTCATTTAAATATAAATTTACGCTTCGAATTTCTTCAAAGAGAAAATTGTCATTAATAACAATATCTTTTACTTCCTTCATTACAAATTCGATTGCTGAAGAAACTTCTTTCCATTCAATTTTACTATTTAGAAGGGTACATTTGAAACAATTTAATGCTCTAAAGTTCACTATCCCTTCTTCGATATATTCATAGCAAATTTTATAAAAAAAATTAACTTCTTTTATAAACTCATTTTTTATTCCGGGATTGGAATCTTCCAAAATGGTCAGTTTATTCTTTAGAATTAAAAAATCCATCATTAAATCTTGATTTACATTGCAGTTTGAAATCGTTTAATATAATACAAACTTCTACTACTGAAAGTTTATCTCCTTCAATTTGTAGAGTAATTTTATGAAACAATGACGCCTGACCATGAATAAAATAAAGCATAGGTTCTGACATATTGTTTTGAATGAATTTCTTCAAAATTGTAGGACATTTGTCAAGGCTTAAAAAATATGAACGTTAACTGCAAAACGCGTTCTAATGCTGGAGTTAAAGCAAGCCATCTGACTTTGGAATAACCAAACAGTTTTTTGTATTGAACACCAGCCTCTTCACAAAATTCTTTCAAACATGCTACCCGTACTGTAAATCGATTGAAATATAAATATATATTTGTAATAATTACTTCCACATCTATTGACATTGAACTTGGTGCTGTATATAAATATTTAATTAATAAAATTGAAATAAAATAATCTAAAAAAATGTTTTAGAAATACAAATGAGTATAAAATTATACAAATGAATACTTTCAGAGTACAGGATTTGAAAAGAGTACGGTTGGCGAAAAAAGAGTACAAAACTCAGTAAATGAGTACAGTTGTTAGTTATTTACTCTTTGTCTCGGTCTGGGTGTCTGGTATCGGCTCTTGAGTGGTCTGTTGTATATTCATATCATATCATAAGACAAGAGGAACTTGCTAAGCTAAGCAAATCCGTGTTCGTACGCCGAATATTTAAGAAAAAAATTGCGTCCCCCGCAACTTATAGCGGGTTTGTTCCCAAAATCTACTCAACCATCAATAAATTATGTGCCTGTGTTGTTCTGATGTAAATACCCACAAACTATCTATCTATAATATTATAAAATTCTAAACATGCCGTGTCTGTACATTGAAGCTATTAAAAAAACCCAACTGTAATAGACTATATAAACGATGAAGAACACGATGCATTTTTTTTCGATTTCTTGTCTGTTTGTTCGGGATTCCCGTAAAAACTACAGAGCCGATTTCGATGCGGTTTTCGCTGATCGCTGGGAATTCCGCGGGAATTTTTCTGGGAATTATTTAAAAACGGTCCAGTAGTTGTTCCTTGAAAAAGGAACAAACAGACAGATTCAGAATTCGCATTTATAGTATTAATAAAGATTAGTAGGGTTGTAGGGCATTGGTTTTTTTAATTTAATATCAAGAGTTGAAATAATCTTAAAGAAAATAAATACCAGACGAAAGCTGGATTGCCGTAACTCCTCATCACAATCTTAAATTGTAGATATTTGTTAGTGTTTTTGTAGGAGGTCAAAAAGATATAAGTATTATCTATGGATATAAATAAAGGAAAAAGAGTTTTAAAAACATTGTTTTTATAAAAATCATGTCACTTTAACTTCAAAAAATGATAGTTAATAAACTTTAGTTTCTTAGTTTGTGTGTAGTTTTCTATTAAAATCCTATTTGATAATTTATTCCTTTACATCAATGTTCGACTTCATAGACTCAGTCCGTGATGAACTCTTCGAAGAATTTATAGATATTCTGGATTACATATCCCTTGAAAGTTTAGGTTTATATGAAAAAATAACTGATCGTCTTATTATCGTTCTTAGAACAAAGTTTAGCAAACCCAGACGTGGTGACGACTTCTTGGTATGAAATAGAATAATAAATTCGTACAATAATCGTTCAAATTTTTTGTAAGAATAACGTTCACACATAAAGAATGGAAGAAGTCATTGTAGCCGAAGGTGCCGAAAAACTTGGATCTGATAGAGTAGATACAGAAATTAACGAAGGTGATGAGAAAGTGGGGGAGGAAGTTTTTGCTCTTGAAGAAATTCGTGGTGAAGGATTAGAGGAGGCTGAAGGTGAGGAATTGGAAAATGAACAAGTACAAGGGGAACATGTGGAGGGGGAAATGAAAGGAGAAGAATTAATGGGGGAGGAAGTGGAAGGTGAAGGCGTTGACAATGAGGAGAAAGAAGAAAAAAAAGAAGAAGCACAACCAGTAGTTGAAGAAGTAGTCGAAGAAGAGGAACGTTTCGTTGAAGAGCCGCCACCGGATCCAGCTGCGCCTTTTGATTTCAGTGATTCGAAAGAAGCTCTCAAAGAACCATTTGAATTAAGACCCGATCAAATTGTAGAAGTTGAAATGCTTTGGGAATTCTATCAAAATTATACACCAGCTTACACTGATATTGATGGATACATAACTGAAAAAGAATTAATATACATGTTGAAAGCTATTCTTCTTATGACATACACGCCTGAACAGCTGCAAGAATTAATAGCTTACTGCGTGAGACCGCCACATCCTGAAGGTCACATCTCATTTGAGCAATTCCTTAAAATGGTGACAATTCGGCAGAGGGATTTCCCTATCGAAGATGAATTACGAACCTCATTGCAAGTATTAGATCCAGATAAAACAGGTAGTGTAGATAGAGAGTATCTGAGAGAGGTCCTTTCAAAGCTAGGACATAAGATGCCTCAGAAACCGTTAGCAAATCTCATAAAAGAGGTGGATATGAGTAATGATGGTACAATAGGCATTGAAGATGTAGTTGGGACCATGTGTATTGATCTAAATAAGGAAGATTTGATAATGTTGATGAACTCTATCTTTCCGCCAGATGAACGCGTACCTGCTGAAGAAGACATTTAAAATGATATCAATATTTTAAATATTTTATCAAGTTTTAACAGTCGTATTACATACATTAGTTAGACCATAATTTGTTATTTTTTTGGAAATATCCAAATTTTAGACTTATCTGGATACCAGGTTGTCGCCAGGCTAACGTGATTCTCAATATTACTAAAAACTAATTTTCGTATACAATCAAATATATAAAAACTTTGTTACCAAACTCCTCCGAAACGGCTGAACCGATTTGTATGAAATTCTGTGTGGATATCGGGTAGGTCTGAGAATCGGCCAACATCTATTTTTCATACCCCTAAACCTAAATGATAAGGGTGACTAACTAAACTAACTAACTCCGATGGCTCACCGACCTAAAATGTGTCTTGGCCTCCGAAACGAGAACACGCTTTGAACGATTTCTTGCCAGTTAAGGGCTTGAAGCTCACACAGGGCAGCCTCCACTCTGTCCCTCCACCGGTACTTGGGGCGATCGACCGGACATCGCCCATCCGATCGTCACAAATAGGCCCTCTTCACACTACGATCCTCTCCCATGCGTTCCACGTGGCCAAGCCAGCGGAGGCGGTGAGATTTTATTTCTCCTAGTATGTTAGGCTCGGCCACGAGGTTTTTAGGATAGGGGTGACCCACCCCTAAATTATTTTTTTGGCAAAATTTCTTATTTATATTTTATTTTGATTTAGCATTGAAAAATACATATAACTTCAAATTTTCACCGTTCTACGATCAACCCCTAAGTACTAATAGTGATATTAGTACTTTAATAATTTTCTATTCTCGGCGGTCAATAATTGATCAGTTACCACTCGATCAGTTATTCCCGCCATATGGCCCCGAGATGGCGCTGCAATCGAGGTCTAGATTTTTATTTTTTAAAGGCAGGACAACGGCCACTGTTACCAGATGGGAGGGATGTCCTGCAAATTCGGGGGTTTTTAGGCGTCCGGGGGGGGGGGGGATTCGGGGTAAAGATTCTTGGGGGGAGGTTCGGGGGGAAATATTTTGTTGTGAAAAATTTTGGAGATATTTTAAGTATCAATAATTCATCTACAAACAATTATTATCACTGCAATTATTATATCTAAGTCACAATACGGTATTATTACTGTATCTTAGAAGTATACTCTACTAGTGAATCATATTTCAATTCAATAGTTCTGTTGAATCCTCACAATTTTTCTAATGTGGGTAGTTTTATGGGTGCCACTGGCTCTCGGTTTCGCCGCCATTGCGTGGTGGCGAAACAGTCTCCAACGCACGTGAGGTCTGTCCGGACGTTCCGTTTTCTCCGTGCACGTGAACGTTTCACATCCCATTTTTGGAGCTTTTATTGAACTTTACATACAAGCCGTGCTTGCCCTTTTGTGTGAGTGTGCCATACGTAAACACCGAAGTGCCATTCGAGGACCTGTTCGTGCCGTGCACTTTCAGGAGCTGTCTAGCTGTCCCATTGGAGGTGAATTCCGGGGTTAGTGGTGCTTATTACCCCATTGGAGTTTGTGCAGGATTTGGCATACCTCTCACTCTCTCATAATAAACCTATACAGTCCATAATACCATTAGAACCAGCGAAGCTGTGTATGGATCCGTGATTCAGCACTGCACAGTTTTTTGGCCTTACGAGCCGTGATTACTCTATATTCCTTCCTTTTATATTATTTACTTTATTGGCCGTGCCAAAATATCATTATTTCATGTAAAAAGTCCCACATTCATAGTTCATTATATTTTATGTAGGTACTTTTTTATTTTCACATATTACATATTTTACATATTTAAGCCCATATTACACGTATTATTTTGTATTTATAGTGTTTATTTATATATATTATACGTATTTCTTGTCGTACAAGAAGATAAATACGTGTTTTACGTAAAACACTTTATATTTTTGTTTCAAAGGAAGTGGGTACAGTTTCATAATGTCGAAAAAGCGCGTAGATGAATATTCCTCTCCTATTTCACCTGAACTAAGATTACTTATTAGTCAGAAAGAAAGATTATTTGAAAAACTTCAAAAAACATATAATTTATCGACAAACCTTATCGATAATGATTCTGAGCAATTATTTTTGTTACATTGTTCGGAAATAGACGAGTTACGTAAATCTTTTGAAAAGCAAATATTTAAAATATATGAGTATGAACTCAATGATAATCCTAATGCAACAATTAATAATCGAGAATTAAATAGCTTTGATGAGATTTACTACAAAATAAAAATGTGTGCGTCTAAGTTGTTGCCTACAACTAGTGGCAATAAGGTTGAAATTCCTTCGGAACTTTCTCGTTCTCGGCCACGTTTACCGAAGCTAGAATTACCCATATTTGATGGTAACATTGAAGACTTTGTGACGTTCTACGAGACATTCTGTTCGTTGGTACATAATCAACCTAATATACCAAAGATTGATAAGTTTCATTATTTATTATCATGCACAAGGGGTTCCGCTTTAAACATTGTAAAAAGTGTGCCAATTACTGGCAGTAATTACGATGTTGTTTGGCAATCTTTACTTGACAAATATCAAGATAATCGCATGCTTGTCGGTAGGTATCTTGACAAAATGTTAAACTTTTCACCTATTTATAAGGAGTCTTCATTTCAATTAAATTCATTTTTAGAAACTTTTGAACACTCATATAAAGCTATTCAGGCGCTTAAAATTGATAATTTGGATAGTTACATACTTTGTCATATAGCCTTAAGAGCTTTAAATATCGAAACTCGTAAATCATTTGAACAAATTCTAAACCAAAAATGTTTACCCGACTTTTTAGAACTTATTTCTTTCGTACACAATCAAATAAAGATTCTCGATCACAGTGAATCTTATAACATTAATTCAAATACACAAGAAAATAAAAGACAACAAAATTATAATTTAACTAAAAATAATAAAAACATTTTTAATAAAAGAGTTTCGCATTCTTCTTCTTCGCGTTTAAATGTTTTGCATTGTTTGCACTGCGGTGGAAATAATCACATGATTTATCGTTGTGACAAATTTAAAAACCTATCAAACAAAGATCGGGTCAGCCGTGCTGACGCGCATAAATTGTGTCACAACTGCTTAAAACCAAATCATAATGCAAACAATTGTCCTAGCGAATATAGATGCATAGTGTGTAAACAGCCGCATCACTTGTTACTGCACATTGATATCGGTGATTCGGCTGATAAGAAAACCGGTTACGCGCGTCGCAGCCGCACGCCTCCCTTGCCGACCGCGATGCCCGCAGCGCCCGCGCCGCTGACGCCTACCACCACCGGCTTGAGTACTTACCATGCGTCATCGGTTCAAAATGAAAATAATGCAGTTATATTAGGGACCGCACTTGTTCATGTTTTAGATGCGAATAATAAGTTTCAATCATGCCGTGTTATGATTGATTCCGGCGCGCAATCTAATTTTATTTCATTGTCTTGTGCACAACGGCTCGGCTTACCAGAACGTAAATGCCCTTTTAATATTTACGGTTTAGCCGGGGAGAATGTAAGGAACTATGGCATGACGTCATGCATAGTACAACCTCGCGACAATAGCGAGCCATCGTTTAATGTTGATGTAGTCATCTTAAATAAATTAACTTCTAATTTACCTACCGTCCAAATTCCAGAACAAGTCATTAATCGATATAAAAATCTAAACTTAGCGGATCCTTACTTTCACATTACGTCACCGATCGATATAATTCTAGGCAGTGACGTATTTCCCTATGTTTATGACGGTAGAAAATTTATATTTAGCCGCGACATTCCTCTTGCATTAGGAAGTGTTTTCGGTTACATTATCACTGGAAATTTGACCGTGTCTCACTCCAGTGACAATGTAGATTGCCATACAGTTGCAACCACATCTGTAGTGTCGTACACTACTGAACACAATACAATTAATGAGACTATTAAAAAATCTTTTATAGAGAAGTCTTCGCCGTGCGAAGTTGTTTCTAATTTAAATAATACAATTACCCAAAATTTATGTACGGGAAGACAACAAGACGCCACGAGTGCTGTAGTCTTACCTTCATCACACGAGTCACCTGAAACGGGGCTCAAGCGCCGTGCGCATGTTGGACGACGTTCTGTTCAACCCTTAGATCTAAAAACAAATCATTTACAATGTTTTTCTTAGTAACCTGCTTGGTTGTGCTTCGCATTGAACGACATTATAGTGTAGTATTGCAATTTGTTGACGTTCAACTTTAAACCTTTGTGAGGCGTCCTCACTAGGAATTGCAATTACTTTCAGTTATTTTGTAAATTAGAAATGCCGAAGCTTTTTACGTCAAGTTTAAGTTACTAATTAATAAGTTTAGTTAAGTTTAAGGTAAAATCTTGTATTTTTAAATGTAATTTAGTGTTGCAAGCGGCCGTGCTGCGTTATTAAACTTGTTAGTTTTGTCGTACAAAACATCAAGTAGTTATTTGTAACCATTTACATAGTCACTCTCAGTGATTGAACAATAGTTTTATCCTAAACTTAAACACCTACTTATGAACTAAAATCTTATATTGCTAACCGTGTTAGTAACATAAAATAAATAAAAAAATTACGATGTAATTCTTACTATATTATTGGCATCAAAAAGAAGCGAAAAATAAATTGTAGATATCGACTCTTGTGGTTATCTCGTAGATTAGACCGAGGAGATAGATCCATAGTTTCTTGTGGCCATCGTCATTTTGTAACATGGCCTACAAGAATATTTATCATTTCGCAATAACTGAAGTTCCCCAAACAAGTTTCATTGATATCTTTTATATCACAAGTAAATCACTAAACATTATTATTTAAATTTAGAATTAATTGAATTGTTACATATTAAAGTTGAGTTAGTTTATGTTAAACATTACTAAATTGTTTCAAATTATAGTTATTTAAATAAATTTCTCAAGGCGTGGGGTTATTAAGCGTTTTCTAACCGACCCCTCATTTAGAACTTAAAATTTTGTTTCGCATTAAATGTCAACAACTATAAATAAATTATAAAAAATATATTATCTTAAACTTATAATTAGATGTAGGACCGTTAACGTTACATGGCATTTGATGTGAACAATATTTGTCAATTAATGTTCGAAACGTTATTCGATCAGTTCCTTCCAATTATTGACTATTACATTAAATCCCAGAGGTTCTCAACCTGTGATGGGTCCGTGACCCACCTCACCTTTTCAACCTTCGTAGGGTTGTCAGTCACGTTGGCTGCGACCAAGGTGGTTGTTTATATCCATAACTATATTTGACTGGTTCGTAACCTGTCTTGATATGTATAGTAATCTATTATGATTGCAGATCAAGTAAATTAAATGCGTAAATTATAAGGATAATTGTAACGTCATATTAAACTAATAAAGTCTTTGATGAATTCTCCTTCTTTATAAATATAATTTTAGATTTTGTAACAATTTGCTAACTTTAAGAAGTTGATTACAATGATCGACGTGCCTTCGAATAGATTGTCTCGATAGCAATTATTAACGAAGGCTTTTGGAGATGTTGGTCGAAAGATTACGTTTATACTCTCTACAATAGAGAGTGAAATAGTTTTCTTCTGCTCCATTTGTAACCATTCGCAACTTCAACCTTTTAATATTCTTTAACAAAAGTAGAGGAGATTCGTCTAGATAAAAATATTTATTTGTATGTACGTGTTCGTAACCTTACGTACGAATATTGATCTCTTTCTAAGACCCATTAATAAAATCTGTCTTTTACCCTATATTCATTATTAAACCTTAATGTAATGTTAATTACAGTATCTCATACTTTATATTTATTTATGTATCGGGTATGAGAATATTATTTGTTTTAATTATATAATTATATTTTACATTATGGCACTTATAACATTCCCACATCCTACCTACGTTTCATTTTGTTTTCTGGAAATCATCATAGTGATTTCGGCGCGGGGTATGTTGAATCCTCACAATTTTTCTAATGTGGGTAGTTTTATGGGTGCCACTGGCTCTCGGTTTCGCCGCCATTCCGTGGTGGCGAAACAGTCTCCAACGCACGTGAGGTCTGTCCGGACGTTCCGTTTTCTCCGTGCACGTGAACGTTTCACATCCCATTTTTGGAGCTTTTATTGAACTTTACATACAAGCCGTGCTTGCCCTTTTGTGTGAGTGTGCCATACGTAAACACCGAAGTGCCATTCGAGGACCTGTTCGTGCCGTGCACTTTCAGGAGCTGTCTAGCTGTCCCATTGGAGGTGAATTCCGGGGTTAGTGGTGCTTATTACCCCATTGGAGTTTGTGCAGGATTTGGCATACCTCTCACTCTCTCATAATAAACCTATACAGTCCATAATACCATTAGAACCAGCGAAGCTGTGTATGGATCCGTGATTCAGCACTGCACAAGTTCATTTTAATAATTCGTTCGTTCATTTATGTTATTTATTTATTATGCCGTCTCTACTCGTATGCGTCGTATCTCATAGGCTACTTTCCGTTAGAGACACAACGACCACATTCACAACCGCGGTGTTTCCCGTTCTCCTTTCTTTCTGGCGTCACAATCGTAAACTCAAGTGGAACGGTTATTTAACCCACCTATTGACACGGGTCGTTGTGAGCGCCCCGTGAGCGAAAATGATGACGTCATTAGAGACGTTTTCGCTACGATGGTTGTTTTGCTTTTTTATTTCTCCTTTAAAGTAAGTAAAAACTATTTTGGGGTTTTTTTTCTCAAGAAGCTTATTTTTGGGGTTTTTGAAAAAAATTGGGGGTTAATTGACATGGTAATTTTTTTTTTTGAGGCGAGGGAAAATGCTTCACCGATTTACGCACACTCTGGGCCGATGCTAGGGGAACGGCACGCGTCGGTCGGGTTCGATAACACTGCAGCAATAGTATGCTCTTAGCAGTGCTCCGTCCGCGATCGATGTCACAGAGTAGTGTGGCGACTCCGAGCGATGCTGCACGGGCAAGCAACCTCAATACCCACTAAAAACCCCCTCCTCCCTGTCGTCCCTGCGCTTTTATTTTGTGTTGCAAAGAGATATAGAACATAGTTACGCAACAGTCTATCCAGCGCAATAAAGTGCCTGGAGTGTGCCCTGGGAGAACACACCCCACTTCGTATTGCGGGGGGCAGATGAATCCTTTGCTCTCCTAGCAAGCTAAAGGAGGAGGGAAGCTGCCAGCTGAAGGCCGGCGACCTCGAGAAGACGCATTAATGGCACGCGCTGCCGGACTCCTCTCCCTATCGCGTTCTGCGGCCTCCTTGAGTGACATTACTGCCTCACAAAAAGTAACCGCAGCCCCCCAGTTGTCGCTGCTCTGCAGCATGGCCTTGACCAAGTCGCAGAGCGAGTCGACCGGACCTACGTGCGTCTCAAGTTCGAAACGCTGCGGCGCCCATGCACTCGCCCATGCAGGCGCACTCGACTAGCGTATGTAACGCCGTGTCGGGCGCGCCGCACTGGCGGCAGTCCGGAGAAATTGACATGGTCATCTGGCAACAGTGGACAACACACAGCTAGTTTCATATAATAGTTGTGTGATGGTTTTTAAAGAAGACTTCTCGATTTTATATTTTTTTTATTGCTGGAGTTCAGGCAGACAGTCCACTTGATGGAAAGCGGTTACCATCGCCTATGGACATTTGCAACACCAAGGGTGTTACAAATGCGCTGCTGCTCTTCTAAGGGAGCCTGGAACCTGGTCACTAATTCCGGAACACAACTCAAGGTTTTTATGGCGACATACTTTAGACCAGGGACCAGGGGTGGTAGGCATCCAGTCGGGCAAATGCCCTACCACCTAGCTGTGGGTTTCTTGTGTCGCAAGAGGCGACACCCACGACTTTCTCCGTTCTTGCACGGATAAAATTGTGTAAAATATCTTATTTGTCTCATTGTATGTAAGTGACTTATTGTATGTAAGCGATTAGTAATAAATTGCACCTAAAAGTGTCGTAGGTACGTATATAATTTACATGTACTTCGACGAGAAGAATAGATCTATAATATTTCTCTTTTGGGTAAGTTGCTAGGCGTAGCTTGTCTAGATAAGTACATAACATACATTTTACATATATGTGTAAATCAGGTATTAGGGTCTTGTTTTTTAACCGAATTCGAAAAAAGGAGGAGGTTCTCAATTCGTCGGAATCTTTTTTTTTGTTGCTTTTTTTTATGTATGTTCGCCGATTACTCCGTGATTTATGATACGATTTACGTGTTTTTTTTTGTTCGACGCGGAATAGCTTCCAAATGGTCCCCTAAAAATTTTACATAGTTTGGCCCAGTAGTTTTCATTTTATGAACATTTTTCATGGAAATAATTTTCACTCCGTTCCGTATGTACACCGATTACTCTGAGATTTATGATTCGATTTACGTGATTCTTTTTTTGTTCGGCGCGTAATAGCTGCCATGTAGTCCCCTAAAAATTTGACATAGTTTGGCCCAGTAGTTTTCATTTTACGAACATTTTTTTGTTCCACCTATATTTTTTAAGAAGCGCGGCACCATTCGTAGGTCCACCCATACATAGCTAGACACTAATTAAAAAAACCGACTTCAAAAACTAAAACGTATAAAATAACTTATTTCTAAAGCTATGAGTATTAATATATATTATCTAAAACATCTTAAATTCGGTGCTTAGTAATTTTCAAAATATAGTAATACATTTTACTCTGCACCGACTTCAAGATGTTTTAGATAATATATATTAATAATAATAAGCTTTAGAAATAAGTTATTTTATACATTTTAGTTTCTTAGTTTTTGAAGTCGGTTTTTTAAACGAAGTTTTAGTTTTTATTTGTTACTTTTTAACCGACTTCGAAAAAAGGAGGAGGTTCTCAATTCGTCGGGATCTTTTTTTTTTTTGTTGCTTTTTTTATGTAGTAGTAGTAGTAGTGTAGTAGTGTCTAGCTATGTATGGGTGGACCTACGAAAGGTGCCGCGCTTCTTAAAAAATATAGGTCCCAAGAAACGGGAACAAAAAAATGTTCGTAAGATAAAAACTACTGGGCCAAACTATGTCAATTTTTTAGGGGACCACATGGCAGCTATTCCGCGTCGAACAAAAAAAGAATCACGTAAATCGAATAATAAATCTCAGAGTAATTGGTGTACATATGGAACGGAGTGAAAATTATTTTCATGAAAAATGTTCATAAAATGAAAACTACTGGGCCAAACTAAGTAAAAATTTGAGGAGACCAATTGGAAGCTATTCCGCGTCGAACAAAAAAAGAATCACGTAAAACGGATCATAAATCACGGAGTAATCGGCGAACATACATAAAAAAAAAGATCCCGACGAATTGAGAACCTCATCCTTTTTCGAAGTCGGTTAAAAACATCTTGAAGTCGGTGCAAAGCAAAACATAAAAATTACTATATTTTGCAAATTACTAAGCACCGACTTTAAGATGTTTTAAATAATATATATTAATAATAATAGCTTTAGAAATAAGTTATTTTATACATACATACATACATAACTTCACGCCAGGTCCCTTGCGGGGTAGGCACGAACAACAGAGCGCCATTTAGGCTTATTCTTACACACCTCACTTGCTTCTTTGACATTCATAGTTCTTGTCATGCACGCTCGTCTGTTCTTAAGGCTCCTGACATCACCTTCTGCTAGTACATGATCAATTTGATCATGGAAGGTGTGTCGTGGCCTTCCGCGACTTCTGCATCCATCCACTTTTGCATTGTATATCTGTTTAGTCATTCTTTCATCATACATTCTTTCCACATGCCCGAACCACCGGAGCATTCCTTTCCTTACCTTCACCCCGACACTCTCTTTCAGACCAACTCTCTTTCTCACTTCGATATTACGAACGCGGTCCGCGAGCGTCACTCCGCAGATTTTGCGCAGTGCTCGCATCTCGACCGCGTTTACTCTACTTTCGTGCTCTCTATTCCATACCCAACTCTCGCTTCCATACGTGAGCGTAGGTACCAGCACCGCGTTGTGTATGGCAAGCTGGGCCTTCTGGCTGAGGTTCTTAGCGCCTAGAAGTTTACCTAACGCTCCATTCACACTATTCCCCAAATTCACTCTTCTTTCTATATCAGCGGTGTACCTTCCATCCCTGCTAAAAGCACATCCGAGATATACAAACTCATTCACTTGTTCCAGCATAACATCATCGACCATTATTTAGTTTTAGTTTTTTAGTTTTTGAAGTCCGTTTTTTTTAAACGAAGTTTTTATTTTTTATATATTAGCGGCTTTTATTATTTTCTTCCATGGTATATGGACATGGACAAGAATGTAATCGACAAACTATGGGAAATCTTTATAATAATGTAGTTTATCTTTTATTTTTTACTGTATTTTTAATAAATAAGAATACAATAGAAACTTGATAAATCTAATATTTTCTTAAGTTTTCGCGACTTGTTTACGTAATAAAACTACATTTTAACGGTTTTAAGCGCGGTTGTCTAAAAAAGTCTAAAAAAGTATTTATTTTATAAAATAGGTAAATACATACACCTACACAAGTAAATCTAGCGACAAGCTTTTTTAATATATAAATTTGTTAAGGTTATATTAATATTACAATCAAGGTCATTTCGACAAACACTTTTTAAATTAGATTTTTTTTATTTTATTTAGGTTTATGGCTTGGCAGCTAGGCCTTTAAGCCAGATCTTAGTTTTTAATATACATTTAGTTTCTTCATTTTCTTAAGCCTATTTGTAGCATAGCTGAACTGTAGGTAATCAGCTAGTGCCATTCAATGGAGTTCTTGTGACAACTCAAAAGGCCACATTTGACTATACAGTTCACATTTCTCACAAAACACATAATCACTACTCAAAAACTATCAATATCCTACAACTATTGCTCATTTTAGAGTAATTTTACACATTTCTAGAAAATAAAACTGCACAGCACGTCTCCTTTCAGTTCCCGCCAAAAACTCTTTTAAATTAGAGGAAAAAAAAGTGTGACCAATCTAAAATAATATAACCTTTTACTTTTATGCATTTGAGTACTACCACAAAATGTATTTCTCCGACAAAGTTGCAGGATTTCATTTAATGTTGAGTTTATTGTATTCTTTAAAAAGAAAGCTTTAAATAAAAGCTTAATTTTCAAAACACCTTTTCATATCTGTTATCGCTCATTAAAATACTGAGCGCTTAGCCAATATTTAGTACTTTTTTAAGTTATATTACTCGTCAGTGAAATGTACACGTGTGTCGCAATGTAAGCATAAAAAGTCGAGTTTAACCGTTTAATATGTAATATAATCTTTAATATTTTACCTTATTTTTAGAATTTTTTTCGATAGTCAATTCCAATCTAGACATTTTTTTCTGGCGAGTGTTGGCAACTCTGACTCAATATAACCAAAAATTGTAGCCATTAAAAATCATTTAGCTATTGGAAGTTCATTAGCCGGCTAAAAACATTTATGATGGCTATTTTGCTCGCCTACCGAGAGCTGACGGCTAAGCCGTACACTTGTCAGAAGTTGCTTTTTGATTTTACTTTATTCGACTACCAATAGCAGTAGCTAGCTGGCAAATTGATGGCAACAACTTTTGATTTGTTGGTTTTAGTCGACAAAATTAATTAGCCACTTACTGAAGTGGCTGACCCTTAGACCATTCAACGGTTGAATGGTCTAAGGGCTGACCACTTAGGCGAGGCTATTTTGTGAACAACCACTAATTAGCTGGCTATTACAATAATTAAAACTAGCAGTAGCTGTTAGCTAAACAGCTACTCACTTATAGTCTTAGACCATTTGAATGGTCTAAGCTTATCGTAGACAGGGTTTCTCTGTCTACGCTTATCGTAGACAGCTACGACTACGAAGCTTATTTATTATTATTTTATTTTATTTATGGCTTGGCAACTAGGCCTTTAAGCCAGATCTTAGTTTATAATATACATTTAATTTCTTCATTTTCTTAAGCCTATGTGTAGCATAGCTGAACTGTAGGTAATCAGCTAGTGCCATTCAACGGAGTTCTTGTGACAACTCAAAAGGCCACATTTGACTATACAGTTCACATTTCTCACAAAACACATAATCACTACTCAAAAACTATCAATATCCTACAACTATTGTTCATTTTAGAGTAAATTTACACATTTTTAGAAAATAAAACTGCACAGCACAACATCACCTTTCAGTTCCCGCCAAAAACTCCACTACGAAGCTTATAGTCCATACTTCCATAGAAAGTAGTCACGTAAGTAGCAAGGTACATATTATCTGTTGTCACTTGACTTGTGAGTAACTTTTGGCTTAAAGGCCTAGTTGCCAAGCTACAAATGCATTTAAAAAAAATCAGTAACTTTATAATTTTATAATCGTTATAAATAGTCATGGGAAATATCACTCACCAAGAAGAAAAGAGTGATATATATCTTTTTGATACAAAGATATATATCACTCTTTTATATCTTTAACTCTTTATCTTTACAGTGAATAGTGTCAGTGTCAATTGCAGACAAGATGAGTTATTATCTGTGAGTGATATACTAGCAGAGCCGACACGCGTACCTGTGGCAACGCAAAATATCTGACATTTAAATAACATACACGCCATTTAGATGGCCTTTGACTTTTAGTAAATATTACAAAATTACACCATAAAACTATAGTGTTACGATTTATTTTGGCTTGCTATTATATTCGGTTTCCTCGTTCACTCACTACCCATGCGCAGTGCGCGGGCTAGTCATTCTTTCTCATCGCGTGGAATAGGAATGAACGAAAGAGTTAAAGATATAAAGACACATTTTGAACGCAAGTGATATACAGATCTAATCACTCTTCGCGTCGGATATATATCTTTTGAGTTAATCACTCAGGAGTTACCACCTCTAGTTATAAAGTTTGGATGTTATTGTTTGTAAATTAATAACTTTTAATAAAACATCGAGTGAATTGAAAGAAAATACGAAAAATGAAACTACATCTTGTATTATTAGTGCTCATATCGTTATTTAATAAAAGTAAGTGTTTTATAGAAATTATTTGTTACCGGTAAGGGTGTGGTTACTGGTTCATCAGTTTGTAGGTGAATTGTTATTATGACAGGACAATAGTCTATTGTAAATTTATTTTAGCTGCTGCTCAGATACCTATCCGGTCCGGTACACGAATTTCAAGTAGTGGGTGGGCGGTGTGAGTAGTGGGAGGGAAGGTATACTTACCCTTTTTGCAAACCCTATGGTCCGCAGTTTTTGAAATATTAATTTTTGCGGTAAACATAACCTCACTATCTTGTCGGCTGCGCTTTGACCCGGATTAGCATGAGATGAGGGTAATTTGAGCATAGAGGTATACATAAATTTTGAATGAATAATGGGAAAGAACAAAAATATGTTAGATAAACAAGGTTATATCACTTTTGTTGATAACGAAGTGTGATTTGTGTTTAGAAATACACTTACCTCCGCTACCCCCAAACTTTTTCTTGCTGCTTGTGTCATAATTCGACCTGGTCAGGTTCGAACCTGAATTGATTGCATTATAATGTTGTGAGTTTCTTTTATATGAATCCTGTATAAACAGTGAGACAACAACAATAAATTGTTTCATTTTAAATTCAAACATGAATTTGTGGTATATCCGAGTGTACTGTAAACCAATAGCGACAGGTGACACGTGAACATACAATAATTTGTCCTAGATTGGAGCATTTGGTTATAAACACTAAAACTGCTTTTGACTTTAGTAAACATGTTTTGTATTAGTTCATTGATTTTTAAATACAATAGTTTTTTGTTTATATATTACAATGATGATTACAAATCAGTTGTAACACTCACTGAGCGCTGCCAGGGCATGCCCGCTTGGTGTGTAGGCTTTAGTCTAAACTGGACCAGTGACTAGAATGGTAAAACACATAAGGGTCAGTTAGACTTTAAACTAAAGCACAAAGGCCGTGTGAACGAAATGCATGTGCGAACGAACAATAAAATTATTATCTCAAGAACTACATATCTTCTGGACATAGAGGTTGCAAAAGAGAGAAATACTCCTCGCCCCTCCCCCTCTCGCTCTCCACATTAACAGTGTACTTAAATATGTTATGAATTCATTTGTGCATGCAGTACATTTTCTATGATCGATTTGGAGACACAACCATTTTTATTGGTAATACCATGCCATAATATTTTAAACTATTTAAAACCTCTGAGTGATATTAAAGTATAACAAATAAAGCATATAAAATCATTTAAACATTTCACTTACACAGAAAGTAGTTCATAATAAGTCTGATAATATTTCTTAGCTGATATCCCCAAACCAGGTCCCGATCGAAGGGGTAGGCCCAAGAAATGCTGGCTTGACGTTGTGGGGGATGACATGCGTACCAACGGTCTCAACTGGGCGTCGAAGTGATTGCTCTGAACGCAACCGGGATTTAACGCTCGGATGATGATGATGATCCCCAAACCATGCACACATTGATAGCTTCTTCAGAGTGAACATAGCACACTACACATTTTTGATGACATTTTTCACAGTGCTGTTTGTTAGCAATGCTCTCTCTAGACATTTATACCTTTATGGTGTTATTTCAGGTTTAGCTATATGGTGCTACCAATGTACAGCAGCTACTCCTGGCTGCTCAGAACCATTTAACTGGAGAGGTATAGGTTACCTTGGTAACCCATGCCCTGATAATGAGGATATTTGTGTCAAACTTATTGAGAGAAAAGGAGGTTAGTTGGTCAATATAACGTCTACACCTGAAAATTGGTAAATTTATAGTACTTCTAAATATTAAATTGCATATACTGTAGTGTTCTTTAATAATAATGATGTATAAACGAAATAAATAAAGAAATATTACTAAAATATTTTTGCCACTTTTAAAATTATATATGAGGGTGGTCTGAAAAGCTTCCAACCTCAACATGAAACATGAAGATACCAGCACTGGTAAATAAAAGCTAGGTAGTGAATTTAGTTTATGACTATTACTCACCAAAGTTTCAATCATTTTGGACAGGCAGTTGTTACATAACAGTCGTTTGAGTGAGTTGATGTGTTTTATGAAAATGGATAAAATTGAGTATCAAGGTGTCATTAAATATTTGTTTTTGAAAGGCAATACACGCAAATCAATGATGAGTTGGATTCTGTGTATGAGGACTCTGCACCATCATTTACCACAGTGAACTTTTGGGCAACTGAATTTAAACATGGACATAAAAGCTTCGGGACGCCCAAAAACTGCAACTACTGACAAAAATATTGCCATAGTTCATCAGATGGTGCTAGACGACCGTCAAATGAAAGTGAGAGAGAAAGCAGAGGTTATGAACATGCCAAAAGAACGTGTTTGTCACATATTAAATCAACATTTAGACATGAGAAAGATGTCCGCGCGTTGGGTGCCGCGTTTGCTCACGTTAGACCAAAAATGTGTTCAAATGAACATTTCCAATGCTGTTTAGGCGCAATAAATGCGAGTTTTGGCGCTGATTAATTACTGTAGATGAAACTTGGATACACCATTATAAGCCCGATACAAAAGGAACCAAAAAAGCAAAAACTTTTTTCGGCTGGGAAAGTAATGGCGACTGTTTATTGGGGTAGTCATGGATTTATTTTAATTAATTATCTTCAAAAAGGAAAAACCATTACAGGAGCATACTACGCATCATTACTTGATAAGCTGAAGGCAGAACTTGCGGAAAAACTGCCACATTTGCAGAAAAAGAAAATCCTCTTTCACCAAGACAATTCACTGTCTCACACCTTAGCAGTTGCCATGGCGAATATCCACAAATTATGGTTTGAATTGCTTGATCATCCGCCTTGCCTGACTCGTCAGATCTAGCCCCAAGCAACTTGTTTTTGTTCCCTCATCTAAAAACATACATTTTCACATACAAATAGACATTTTCATCAAATGAAGAGACAATCACCTTTGTGAACAATTATTGTTCAGAGAAAAACGATGAGTACTATTTGGATGGGTTACAGAGATGGGAGCATCGCTGGGAAAAGTATGTTGAGTTACAAGGAGACTATGTTGAAAAATAAAAATTCTGAAAAAATGTCTTGTATCTTTGTTAGGTCGGAAACTTTTCAGACTACCCTCGTACAAAATGAATATTGAATGCAAAATTGTAAATAGTAACATTAGAAATATAGCTTGAAAATCTTCCACAGCACTTGATCTATCTCTGCTAAATTTTTCATTAACTGATTGGTTTTGTTATGGCTCATTTTGTATAAGAAGTGTTATTATGGGCAGCCATCATCAATATTGCAGTTTTTAAGGATGAAATAAATAACTGCTTTGACTTAACCCAAAACAAGTCCTGGCCTGCACAATTAGAATATTCCACTCATATCTACCTAGTCATAAGCTTGAAGCTTGTAGATCAGCCTCTACTATGTCACTCCAGCGATATCTGGGTTAAAGTCTTTAACTTACTTTAACTAGAGGGGTTGGGGAAAGGGAGGGCTTTTGCATGCCTCTGGAGAAGAATAGTTTTTATTTAATAATAGGTAAGCAGGTCAGGATGGTGGAATTTTGGGTGACTATTGCTTCAAAAAAGAGTGGGGAAAGGTGAAGGAAAGGAGATTCCCTCCACCATTCCTCCACTGTTGTTGGAGTTTGCCAAATATATATTTGTAGATGACCTTTTTAAAACATGGTTATAAGTCAGTTGTCAGCACAACCGATATGTAACCATTGTTCAAATAGTTACAATGAATAAACGGCGACCAATCTGTTCTGGCACTGGCCGGCCACTGCCCCAGCATGATCGCTCGCTCAGTTCGTGCGCTTTGGTGTCTGAATCTAAACAAACTTAGCTCACTGTTCTAGTCACTGGCCGCGGCCTTCGACCACCACTCATAACGTATACTTCGTCATAATTAATTGAATTTTTAATTACGCCCATTTGCGAGTGTTTTCATAGATTATACAAACATTTTTTTAATTAAAAAATAATTCTATACAGACACAAGAGAACAGGAGACAGGCCGCCGTGACTCCCTGAATTCTGAAAACCCTCAAATTCAGGCAACTTAGTTTAAGTACCAACCCTATATCAGGGACAACAAACTTGTAAGATTAAGAGTGGCCATAGTACTTAACTGCAAAATTAAATCTTTCGCAGACTTAATAATTAAACTATAATAATAATTGTGTACTTTTTCAGCACAGACTGTGATTACTAGAGACTGCTTGAGCAACTTTAAGTCATTCCGTACTGATATCCCTGCAGATAATTATGAGGGCTGTAGAGCAGCTGCTAAAGATGTTAATCTGGCTAATTATGTGAATAATACAATCAAAGAACTTGATATCAAAAGGTAAATTAATTAAAAACGAAGAAAGATTAACTTTTATTTGATCTTTGATCTAACCATACCTTTTGTAGGGCTAATATTTTTTAGGATAATTCAGATAATTATCTTCAGATTTAACAAAAAAGACCCAGTTCGTAATAAATTTTTGAGAATCATCAAGTCGACTTACTTTATCGCTGCTACCCCTGTTAGCTACGACATTCGAAAATGTTAGTAATAGAAAAAGTTGGGCGTTTCATCAAAATGAAGCTACTCAAGGAAAATTAGCTTGATAGTAATTAGTAGCAAAAATGGACGGTATATGGGGATATACCGTTTTTTATTTTCCACTGGACGGGGATTTCTCAGTTTGGACTCCTGTCTCTTGCTCCATTTTTGTGTATAGTATAATAGTACATTATGGTACTATGTGTAACATTGGTGATTACCGCCGAGGCGCTATTGAGACTCTAGCCGTAGGCGAGGGTCTTAAGAGAGCCGAGGACGGTAATCATCAATACACACGTGTATCATACGACGTTTTTCAACAAACTTGTGAATAAAATAACAACAAAAACTCATTTTATTTAGTAGATAAAATAGAAATTTTTCCTTGGAGTTTTCAGGTAGTAAACTTTCCATAACGTTAAGGGCTTCACATCTTACATCGGGCGGTGTACAACATATATCATTTTCTTCGTAACTAGTACTTGTAGACATTTTAATTAATAAATAACTATAATTTCAACAGTGAAAACGAGTTGTGAAAAATGTTTCGCTATGGCGGGAAAAAATAATCAGTTTTCCTATGCGCGCGCATTGCGATCGGCCACAGACTAAAGGGATGAGGTTTTTATTTTCCGCGCATAAGGTTTGCACCTATTCTGCCACGTACAAAATGGGGAATTTAAAGTTCTCTTTTATTACAGAGAAAAAGAAAGTTATATATGAGTGAAAGTTTTATTTATTAAACACGTACGAGTCAAAATTATCTATTTAAATAAGAAGTTGCATGAAATGAGCAAGCAATAGGAACATTAATTTATTTGTTCTATAGAACACGATCTTTTTTTTTTAATAAAATCTTTTTTAAGAACAAAGCAACTCAACCAATAAAATTAAAAAAAAATCTATAACTCACTAGTGAGTTATTTTTTTACTCATAGTTTGATTGTGGGTGTCATTCTGTGCCTAATTGCGGTGACCATAGAGCCACTTTATGAGCAAGTGTGTTGAAAATAAGATTTATTTATAACATAAGTCTTTAATTAAGACTTGTATATTTGGGAGAAAATAAAGATTATTATTATTAAAGAAACGATTATTACACTATTCTCATTGTCCAAGCAACAAACTAATATTGTAATAATTATATTTTTCGAATTTGTTAGTCTGAGTTAGCCCCCCTGATTATTTTGCTTATTTCAAATACATTGTAGAAACTCAAACCCTTCACGGGTTTGTTTTGTTATATTACAGATGATGTCCCTGTATCTTTTAAAAATAAAAGTATGGTGTGGAAAATTCTGAAAACGTCAGGGAATCATCACTGTAAGAAATTTGACTTCAATAAGACTTGAAAAAGTGTTATTTTCAGTTTTACTGTTTTTAAGGTCCCATAGGATAGATAATATCAAAAGTAATTTAATACTTCTATCTTCTAGTATGATTCTTTTTATTTCAGAGATTGGTATGACGAGAAAATATGGTGTTTCTGCTTCTTGGATCATCGGTGTAATGGTGCGCCATCTACATCCACTTTGACGAAAATTATATTTGTCTCTGCCCTAGCCTGTTTTGTAACTAAAATTATAGTTTGAAAGAATCAATTTGGTTATTGTACCAAAAGGAAACTATGCAAGGTTTTTAAATTTCGAGACTTGAAGAATCTCTAACCACCTAATGTTCAATATTATAGACATAGACATTGACACTATTAATCACCAAAGCAAAAATGCACAACAAGACAATAATAGTTACTTGATAAAATAAAAGGCGGCCTTATTGCTAAAAGCGTTCTCTTCCAGACAATCTGATTCAAAGGAAATTATCTATAATTATTATGGAACAAAGAAAAAGGCAAAAAAAAATAAAAAAAAGACATATATATGGACAGCAGATTACTGTCTAAAGTATTGTCAATTAGCACCTACATTATTGTGTAAGACTAACATAATGATTCCTAAGTGAACTTTTTAATATAGCAAAAGATATAGCTTTTATGATGTCAGTGGGCAAAGAGTTCCAAAGTAAAACAGCGTGCATGGCGAAGCAGTCATTTTGTTTGTTTTTGTTTACAAATCGCATCATTACAGGATAAAACCGTAATTGCCAAAGGACATCTCAGAGGAGATAAGGAAAACCAAGATTTGAAAATAAGTTTGTCGTAACCAAGCCTTGGAAACTGCAAATGTTGTTAATCGAAAGAAAACCTTTTCTTTTTTGCTTTTTCCAAAGAATAACAACATTTGCCTTATAATTTTTACAGCTTGTAAAATAAAATTATACAAAAATTAGGGAAAACATGATAAGATTATAATAAAAAGAAATGTGCAGCTTTATTTTAATTAATCTTAAGAGGAATTATTTGCATAAGGATGTTAATTAGATGAACTAATCTGCAAATACAATTGTTTAACGATGACATGTTGTAATTTCATAGGTACAACATCAATAAATTATGTTTGTATGTTAAAACAAGATATATATCTAACGTTTACTCATCTATTTCTAATTAAGTATAACTTCAGTAATAGATAAAGTGCTCCTGAAAAAAAAATATTACTCGTACAATGTGTAGTCACCGTCATTCAAGCTATGGTATTTCCAGATTAGTTTTACAATACCTGACTTTCTATTGAAAATGCAGTTACTTAATATTTTTTTTACTTTAAACCATTATAAATATGTGATAACTCCATTCTGTCCATTATAGGTAAAAGTTTTTTAAAAATATTTCTATGAAGGCCTTTTTTGTAGTTTTTATCTATTTAGAATTTTTACAATATTTATGTTTGAAAGTATGATCTATTTATAGTTCAACATAGGTAGGACATTGTAAGACGTAATTAAATAAAAATTAAACAATTTTCAAACATGATTTTTATTTTATTTATCATTTTCATTCGCTATGGTTGTTGATCTTTATATATACAATGCACTCTTTGGCCATTGAACGACTGATGTCAAGCGTGAAAACAATGCAATTTCAGCGTTGTAACACATGAGTAAATAAAATTACTCGTGTGGTTGTAAGGTCTGTTTTAACCGTAGAGGGTGGATTAATTACAAAACAATTGCATGTACCCGATACAGACAGTGGCGGATTTGCCCTAAGGCTCAGGAAGCCCGGGTCTAGGGCGGCCCATCGTGACAAAAATCATTTTTACCTATAATAAGAAATAACTCAAAGTACGTAAATATTCTTAAGGGCTTGCGCACATTACGTGGGCCGCCCTATACCGCATCGTATAACAATAATCTTCCTAAATCACTTTTGTACTTTTTATAAATAAAATATAGATACCTAACGTAATGTGAAGTAATTATTTCGTTCAAGTAAATTAATTATGTACCCAATATGATGGGTGCTGAGAGAGGGGCTGCTGGTACTATATGGCATGAGGCCTAGGGCGGCCAAGACTGCAAATCCACCACTGGATACGGAGAATAACTTTAGATTTAAGTTTTGCTTTTACAAGAAAGCGAATTGCAAGAGTGTAACGACCAAGCTTGTAATTAATGATAGGAGCTTCACAAATATGCTGGCGTCTACTTGCCACATGTCATAAACGTTGAAACGAGGCGGTTCTTCTTCTATCAGACTTAGCATTTTCCGTGCCTTTTCTCTAAGTGGTCCTATAATAAATGAATGAATGGTTTCAATTGCATATAATAATAACTTATAAAGGTATGGATGAAGAGATTCATGCAACTAGAAGCTCTAGATGTATGTCAAGATCATAGCTAGTGATAACCCATCGTCACTGCCTACCCCTAAGGTTTACAGGCTTGATGATATGTACGTATGTTTAATAAAGTTAGGTATAATTAGTACAATAGAAATAGAATACAAGGGATGACAAAAAATTTTTTTGTTTAAATTAGTTAAAAATATGTTCGTCGACCTACGGAATCCTTCAATGAGCGTGGTTTGATACCTTTTTCCAGTTTTTTTTGTAAGTTCGAGAACACCATTGTCGTTACTAAGTCTCGGAAGTATTTAGGTAATACTATCTGACCACAACCATTGTCTACTTACAATACTTCAATTGATGGTATAAACCACTGACGAAAACTTATTTTAATTTAAAAACGGACTATTTTAGGATTACCTATATCATGAAATTCTTACCATCTTGATATACAGCCATAACGCCAATGCATAAGCGTTTTGTTTCTTTTATTTCTCTATAGAAACTCTCACATCTTAAACTCAATAATAGAGCGATTAATAAATCAAAGCTCATATACATTGCTGTAATCAAAATCTCCGTTGTGTCTAAAATCTAAAACATAAACAGATTAAAAGTTATTTGTAAGTAAATATGTCATAGGTAAATATTATACTTATTATTTTTATTATAAACATAATAAGTATAATAAAGACTTCCTCAGAATTTAAACGTTATTAGTTTATTATTCAAATAATAAAATATATTAAACATTACAAATATAAAACTGAAATATAAATATAAAATAATGGGCTTTCTTACACTGCTTTGCATTGCGCAAATGGCATATTCAAATGTAAGTAGATTCGAAATAACACACTTGAAACAAAACACAAGTATCTGAAAAAAAGTTTAATTTTATTTCGGCAGGCAAGGTTACTGCACATCCTTTGAGTAAATTACGCTTGTAATATATATCTGGAGCTGAATCATGCTAACACGCAATCCCATAAATTGTACTGTTCTGCGAGCTATAACTGTTGCCGACCGGATACAGTAACATGCTCTGATATGGAAGCCAAAATTGATTTTCACTGTCGGCTCGGTGCAAGCTCGATGAATGAAGAAGAAAATAAGGAACAACAATAAGTAGACCGAAAAGTAAATTAATCTGAGCAAAAATCTAGCAAATAACAAACAATAATATCATTCTAATAAATATCTTATTATCCTAGTTTATTATTATTCAATTGAGTAGGTATTATAATACACACTATGTTTTAAGCAGGCTAGACATAGCTAAGTATGTTGTTTTCAAATTATTGTAGGTACCTACAATAGTTTGATCGTTATAAATTTTATTACTAGGTAGGTACCTAGTAATAAATTTATTTATAACAATACTTTTACACTATGATATTACCTGAAACCGATACAGCGTCTGGAACTGAAAGAAACAATCGAACAATTCTTTTAAGTAAAGGTCGGTATCACTGCTCGCAAAATCATGTGTTACGGCGGCCAAATATCTTACTGCGTTTTTAGTGAATAAGAAAGACTTTGTTAACTTTTCCTCTGGAGGGTACAAATGATTTTTCACTATTGAATTGACGAAGCGTATTCGTAAAAAGAAATATATCACTATGTTTGTACACATCATCATTTCTAATAAGAAGACGTGCTGACTATACGCCAGTCCTATTAAAGTCAAGTTTGTAAACATTCGACTACCAATAGATATAATGCCAAGGGTAAGAAAGTATATCGTAAGAAAGACAATGGTTGCCACATTGATCCTGTATAAAATATTGTTAATCGCTAGATTTCGATCGATTTTCATTAGACGATCGGTCTTCTGGAGTTTGATGAAGAATTCTGCGTTCGCGTCACCATTAAGGAATCTAACATGAACGATGATGCAGAAATACTTTATAATTTCAACGGATACTGACGTAAGACGTAAGTAATAAATACTTGTGTAGTCTTCGAATTTGGTGAAATGGACCTGTACAACAATGTAGTTGATACCAAATGCACATATAATTAGTATAAGCGTGTAAAACTTTTGGAATAAACTCGGTGTAGTCACAAATCTATTTTTAACATTAACACGACACGAGCCTAACAATACTTGCATCCAATGCATATGCTTAAAAGTTTTTATAAAATCCTCGTCTAGAATATCTTCTGAAATATATTCAGGAGTGCTAATTACTTTGTTATTTTGCATTTTTTTAATTTTGTAATTGTGAAGAAGTCTACGATTTATAAATTTTGAACGTTTCAAGTGACTGATAACAAATAATAATAACACGCGACTTGCAATTAAGTTCTAAGCTTTAAAACATCGACTACTACATTCCTATGGCTTGGTCTATTAATTTATTGTCTTTAAAGGTAAACCCAATGAAAACAGTATTAATTAGTAACTTTTTTTAGGAAGTTTGTTTTAATTATACCTAGGCGAAGTTAGATAAATATTAAGTACTTATAGAGCAGTTAACTTTATATGTTGAATTTATAGTCGCAATTTTTCCTTACTGTAAATGAAGTCCGTGTAATCGGACATGTCAATTTTGTACATAGCTTCGTTAAAGCTTCATCAACGCAATGGTTCAAGTTTCAGGCCCTGTGGTGCCTTCTTCCATCGCCTCGGATAAGGTGGGATGTGTAGTTGTCTCTGATGGTACCGATGGCCCTACGAGCTACAATCAAGATCATGATTGCAGCATGGCTGTATCACGTAGGTACTGTAAGTATGGAATTAATAGCGGCTACAGAGGGCGTTGCTGTTGCCAGCACCAAATTTTGTTTTCGTAGACCTCTATTTCATCATGTCTCTATTTTAATATAATCTGTGCTCTTGAGTTTATTGCATTATGCATGTTGCATTCACATATTATTATAATTTTTGTAGTATATGATACTAGGATATGTCCGCGATTTGGTTTAGATTTGACTTGAAATTCCACGGGATTACAAATTGCATCGTATTCTCCATCACTTATAGTCTATTCCAGTTGTATTTTTTAAAATTCTTTAATACACGCCATGTTTAGAATTTTATAAATAGGAAATAAATAAATAAAAAATAGATTTCGTCTTAAATATAGACAGACACAATATTATATTTTGGTCTTAGACTTATTATAATAGAGCAATTAAGTCGAATTAAGCCATTAGACTGATTAAAGGGCTTCACGGCCTTTGGATTGCGTAAAGTACTTATTAATTGTAATTTCTGTAATGAAAAATTGATTATAGAAAATATACGAGCGTATAATTGTTGTTTGTTTTTATTAATTAAATTAAAATTTTCTAGAAATTTCTAAGTGATCAATTCTAATAATATCATGTAAGTTTACTTATCTGATCTATTGTAAATATTTCAAGTACTTAATAGGGGTTGTGTTAGTAGCTAATATAATCGTGTATTAATTCTAATGGCACGGATTCCAATCCTGGTTGGGTACCATGTATCACTTCGGCAGATTTTCCGACACAATTTGTATATTGTTTCAATCACGTGCTGACTTTGACACAAAAATGTTGGAGTAAACCCACCAATTGCCTTTGACGAGCGTGACAGGTTTTGGGAAGCGAGACATAAGCTCAGCAGGACATTTACGGGAACTAGGGCTTGAATAATGTATTTGACTTAAAAAAACACATTTTCTAGTGCAATTCATGTAGGTATTCTATAAAAATGTATTTTACCAAAATATATGAGTAAGTAATGACAAACATAAATTGAATTAGGTAGGTACTAAGTAGGTACATACAATGAGTTTAAATAAGTAACAAATAGTATTCATATATGAAATTTAGAGAAGTTAAATGTAGTGGTAACCGCTGTACAGGATAAGTGCCGTAACAGCAGCGGATGCGTTTTACAATCGGTTCATTATCGACACTTAAAATTATTCAAATGTTTTATTTATTTTCAAAGTTGGATAGAAATGTATTAAACTAAGACATTATAAGCCAATACAATAAAATAAAACTTAAGTTAGTTATATTGTATTCTACTTATAATCTTTCAAGTTTTAAGTAGAATACTGAGCCTAAGACACCGTCTATTATGGGTAAAATGCCTAGAAGACTGGCATGTTTCCCCGCTGGATTGCCATACTAATCCGTTGTCCGAAATAGGCACCAGCTCCTGATCACCTGAATGGTTAATGTGTTGTTTAGATTGAGCTCATTAGTAGAAATACTAATTATTATAATTATATTTATATATTTATGATTGATTAAAAATTATACATTATTATACAGGTTGAACTTTTCAAGAGGGCTTTCAGGGCCAAATTCTAAATACGAAAAAGCGAAAAATGCTCAAAACATTCTCGAGGCCGATTCTGATGAAAACTAAAGTGGTATCATTAGACTTTTGAGAAATCAATTACCCTAGCCAAGAATCGAATCGGTTGATTTTGAAAAACAAACACACCTCTAATATGATATCAAATCATAAAGTAGCTTGCCAGGATCAGTTTCTTGAAGGAATGTCAAACGGAAAATTAAGAGAAAGGATTGGTTTTGAACAAAATATTCTATTAGCTAGAAATCGATTTTTAAAACAACAAGGATATCACTTTAATTTTCGTCAAAATCAGCCTCTGAGTATTTTTCGCTATTTTCTTTTGTTTAGAATTTGGCCCTGAAGGCCCAACTAATAAATTCATCTGTATCTCGTTAGGTAATAATGATTATAATAAAGCGAATTGCAATAAAGTAACGAATGCAGTCGTCAATATAGACAACATTTTAAGAAATGTACATGCATCCATGTTCCAGATACCGTAAACACTGAAACGGGGCGGAGATTCTTCTATTATTGTGAGCATCTGTCGCGCTTTTTGTCTGAGCAGGCCTGAAATCGGGTAAGTGACACATTCTACAATAAGTTCTAAAACAGTTTTGTTACGAATTACGACAAGGTTTACTGTTTCGTTTTTAACATTTGTCTGCGGATCCCCAAAATGTCGAGTTACCCTAAATTAAGAATCCCAAATTCTAACTTTGTTTTATTGCTAGAGTACAACTGACAAGATGACGGCCCATTTGATAGAAAGTCGTTGCCAGCCGTGGACATTTGCAATACAGCAAAGTTGCTATGAATGTGCAGCCGGTCTCCGGCTCTCGGCCTAGGGCAGGCCGAACTAGCGCCTGATCTCGGAACATTCAACAACTCGGAAGAGTTTTTTGGCGGCAACTGCAAGGAGATGTTGTGCTGTGCAGTTTTATTTTCCAAAAATGTGTAAAATTACTCTAAAATGAAAAATAGTTGTAGGATATTGATAGTTTTTGAATAGTAATTATGTGTTTTGTGAGAAATGTGAACTGTATAGTCAAATGTGGCCTTTTGAGTTGACACAAGAACTCCGTTGAATGGCACTAGCTGATTACCTACAGTTCAACTGTGCTACACATAGGCTTAAGAAAATGAAGAAATTATATTGTAAACTAAGATTTGGCTTAAAGGCCTAGCTGCCAAGCCATAAACCTAAATAAGTAAATAACAACCCGGAAACTCAAGTTTGTTATGGCAGCTTCCTAAAAACTAGGAGGGGTGGTCATCCAAACGGATAAATCTACCACTTGCCTGTGTCCAGCAGCTGTGGAATTAGTTTTCTTTATTTGATGATAATGGATAAAATTAAATATATAATAGTTAAATAAAAATAAAGCATATGTTAAATAATACGAACCTTCTTGATATAAGGCCATAATTCCAATACATAGACGTTTTGTTTCTTTAACGTCGCGAAAGAACGTTTCGCAACGGGTGTAAAGGAAAAGTGCGATTAATAATTCACAAATAGGGTAGCAAAGTTGAAGAAGTATTCCAAATACTCCGTAAATCTGAAATTTTTAGTTGCCATATAATAAACTAAATTACTAACAGAAACATTGACATTCAATCAAATTAAATGACTCGATTTTGTTTACATGGATCATTTTGGTTGTTTCATTCTAATTGAAAGAGAGAATTGAACCGTCTACCGGATTAAGATACCGTTTTGAAATATATTCATTTGCAAAGTCGTACTGCCTCCTCGCTATTTGCTTACTATTTGAAAATGTTCAGTCCGAAAATATCCGATCTGAAAATGTCCGGCAGCATTGGACATGTTCAATTTAACCTGCACTGCCCACCAGATATAAGATCGTCTTTCTTACCTTTACCTCGATATTTTAGGACTAAGTTAATATAGTTAGATTTTTTGCTGGGCGATAGCCATTTCTAATATCCCCGCAAATTGCTATTGCGCCTGGCCGCCATTTTGGTGACGTAACCGTAGCCGAACGCTCAGTCTCACTGTTAGCATCACTGGCCGGCGAGTACGCGTACATATCGAGTTGCGGATGACGTCACGTGAATGTTAATTTGACAAGGTTCCAACGCATTACCAATTTGCGGGGATAATAGTACTTTCTTTATCTGTTCTAATTAATAAAAAATATTTATCTTACTTTCGCTGGACTTAGCATCACGAAAAATTCAAAAGTAGTCACTCCCACTATAATTTGCTTGAAGCAAAATATGAAAACCTGAAACAATTTTATTTGATGGATAAAATGAATGTAAGGAATATTTTCATATTACATTGCATTTAATATAAATTCAAATATCACTGATACCATAGACCAAGGTAGTTTACAGTGCCACGTCAATTGCGCGGCAATTTTTTGTGCTCATTGTTTAATGCTTGTAATAAAATATGTAATTAGAAATATGAAAGTAATATTGCTAAGACATAATTTGTTAATCTTTCTTCATGGTTTTGGGAATAAAAAATATAATTTTCACTTGTATACTTTTGAGGGCTCCGAAGTCAGTAATTTTATTTTGTGCAGTAGTTGCGAAAACTTAAGAAACTATTATTCCGTACTCAGTTTAGCAAAATCCTTACGAAATTGTCATGTGTAGGAATTTTTTATCCGCTCAGGAACGGAAAAAGGATACAATTTCCTGCAGCTGGGTGGCCCGTCGCAATATAAGGCCGGCCGGGCGGCCTGCCGTCGTAAGGCGACAAAACAACTCACAGCCAGGTAGATAGGTAGGGCATTTGCCCGACTGGATAACTACCACCCCTGGTCTAGAGTATGCCGCTATAGCAACCTTGTGTTGTGTTCCGGCATTAGTGACTAGGTTCCAGTCTCCCTTAAGACAGCAGCAGCGCATTTGTAGCACCTTTGATGTTGCAAATGTCCGTAGGCGATGGTATCCGCTTTCCATCAAGTGGGCCGTCTGCCTGTCTGCTGAACTCCTGCAATAAAAAAAAGAATAAAAAATTGATTTCAGTGTTGATATTTCCTTTTTAGAGTCGTAAAAGCGTTCTTCCTTTAATTTGAATTTCAAAGTGGGCAATTTTGAAAAAAATACGAGATGATAAAATTAAACTATAAAGTATTTTTGATAATATATTTCTTTACAGAATCCTTCAATGTGCATGGGGTCACACTCGATCGATTTTTATTTACCATAATGGTATGGTTTCAGCCGGATAGCTATTGAAACCGTGTGGATAGTTAAATTTAATATAAACATTTTTGTGAACTTATTTACAATACCTGAAATCGGTAAATATTTTGAAACTTTGTGAACCCGTAAAACAGATCTCTCAAAGGATTATACAAATCGGTGGTAGTAAAATCATGTGTTCTCGCAGCAATGCATCTTATATGCTTCTCATTCAATATAGGTTTTATGATAGTGAAAATAATTACATTATCTGGGTCTATATGATTTTTTATAATAGCATTGATAAATCTAATTCTTATTATAAAATACACTAAAATGTTGGAACAATACATAACTTCGAATAAGAAACTGAAATTACAATATAATATGCCCAAAAATGGTATAACATTGAAATCTGATAATGCCATTGTAAATCCAACGAGAAAAACGATCACTAATATTAAAATAACTGTAGAAAATACATTCAATTTACGTAAAGTGCGATATACGAAATTAGCTTTATCGATCTTCAGTGCACGATCAGTGCCTTGCAAATGGATGTAAAAATTTGAATTCTCATCCGAATTAAAGAACTTCACATGAATTATATTCAATAGAAAGACAATAAAGTCTAAACCAGTTGTTGCCAATCTCAAGTAATATACTCGATGGTCGTAGTTGAAAAATATAGGAAAATACAAGTGTATAGCATAACAGTTCATCACTGCCGTAGAAATTGTTAGTGATATTGAGTATAATTTCTGAAGTATGGTTGGCGAAGTAACAAATCTGTCTTTGGAATTAACGCGACACGTTCCCAAAAACATTTGAAAATAAAGAGCGAACTGGAAACTTTCGACAAATTCCTTTTCCAGAATATCTTCAGAGACATATTCCACTGCACTGGAAGGCATTTTGTATTTTATCCACTTCGGCTTAGTAACTGCTGTAGCGTTAATAAATACTTATAGAAATTGAAGTCAGTGTCTGTATTGAAATTAATATTTTAAAGAACGGCAAATTGTAGTAATACGATGGTATAACTAGCAGTGATGCCAAACAAGACAAGCGGAAGTCGAGCAGTCAATGCGTAAGTATTGTACACATTCATACTGTGTTTGGCGTCGAGTAATAAAATAATATGTTTTGCATTGTTGCGGGATTTGCCTGTGAACAAAGAAAAATGAATAAACGAATTATTATTTTCATAACACCGAAACATTATAATATAGTACTAGCTAAACCCAGTCACACAATTCCTTGTTGTTCATTCTTATATCTATTAATTGGGGTAGTTGTGGATTGACTTCTCTAATTAATTAATGACTGCTTTTCGAATTTTGAAGTCACAAATATATCGAGGTGTGAAAAGCTATTTGCTTTCAGCGACATTTTGTGACAGATTTAACATGATGACCTTTTTAAGCGACTTCTTCGTTGTAATATCACAATCTTAAGGAAATATAAGTAACCCGGTTTGTAATGAAAATCTGTAAAAATGTTTTTCAAAAACAAATCATAGTTTTTTAATTATGTGTTATTTTGGGTCATTTGAAACTATCAACTCTTCTCGCGACACTTTTTAATATCGCTTGAAATTAAAGTCTTTCATCCGTCAATGTGAAAGCGTGTGTCTTATATAAATATTGAGTCTTTGAAACCTGAATAGTGTGTGTTTTGTCAGTACAGACGAATTGAATGGTTCCGAAGAGGTGATGGACGTCCACTAATTTTATCTTTTACCCACGGATGCTAGAAAATTAGTTAAAAGTACTCTAAATACAATTCGACAGGCAGACAGACAGTAATTATTTGTTAAACCACCCATGTTTTTTACTCCATAGTACAAAAGTTATATCGCGCTACCTATAGACTTAAATATAAAATTAATTTAAGAATATTTATGATTTTAATTTTTGGGGATCCATCCAATGATTCTCCACACTCCTATGAACACTGAAAATAATTACGTCCAAAACCTTTAATTTTCTTGTTTGTTTGTTCTATGATTTCTTTCGGAAAAAAATATCAATGTACAGATTGACAAAAAAAATACACCCACATAATATTACATATACTTAGTCTTATTTCGAAAATTGAATACAAAGCAATCATCTACTCGATGAAATCAATTACTTAACCAGTTTTCCTATATTAGTTTCCTACGTTACCCATACATTCGATATTACTTAATTATCATCATAATATTTATCATTCTCATTTATATTTTTATAGATTTTATTATATGAATCGATTTATCTGATTATAATCCATGTTATAATGTACATCTATTTTATGTGCTTGTGTCTAACATGATTATCTATAATATTATAATGAAATCTAAATAAACATGCCGTGTCTGTACATTGAAGCTATTTAAAAAAACCACTGGAATAGACTATATAAACGTCGAAGAACAAGATGATTTTTTTCGTCTTTGTTCAATGGACTCTGGCATTGAACAACTGAAAACTGTCAATATTCTTATAATGAACATTTGTTGTTCTGTCCAGTACAAAAAATGTTTGTTAAGTAGTGGTATGTGTAGGTATAAGGTGATCGGTTTAAACCCCCGGGTAAAGAAGGCCCTGGCTAAATGTCTAAAACGCAACAGTGTACTTTTCCTTCCTTTCTTTATCTCCACGCTACCCTTCGCTGTGCGTGGGTTTATCGCCACTATAAGTACTATATTCTAATAGTTTGGCAGTTTATTCACCTTCATCAGCTAGTGGTATGAAATTGTGGCAAAATTGATGAGATGCTCTCAGCTGAGAGGTCAAATTTTTTCCAACAAAACAGAGTGCCATTACTAAAGTTAATATTGAAATCAAGGCCGGCAGAATATACATTTGCGGTCGATGATCGTCATACACCTGAAACAATCAACTTAAAACATATTTAATTTTTCATAGAAATTTTTAGCACTTATTAAATTATTGTAAGATGCATTAAAATATTTTAAAGCATTAGTGATGAAAATCCTACCTTTTCCTTGACAATAGTAATAAAATACTGTATAACAAGTAAATTTGAAAGCAGCGTTTGACATGTAAATGAAAATATCTGCAATACAAAATATATATAAGAATATTACCCGGTATAATTACCGTAGCTACTCTTATTCTGCGTAAACTTACCGAGTATTGATAAAGATACATAAAGTCTGATAGAGCTTCTAAAATATAAAACATACTAGATACTAAATAATCCGGAATTGTCTCACCAACTTTTATAACATTGCCAGTAAAATTTGGTACAAATAAATCTAATGTGTTGCACTTTTCTTGTCGCAGAACATCGTTGAAATATCTGACTCGAACATTAATAAATTGCATTATAATTAAAGACAGACAATTATCATAGAAACATCCAAATACAGACAAAAGAGTTAAAATCGTAGACGGACAAATGTTTTCCAATAGCAGCAAATTAACTATGATTAAAAATATAATAAGCAGTATGATGTACAATAAATTAATTGTAAATGATATCAATGCCAGTTTCTTGTTTAAAGTTTTAGCATTTTTCATTCTCAATTCCCGTTCGAGTTTTTGTAATTTAACGTATAATTGGCAGTTTCTTTCTTTGCTCAAGAAGTTATTCCTCCACGCGACGATAGCACTAGCTGCAAAGTTTAGGAGAGTACCCATTCTGACTGGACTAAAAGGAATCATTGCATCTAATTGCTTTGCACAGTGTTGTATGTAATCTATGATGGCAAACGTATTTATAATCCATATAAGACAACTGTAGATTTTGTAGCGCAACGACGTATTAGTGACAAACCCGTGTTTAATATTTATACGAAGAGTTCCCATAACACGTTGTACGAATAAAATAGGTTTAAATATGTTTACAAAATCATCATCTAGAATATCTACAGACAGATTCTCAATATTTTTATGTTCTACCATTTTGACGTCTGCTTGTCTGTAGAGATTGTAACTGTATCTTTAGAATACCTCTATATAACAATCAAATATGAATTTTGAAATCTCAGGAGCATTGTAACATTCTATTAAAATATTATATCATTCGACTATCTTAATCTGATAAAACACAAATTATTCAAATGATTTAGATTATAAAAGATTAAAACAATTTTCAGCCTTGAATGTTTCCAAATGGAACCAATAAGAATAATGATTTTTGAAATTATACAAACTTAATTTTCATAGATTTTAATAGAAAAATAGTGGCATAACCAACAACACTTTAAGTTTAAAGTTTCCGAGTACTGTAAATTGTCGTGTTTGACAATTATTATTGTCGTCCAGGTTTTGCACATAACTTAAGTGTTTAAATTAGGATGTTTAAACAACTAATTAGTGACCTAGATAATTATAGAATTTACCACTCTTCAAACTGGCTTTATCCACCTAAGCATTCTTATGTTCTTGAGTAAGGCCAGATCTGGAGAGGTAAGATTACATACAGATACCCACAAACCTAAAACTGCCTTTTTTATCTGGGTCAAAAATATTAGATGCCTATCTACCAATTGCTGTTAAAGATACAAGCATGTAGGTATATCATTAATATGGATGTTGTTTCAAATTACAGCTATTATAAAGCAATTAAACCGAACAATTTGTAATGAAACATTTGAAATACGAGCTAATCTAATGGTTTGTACTATCACTAAAACTACTTCAAGCCCCGAATAAACTAGTTCTCTGTAACAATATGGAAACTTCTGAAATTACATCGCGAACAAATAGCGAATTAGACGAAGAAGTGATCAAAATGTTCACAGTTTCGCACACAATGCAAAAAATATTCGGCGCGATAAGGATTAAAATAAAAGACAAAACTATTTTGCCAATTAGTTTTGCGCAAAGGGTATACTCATTACTTTGTGCGATTGTTTCAACTGTATCTGTAATTTATTATCAAACGTATTATTATCAAAAATATCGTGAAATCAATTTCGTCGTCTATTTCACATTTGCTTTTAGCATATTCATAAAATATGTGTGTATTATTATCCACTTAATCAATATATCATTTTACAGAAATGAATGCAATGTAAAATTGTACCTAATGATCCAAAAGATTGATCGTTCTCTTAATATAGGCCAGTCAAAACGAATGACTACATCTCCTATAAAAGTTAATTTATTTTCAGCAATCGCACATTTAGTGCCTTTCTCAGTTGGGTACTGCATTTATATTTACGATAGTACAGACTCACCGGCTTTAGCATTTTTCCTCAGCGTTGGCCTTTTAGGTATATATTTAGAACACATTTTGATGATAATCTTTATGTACTATTTTACTCTTCGGACGGCTTTCTTTAATCATACCATGCAACAAAATATTTGCAAAAACGCCAACATACCAGGGGTATCCCGTGTTATTCTAGTAAAGTACGTTTTAAAAATGGCATCGAAAGAAATTGCTCCCAACGACATCCAAGTACAAAAATATTTAGAAATTTTCGAAGATATTTTAGTAGCATATAAATTGTTTACAGAATTGTTTAGTGTTACGGTATGTATATGTTAATATTTAGTTATTATTTTATATAATGTAAATAGTATTTATAAAGTAATTTTTATCTTTTATTTTTAAGATTTTAATCATAACAGCGATTGTACTTATATGGACGTTCATAGGGCTTGGCGCAACCATATCTGGATATCGTAACAATGTACGTTATATTTTTTTAAAATTAATATTCTAGAATGGTAATCAAACTACGAATGCTGCAAATACAGAATTCAGATGTCATACTGTGTGCTCCTGCATTCTTTTAGTAAATTTGGCTGCATTGTGTCAAGCCTCAGTTTTAAGATGAGCTGATATTCGACTAATGTCCTAAAATATGAACCTAATTATGGCGTTAAAAAAGGACTGTAACGTGTAGCTACATTAGTGTATAAACATATGTTGTGTGTCAATATTTAACGTCATTAACAATAATATCCCATTAACCCCAACGCTACATATGCCAGGTGGTACGGCATTTGCGCGTCTTGATGGCTACCACCCCTGGTCTAGAGTATGCCGCCATAACAACCTTGATTTGTGTTCTAGGCATTAGTGGCCAGGTTCCAGTCTCCCTTAAGAGAGCAGCAGCGCATTTCGAGCACTTTTGGTGTTGCAAATGTCCATAGGCGATGGTATCCGCTTTCCATCAAGTAGGCAGTCTGCCTGTCTGCTGAACTCCTAGAATATAAAAAATAATATGTATGAAACGGTGACTAGCACTTATCTCAGATAGAGATGCAGCTCCGTCATGTTCTTCTTTATTTTTATATTGTTTAAAACAAAGTCTAACGTCGCTAAGCATCGGATTTTTAAGTGGTTTTCATCATTTTCACTGAAGGTTTATAAACATAAAAAACCTATTTAATTTTTATGTAAGTAGAATAAGCAAACAATACATATTTGGCAACTAGTTATCGAAGCGCGCCTAGATAAAATTTAACGCAATGTAACCTGTGTGAAAAAATGCTTGCTGGTAAAATAGGGTTTGAACTGCGGGGAAAACTCTAGTATAAGTACACACATAAAAGGGCTCTTAATACAACTGTTCATAATATAAACTAAAATATTTTCAATTTCCAGCTCGTATCTCTGCTAAGCACAATCATGATTGCTCTTTGGACTTCTCACTACTATATTGAATTATTGTCTGTGACAATATACAACGAATGGTTTCTTAATGAAATTAAAAATACAAAATTGATTTGTATTAGCATTTTATCGTCTAATTTTGATGGTAATTTTATTTATTTATATAAGAGCATTTTTTTGAAGTGAAACTTCTTTGTCGGCGTTGGAAAAAATTTACCGTCACTTTTTTCGGTTACGCGCCTTCTTGTTTTCTTGCCCCTACCACAGTTCATTCGACCGTGGTACACGGTGCCACGTATAAGGTCATAAAGAAGTTTCACTTCTTACGTGTGTACACTAGTACACGCACACATTTTTTTATTGCAGGAGTTCAGCAGACAGACAGACAGCCCACTATTTGGAAAGCGGTTACCATCGCCTATGGATATTTGCAACACCAAAGGTGCTACAAATGGGCTGCTGCTCTCTTAAGGGATACTGGAACCTGGTCACTAATGCCGGAACACAACACAAGATTGTTATGGCGACATACTTTAGACCAGGGGTGGTAGCCATCCAGTAAGGCAAATGCCCTACCACCTTTTTTTTATACAGCGGAAATCCGTTGAGGACCATAGGCCGCGCGAGGGGGAAAGGTCGCGGTGGCACGAGTACCCCAGGTTGTTATGTGAAGAACGATTGCCACCCGCGGTAAGGGATACCCACTAAAACCCCTGTCCGATCCCGAGCGTCCTTTGTCCGGGCTGTGGGCTCGCTCGCGCATTCACCACCAGCCCGAACGGAAAATGCTCTCCACCTGATTGTGGATTGTTTTGTCGCCTCTTACGACAGGCCGCCCTGCGGCAGGAAATTGTATTCTTTCTCCGTTCCAGCACGGATAAAACACGCATTCTCCGGGTTTCAAACGGAACAAACAAAAGAAAAATCTTTGTCTTCCGCGATCACGACTACTGCAAAGTGGCCGAAACGTCGGAATAATAAAAATCACATAAATTATCGCGCTTAAAACCGTTAAAACGGAGTTTTATTATGTTGCGAAAAGTTAAGAAAATTCTGTTTTTGTCACATTTTTGTGGTTCTTTAGACTTCTTTGTTATTTTGTGCAACTTTATTTATATATAATGAATGTACAAGTTATCTGACTAAGTCTTATTTCTATAAAATACTTTTTTGACTATTCCAAAATAATAATAAATATCCTGTACTTATCGCATGTTGTTCAAAACAATTTTAAGTTACTGTATTTTTTAGTCGAACCACTAAAAATACATTAACAATTATCGGTATAAACAAAACCTAGCAACTGACAATTTTTTAAGTGATAACTCCTTATGGGGCGGTAAACCGCTTCGTTACGTAACGTGTTACGGCGCCAGTCTGTCTGGTTTCCCTTTCTCTCACGCATACGGCAGCGGTCGGCAGGTTTCTCCTCTCTCACTAACCCACAGCGCTAGCCGTATTTCGGACAGACGCTTCCCCTCTCTTAACACGGTGTTTAGTGTGCAATAGACATAATAATAAATAAATAAATAAATATATATATATATATATATATATATATATATATATATATACTGTTGACAATGAACATATAACCTAAAAATATCTATATCTTATTATCACTTCTGTTGGGCGTCCCGAGATCAAGTTTTTTTTATTAAGTGTTCATAAATTGTCTTGCGTGCGAAATGAATGTGATGTGTATGTTGACGGAATCAATAACTGCAACGCAGACAAAATAATTATAAATATTATGAACTCTTTCTTTTTCCAGAACCATCACAGAAAATGTCCAGTAAACTACTACGAATCATAGACTTTCATCGACCAGCTTATTCTGTTTTTGGAATATTTGTACTAAATCCAAAGCTGCTATTGACACTTATGGGAATTATTGCTAGTAACATGATAATTATAATACAATTTACTTACTAACCATAAGGCTTTGGTGTATTAAACGTATGAGGACGTGTTTACACATCGATTTTCTTCGCTTCACGTGTTATCTGTAAAATTGGAGTTGTTATTTAGTCCTACACCACCGCACTGATTCCCAATTAAAATGTAAAATAAAATAGTCGAAAATTATTGTATACAAGTTTATTCAAAATATAACAACTAATCTCCGCAATTATGTATACAACGAACACACTCACCAATAACTATAACGAAAATTAGACTACTAAGAAAACTATTTGTATTTATTTTATCATATTTACTGGTAATTATTAGACATTTTTATTTTAATGAAGTGAAACTTCTTTATCGGCGTTGGAAAAAAATTTACCGGCACATTTTTCGGTTACGCGTCACATTTTTTCCGTTACGCGCCATATTTTTCTTGCCCCTACCACGGTCGATTCGAACGAAGAGTAATTATAAGGTAAAATGAAATAATTTCGTGAATGAAGTTTCACTTCTTAAGTGTGTACACACTAGTGTATTAATTTTATTTATTTATTAGACATGGATAACACTGGGCTGCGCCGCGCAATGCGTTATTTATTTATTCAAATGTATTGGCACATAACTCACTTAAACATGTATGTAGCAACATTATGTTTAATGTCGTGCTAGTATATCACCCCCACTACGGCGCTAAAACTTACCATTGACATATTAGTAGTAAATGGATAGTATGATATAGAAATAGATACTAATTTTGAATTAACTCAATGCGCTGGCGGAGTGGACTACGCTTAAGTCATTGTGTGTGCTAAGTTACTCATGTTTAGTAATAATATTTGAGCCATATTGCTCGCCCTTGACACCTTACTCTTTCTAAATACATTGAGACACTTGTAACTATTATGAGCTATCCTCTTTATAATATTTATACATTTACGAACATTGTATAATTTTCATAAAAAAATAGACACCGATACATTTTCTAAATTCAAATTAATTTATTAAAACAAGTGGGCGTGTATTCAAACACCTTGTTATGACACTTTCAACATTAAAACAATTTCAATTAACTGTTCAAGCAATAATCCCGTTAAACAACAATGAGGTCACAAAGCAGCACAACCTTTTTACTACCATACGAATTTACATTCTACTTAGCGAAATCTAGTTTACATAAAGCATACGGTTTTTCTCAAAAAAAGCGTAAATATTTGCAAATGCACTTATAATATAAAAGCACCAATCACAAAATAAATTGGACCCTCCACACTATCTATACCAGTAGGTACTATATGGAATCGTTATCTGTAATATAACGTTTGTCGTGATCTTCCACCGCTCCTGGTGGCCAGCAAAAAGTTATAAAAAATATTTATTATTTGTGCGATTATTTAAACGATTGGACAGATTGCTATAGAGAATGAAATGCTGGTATTTCAACATTGCCTTATTTCATTTATAATTACTAAGTAGTTTAAATAACTGCAATTTTATGAAAGTAACATCAGCTATTTTGTATTAACTGATTTAGTAAAGGAACATACCTTTACTAAATCAGTTACACTAATAAAACATTAGTTGAAAGTTTTATTTATTTTCTTCAATATATATATAAAATCGCATCGATTAGTAACTTGGTCGATTTTCGGTTATGAAGCGATTACCAATCTTATTATTTTTCGAAACAAGAATGAGTTACTCTTTTATTATATGTATGTTTTCAAAATTGAAGTGAGAACGATGCCATATAGATAGAGATGTTACAATAATAATACTACAGTTTGTTGTCTCTGATCAATAAGCGAAACGTTGTTCCTCTTTGAAGCCCAATTTGTCCAGCGCTGGGTTGCAAGCGAAGTTAATCATCGGTGGAGGCCCGCACATTAACACTAAGCAATCATCAGTCGGTGGGAACAAGTGGTTTTTAATCATCTCGTCGTTGATAAAACCTGTACTATACTTCCATCCTGGAATAAAGAAAAACTCCAATTGTAATCACAAAAATAAAATCCTGCAATCACCAATAGAATAATTTTTGGATCAATATTTTTATTGAAACTCATACAAGAGCTTTTAAAAAAGTAGGAAAAATATTTTTCTGATATTTCACATGGAAAGTGATAGCATATAAGGTAAGGCCATCGCATTTCATTCGTGCATGTTGTTGCAGCTACCATATGCTGACGGTGATCATTAAACATAATGATGAAACATGCACATCGAGATAACCGATGTGTCAAACCGGCCAATTCGCTTTGGACAAGAATGGACCTTCTGGCCTACCCTCTTAAAATGTGAAAGTCCGCTGGGTTATGAGATGTTATTATTTGTGAAGTATCCATAAACAAACACTTTGTTATGTACCATAAGCTGATTTTGTTACTTAGCAACTTACATTGTTATTAACTGAGTTACTCAAAAATATACATTTTTTTTTAATACATGAAATGAAAACCCAATATTACATTATTTTTCTAATTTAACATTATTCGTTCCTCTGTGCTACATTATTACATCAAAAATTAAATATTATAAACAAAAATTCCTTTATAAACTCATCTAAAATATTTATTTAAAAAAAATCTTGAATCCGTCGGCAGCGGGGCTTAGAGTCCAAGGAACCAGCATTTACGGTTCTAGAGATGGAAACCTAGTTACAATTAATATTACATAAAAAACATTAAAACACCCACCTTCTTCGGCCCTGTCAATGGTGTACCACAACTTGAATTGTTCAGGATGTTCGCCTTGGTATTTCTCCAGTTCATTTCTTAAAAGAATATCTTGCTCCGTTTGATTGGCGAACAAAAGTCTCAGTTCGGTCGAGTCGTTGGCGTCTTTGCAGATATGCCTGATCAGTTGGAGCATTGGCGTTATGCCAGTACCACCTGTTGTATACATTCTGCATTAGGTGGTTAATAACCTCAGTGCGTACACCCGTGTCTCAGTAGAATGGTATACGATCGATTACTCGCACGAGAGCTTACATTACTATTATCTACATACTACATCTAGTAACTACAATATTAGCTCTAGTTTATTTTAAGAGCAAACGTTCATTCATACAATTACATTACGAAAAAAACTAGGCGCTATTTACCTCAGAAAATTCTGATTCTCCTTGTGAAAAACTTTACTTAATTTTTCCCCAGAAACTATCCCATACTCCAGCATAAAAAGTGTTTGTTTTATGTAGTATAACTAAGGGAACCGTCAAGTAATGTCGTTTTTACGCATGTCGATATTGGTTCCCAAATTTCTGTGTCATAGACAGACGACTTGCCACGTTTTTGATACATCATAATTGAAATTTTGCAAATTTATGAACTGTAAATATTTTTGATACTACCTATTATTTTAATATTGTCCTGCCCACCCTTTATGACCCACAATATTCTTCAGGGCCTAGCCAATCTTATTATCACAGAAACTGGAACAGACCATATAAACGATGGACAACACGATGCATTTTTTATAGATTTTTTGTCTGTATGTCGGGATTAACATAAAAACTACTGAGCCGATTTCGATGCGGTTCCCGCTGATCGACAGCAAATTTTTAGACTTAAAATCTGCGCTACTTTTTATCCCAGGAATTCAGCGGGAATTTTTCAGACATTCATTTGAAAAGGTCCAATTAAATAAAAATCAAATTCAAATGCGGTTTTTTTACTGGTCGATACCAAATTTATTTGATAAAATGTGTGATTTATTTTTATCCCGGGAAGCTCGCGGGTATTTTCCCGGGAGCCGTTTGTAGTTGTTTGAGTCCATAAAAAAATTTGCTTATCCAAAACACTTGTGTGTATAGTAAATAGTTATGATTGTAGAATCATATAATAGGCGACCGTTTTGGGGTATCATCGTTACAAGTAGACGCTTTACTTTTGTGGTTACGTATCTACATACAATATGGCACAATAACAAACGATAACTACACCCAACACATTATTGATTTCAACAAGTGTTCAAATGACGAGGTAATTTATAGATCTAACTGTATGTAAAAAGATCATCGCTAAATTTGATTTCGTATTTGAAAATAATTTAACTCAGCATACAAACATACTGTCATAAATGAACCTTGAAAGCATAGCACCTCTTTGCACAAGTTGTATAATAGCATATAATGGTTTAACCTTACATTTTTTACAAGTTACCTATAAGCATATATAAGTAGTTGCTGTGTTTTTGTGTAGTTAAGGTTAAAATAATGATGAAGAAATAATACATCATAGAATTGGATTTGTATTTTTTTCTGTATAGTATGTAACCATTCTAATAACTAGAGCAGACTATTATTTGATATCAAAAAATGGTCTAAGTATTCAGTCTAGTTTAAGAAACTTGTCTACTAGTTAATCCAATATCGGAATCTCTCGAATCCCTGAAATATTTGATGACCTTCTCATTATTATATAGTGACAAAACCTCTAATAAAAGAACATAAATATAGTTCGAAAATTCTCCATTGTCATCGTCGTTATTAAGTAAGTAGATGTGTCGCATTTTTGAGAATTCCTTCTAATTATGTTTATGCTTTAGAAACATTTAACCGATATTCAATCGTCAATTTAATAATGGTCAACCGGTTAACTGCCAAGGCAAACCAATAGGAACAAATATACGTTGACATTTATTAATTAAATTAAATATAAATAAACGTTTTAATAGGCAACACTCTCTCTCACACTTACTCGTATTTTGTAAATTAAAATTCTGAAAGCAATTTGTTGGTAAGTATGATGAGGAATAAAGGCGATTTATTATTCATTGATGACACTCATCATGACGCAGCACAAGAATATTTTTTATGTTATCCTATTATAAGAAATTATATAGACACGTGTTATTAAGAATGACCAATGATTTTAATATAATTTTAATTGATGATAGCTATTTTGTTACTTAATTGCGGCGTCATTTTTTGTATATAGTATAATAAATCAAAATGTGTTGGTACTTTTATCGTATTTTATTTTTTTATCGAACATAAGGCAGCAATGAATTTTGCTGGAAAATGTTGGAATTTCACACAGATTTTTCACTTTAAAATAGTTTCTTTAACATAGTTCTAATATTTAGATACCTGACAGATCGATTTAATGGTGTGTATTAGTAAAACGTAGATTTGTTAAATTAAGAATTACTAAATTTTACTACCGATAAAACGATTAAAATAGAATTTGGCTAAGCCCTCGCTAATGGGTACCTATATTTTATTTAATAATTATTTTCACTGTACTTTTGGAATTAAATAAATAATATCATTTCTGGATGTTACACCTAAAGTTACCTTTTATATTAATGAAAAATCTCCAAAATGAAATTTATTAAATTAAGTAGTGTTACCTGCAATCATGTTGAGTTTTTTCGCCAAAATTTGAGTTGGGGGATCTTTCCTCAGCTTCTTAATTAGGAACTTGCCATTTCCAGCATACTGCAGTCTGCCAGAGGGACCGCGTACATCAATAGTGTCATTCAACTTCATATTTTCCAAATGTTGGGACATTTTACCGCCATCAGGGAATTTTGGATGGACATTTTTGAAGTATACCTAATTAAAAAAAACAAAAATTATTGGTCAAAAAATATTTCTAAAATAGCTTTTATTGAAGTTAACCAATCTGAAATGCAATTAACCGGATAAAACAATGTTTTAAATCTGGTCGAAAAGATGGGAGTAAGCTCAAGGTAATCAAGTTTGAGCTGGATTGAAGGATGTGGTGGCTGATTGAAGTTATACCAACCTATATAGTGTTTGGGCTCGAACAATTTGTATTAAATCTAGGACATGGACTGACGCATGCCATTCTCAGTGAGCCTACAAGGCTTTTATTTAAATGTAACTAATATATATAAATAAAAAAAATACCTTAATAACCAAGTCAACATAACCCTTCTCTTCGTCACTAGACACTGGAGTATAAGCTCTGATGATAAGGTCGTCATCCATCTTGGCAGACAGATGTATGTGCTGGCCTATTGGCAGACCTGAAATATATCATCTATCAATTAAATAAAAATATTAATGATTCAAATTCAACACTTTTCCTTTTATTCTATTCAAAGTAATGTTTTGCAACATTTTGTATACATACAAGGTGAAAGAAATGACAAGAAAATCACCAATTTATCTCTGTGTATTTTGTTAAATGATCCATATTCTCTTAATTGTCCATTGAAGAATACTAAACAACAATTTCATAGAAACAGATCCTTGAAAACCTCCTTAACCTACATGTCTATTTTATTTTATTATTTAAAATACATTTATTAGACTGAAAGAGTAAAAAATTGAGTTAATGTTTAGCAATAGTGTCTCCCATAAGTTCACTAAGTAGAACATATGAACTCAAGAAATAGTGTCATGACATGAGAGGAATACAATAGGGGATACTGAAGAGCGAGCAAAATGGATAAGAAAAAGTAGAAAAGCAGATTTTGGGTTCTAGAATGGGTGCTTAGAATACAACCGGGAGTTAAAGCTAGGTCAATGTTTTATTAATAATAATAAAGATAAAAAATCATTAAATTTTATCATTAACAGACATACTTCATAATTTTTTCTTATCTTTAAAATTAATTTAGTATGCCAAGTAATTAATATAGTGATAAATACCTTGATAAAAAGATCAATTCATGGTGAGAAGCTAAACTGTTTTTTATCAATAGGTGTAAAGAATAGTTAATTATCAAAAAAATATTACAGAAAATCTCATAATAAGAGGTTTTTATATTTTAATATGATTTTTTACTATATGGTAAAAAAGAAACATTATGGTATGTCAAAATTTAACCAGTAATAAGGCATACAAATGCATAGTATAATAATGATAATAGTGGAATAGAATTGATTATATTATTTACAGGAAAATTATAATTTTTTATTATTCTACTTTCATGACAGAAATGATATACGAGTACAGTGTTATTCTGCCAGTGACAGTATCTTAGCAATATATATCACTGGTAGCGTGCAGTGCTTGAAGACTTCCTCGAGCATTGTTAAATGGGCAATGAGAAGACTTGACGAGGAATCAACAACCTAGATCTTTTAAATGAGATAAATATATTTCTGCATAACTTCAAGATGGATGTTTTGATGTATACTCATATACAATGTATTCATCATATTGTGATTACATGAAAGGATAAATATATTTTTTACTCATTTAATATGAGATTGTTTTCTAAAAGAAATCATATTCAATACCAACTCATTTTGAGTGATGTCTCTTATAGGTGTTGTTAATTAACTTAGACTTACCAAGTACATGTTCAGAAGACGGTAGACCAAATCGGAACCTCCTTGTGTCATGACTTATTTCCTCCCTGTCTATCAAAGGTAGTGCATATTTGACATTAGGATCTACAAGAGTCACTTTTTTACTTGACTTTTTAGTGTTATTACTCTTCTTGCCCCATAAGCAATTAGCTGCTACTGTTACCAACACAACAACTGAACCTACTCCAATTACTATTGGAAGGACCTGGAAAAGAGGAATGCTTAATTATTTCATGACATACATAGATAAATAGATAACATGTTTTTATTTATAAAAGCAATCTCTTACAGACAACTTAAATTGAATGAATTTCTTAACAGATCTGTCGATGTAGATGGAGCCGAAAATGTGATAGGACTGATCTATTCATGTAATGTATGTAAGTGACATAAGTTATATTATAGTTATTCCTTAAAATAATACAAGATGATCTCATGTCATAAATAAAGTAGAACAGAAACAGGAAAAGGTTTACATAAACTTATAAGCTATATCATTAAAGTAAAGTATATCATTATCATACATACTTTTGGATTCTCCAAGAAATCTATAATAGCTACTTTCAAGTTACTCATATTGATGTAATATTACGCAATTAACGGAGTATTAGCGATTTAATGAGCACTTGTGATAAGAAAACAAGCACAACTGTAATGAAGCCTCGAATATCTTCAATGAACTAATGAATTGAATGCCTGTGTTGTCTGACAGATAGGTATACGGTAGTGACACTCAGTGGACCTTGAACTGTATTATCTCAAAATTAAAATTAAGTACGCGTATACGATATACGTGTGCAAGGCATTATTTATGATTGAAACGATCGTGCGAAACTTTGAAAGACAATACTAACCCCACTTTCCACGTCACTCATAATGCTTGATTCTGTGGCAAACAATTAATTCACTAGCACTACAACTATTTAGTATTTCAATAGCTAACTAATATTTTAATATCGGCACGATTACTTATCGAAATGATAAGAACCGATTAAATTGCTGATTGTACGAGTAAAATAAGCTTTAGATAATACAAAGATGTTAATACTTACAACTTTGGTGCTTATGCTGAAAGGCATTTTTCTCTCTGCGTTTCTTTATACAACACACTAAAATTCACTAAATCTCGAAAAGAAAACACTGAACAGCTGTGTTATTGCATAATAAATAAGTTTTATTGCTAGCTGTGTCGTTGCCCGCGACTAGCGGCGAATGTCGATAGGCACGCGAAGAATTTATTTTAGTACTCTGGTTATAATAAATTACAGCTACCTTTTGCTGTTTCGGGAGATGACAATTGTTCTTAAAATAGATCGAGAAAGTTTGTGGGAAATGCGGCCGCCGAACAACGATCCCGCGCGCCAGGCTGCAGATATTAATTCATAATTTGCCAAGTTTGCCGTTTACTTTTTGGTGTGTCTTTGTTCTTCAAGTTAATAAAACAAAAATAATTAATTTTAATTAATCATGAATCTTGAATACAAACGATGCTTACGGCTTATTTGAATCTAAAACTTTTAAGTTTTAGGATTTTAATTAAATAGAAAATTATTGTAAGGATTTGAAATTCGGCGCCTTTTTTATTAATCCCAAAATGACAGTGACAATTTGATAGTAGTAGTAGAATTCGCCACAAAGGCAGGCAAAGGAACTTAGTCCATACAGCCATTTCTGATGTACAAGTCTTCGTATAGTAGCGCAGTTGCAGGTAGTAGGTATTGTAGGCTACAACCGACGCCATTCAACGGAGTTCTTGTGAAAACTTGAAAGGCCACATTTCACATTTCTCACAAAAACGCATAATTACTACTCAAAAACTATCAATATCCTACAACTATTGTTCATTTTAGAGTTTATTTATACACATTTTTAGAAAATAAAACTGCACAGCACAACGTCCCCTTTCAGTTCCTGCCAAAAACTCATAACAACGACTACAATAACGTCATATTTAAAAAAAATTATGTATACAACTAAAGTAGAATTATTTTTCCGTGCAGTTTGGGTTATAAATAATCGGAGCAGTGAAGCGAGTATTTCGCTCTCTCTTCCACTCACGGGCTTTATGGGCAAGCATAGTGATACGCATTATTGTTGTCGATAAGCGTTATCGATAGTGTATTTAGTTTTGTCATTTTGTGGGTTAGTGATATAAATGAAAGAAAAAAATAGATAACACAACGTATTTATTAAAATAAGAATAATAATGATTTAAAATAAATTATTAATTAGGTATCTATGTATTAAAAAACTATAAATACAAAAGTTAAGAATGTAAAAAGTATTTAGGTAATTATATGTTTTAAGTATTTATCTTGTTTGAAAGATAAAACTCTTACTTTGTAATTAATTTAAACTAAAATAAATACAAATAAGAAAATTTACCCTAAACTCCTAATTAAAAATAAACTAAATTATAAATAAATTAAACTAAAAATAAACTATATATACAAAATAAAATTAAACCATAAAATCTAGTTCCAGTTTAATGTAACAAGTTATATTAAAAATAAACATAAATACTTATATCTAAGTTTAAAATTAACAGCAAAAAAGATAATAATTAATTTTATAAGAATGATAATCTTTCTTTGATAAGAATGAGTTTTTATCGATAATGGCGTTGCGCCCGCGCAACATGCTTACCGCCCTAGCCGGGCTGAGGCCAAGTTTGATTTATGACCCAAACTGCACGGAGAAAATAATTCTACTATAGCTGAAGACAATTTTTAGAATAGACGGAAAACTTTAGGCTGCAAACACAGGCTTTTCGGATGAAAAATTGTATTGCTCATGCATGTGATGATTTTGTATTCTTATACGTCAAACTTCAACTTCAATCTAACCTTTTGTTTACAATAAGCCTATCGTTTCAATATTGGAACAACTGGAGATGCATACTCGTTGTGCTCTACCAAATAATATATTGTATATTTAAAGATTATTGTATATTTAATTATTTGGGGGTCATGTCAGAAGCGTGCTCGTCGCGATCCCCGCTGGCCCAGAGGGCCACAATTCTGACCAGAATCCACCTGACTGCAGAGCATAATAGGGCGTCCCCCGCAGGCGACGCTCACCGATGCGCCCCCGTCGGTGTGGACTCTTGCGCATGCGGCGAAGGGGGCCGCCACCCTTCACGCAGCGCCAAACCTGGCGGGTCGAGAGGAGCAGAGTGCCGTATAGGCACGTGGAATGTGAGAGGTGGAATGAAAGATAAGATGGACGAAATGATTGATATAATGAATGAGAGAAGCCTGGATGCCTTATGTCTGACAGAGACAAAGCGGAAGGGGTGTGACGTCGATGACCTCCCCGATGGCATGCTTGCTCTGTGGTCCGGCGTGGACCTGGACAAGCGTGCAAGTGGGGGGGTAGGCGTCGTACTCTCATCCCGCTTTGTGTCTGGAGTGAAAGACTATTGTCTGGTGAACCCGAGACTTCTTTGGGTCCGTCTAAAACTGGGGATCACGCGAGTTTTTCTGGTCGCAGCTTATGCTCCCGTAAGCTCAGCGGATCCCCAAGAACTCAAGAAGTTTTGGGAGTCTGTGAGAGAAATTCTGGATCTGGCTGAAGGGAACGAAAGACTAATTATGTGTGGTGATCTTAATGGCTGGGTGGGGACCAAACGAGACGGCTTTGAGGCTGTCCTTGGACCCTATGGCGACAAGAGAGCAAACGATGCTGGTAAGCCAATCATAGACGTATGCATGGAAAGAAACTTGCTTGTGTCGAACACCTTATTCCATCATAAGGATATACACACGTATACATGGAGAATGAACGAACAGAAAAGTATGATTGATCTGATTTTAATAGATAGTCGCCTCCGAAACACAATAATGGATACAAGAGCCTACAGAGGCCCCACTCTTGGAACGGACCACTACCTGGTGATAAGCCGGTTTGTGGGCCTTTTCAAGAAGTGGAGGCACTGGCGAGAGCGTACCAATTTCGGGGAGCTTGAAAGAATAAAATGTGAAAAATTGGAAGATGTTAGTATAAGGAGTATGTATGCGCGCCTAGTCGAAGAAAGGCTTGCAAAAGCGGACTTCTCCGACTTAGATGTGAATAATGACTGGGATAGTATGAAAGAAAGTATAGTGGAAAGCGCAAAAGAAGCATGTGGATGCGCAAAGAGGCATATAACAACGAAAGGTGACGAATGGTGGGACGCGGATGTTAAATCTAGCGTAGAGAGAAAGAGAAAAGCCTGGCTGGATTATATTGCATCTTTGCATCAGAATGACAGCATGAAAGAGATGAAGAAAGAAATGTATCGCCTCTGCAAGAATGAAACCAAAGCTTTAGTGAAAGAGAAGCGTGAAAGAATAAAATTGAAAGTAGAAGAGAAGCTGACGGAGAACTTCGAGGCAAATACCAAACTCTTTTGGAGAGAGGTTAAGAAGTCTCGGGGATGTTCGTCAGCTTCCAGAATGGAAAGAATTAAATCTAAAGGAGGGGACATTCTTGCTAACCCACAAGAGGTTTTAGCGCGATGGAGTGAATATTTTAGAGAAATGTATGATAATATCCCGGATGCTGGCACCACGACTGAGTCTGTGACTGACTTCGAGGAGTCAGCATCCGAGATCACTTTGGAAGAGATCGAATGGTCGATAAGAAGTCTGAAAAATGGAAAGGCAGCAGGAATCGATAGTGTGTCTGCTGAGATGATCAAATATGGTGGCACCTGCGTCCGGGACGCTTTCCTGTCCTTATGCAACTTGTGCTGGAGGACGGGAAAGGTTCCCAACGACTGGAGGCGCGCTGTCATCGTGCCCTTGTATAAAGGCAAGGGGTCACGTATGGAGTGCGCCAGCTACAGGGCCATCAGTTTGATCAGCACAGCATCTAAAGTGTATGCGAAAATTGTTGAAAGGAGAATGAGAGTGGTATCCGATGGATTACTGTGGGATGCACAAGGAGGCTTCAGAAATGGAAGGGGATGTATGGATCAAGTTTTCTCGCTCCGCAATATCGTGGAGAAGCAGCTGGCTATGGGCCGGAAGGTTTTCTGCGGTTTTGTGGATCTAGAGAAAGCATTTGACAGGGTTGTACGGAAGGACCTCTGGGACATATTGCCCGGATATGGGATTGATGGCCACTTGCTGCGTGCTGTACAGTCCACTTACGAGGACTGTATGGCATGCGTGCGGGTGAACGGCAGCTTGTCGCCCTGGTTTGACGTCAATATTGGCGTCCGGCAGGGCTGCGTGCTGTCGGCTTTGCTGTTCATCCTATATCTGGACAATTGTCTCCAGAGATTAAGATTGATGGATGTTGGGGTGCGGATGGGTGATCTAGTTGTTAGCAGCTTGCTTTATGCGGATGATGCCGTGCTTTTAGCCGAATCGCCATCAGAACTGCAAACACTAGTCACAATGATGAAAGATGATTGTCAGGCGAGAGGCTTACGTTTGAATGCGAAGAAAACAAAGGTGATGGTGTTTGAAAGAGAAACAACCAGAACGAATGCAAGGATAATGGTCGATGATGTTATGCTGGAACAAGTGAATGAGTTTGTATATCTCGGATGTGCTTTTAGCAGGGATGGAAGGTACACCGCTGATATAGAAAGAAGAGTGAATTTGGGGAATAGTGTGAATGGAGCGTTAGGTAAACTTCTAGGCGCTAAGAACCTCAGCCAGAAGGCCCAGCTTGCCATACACAACGCGGTGCTGGTACCTACGCTCACGTATGGAAGCGAGAGTTGGGTATGGAATAGAGAGCACGAAAGTAGAGTAAACGCGGTCGAGATGCGAGCACTGCGCAAAATCTGCGGAGTGACGCTCGCGGACCGCGTTCGTAATACCGAAGTAAGAAAGAGAGTTGGACTGAAAGAGAGTGTCGGGGTGAAGGTAAGGAAAGGAATGCTCCGGTGGTTCGGGCATGTGGAAAGAATGTATGATGAAAGAATGACTAAATAGATAGATATACAATGCAAAAGTGGATGGATGCAGAAGTCGCGGAAGGCCACGACACACCTTCCATGATCAAATTGATCATGTACTAGCAGAAGGTGATGTCAGGAGCCTTAAGAACAGACGAGCGTGCATGACAAGAACTATGAATGTCAAAGAAGCAAGTGAGGTGTGTAAGAATAAGCCTAAATGGCGCTCTGTTGTTCGTGCCTACCCCGCAAGGGACCTGGCGTGAAGTAATGTATGTATGTATATTTAAAGAGTGTTCTACTGGGACCAGTAGCCCTAAATTAACCAACCTATCAATCTCATTGCCTACATTTTAAATTTTAATTAAGCCTTGCCTTAAATAGTGTCAGCTTTGACCCTTCCTTAGTAAGTTAGTTTGAAGTTTGACTTCAGACTTGTTAAAGCAACCTAAATTATCTGAAAATAAATTAGGATATAGCATTTGGAATTTACTTAAAATATTGTTCTGAAAGTTATTAAAACTAACAGGATACAACTGCAATTTGAAAAGAAGTAAAAAGTCTCTACCAAAAAGTGGCAGACCGCCCTTACTTATAACATAAAACTTAATTTCATGTGATTCTCCACTGTAAGTAACAGGTAGCGTAACAACCTCTATGCTATGTAAGCCAGCGCCTGAATAAGAATATAAAGGGCCTTTAATAAGACGATAGAGGAATTAACAAAATATTTTTATAGGTATATAACCGTATATAAAATCACTTATTACACTTATAGAAGCGCCGCTGTCAATTTCAAATTAATTATAAAATTAACTATAATCCATTAATCATTGGTTTTCCGTAAATTGTTTTAATACCATGTCATCATTGTCAACGAATTCCCAGCCACAAAATAATTTACTTTTTTTACACATTTTTGGAGATGGTCATATATCAAAAAAAATATGCGGAGTACATAATACAAGGCTAGTTACATTCCTACTGGTTTACTTTTTAAAAAAGCACGGGACAGATTGTCTCTGCACAGATTATAAGTACACAACAGCTCCCAAGCTTAATTTTTGAGGTGGATTACCATGCTCAATTCAATTAATTAAAATAATTGTTGTTTAAATGTTTTTATTAACAAAAATAAAATGATTTCTGTATTACAAATTATAAACACATTACTACATACTCAATCCTTAGTCTATTTTAATCACAGTATGTATTATCACGAGTGAGTCCTAATTATTTCTCTAATACTCTGCGTCACTCCGGCAACAAGAACAAATGTTCCAAACACTACCAGCGCCACATCTTTTATAAGAATCCATTTGAATTTCCCAAGACCTCTTTCCCAGCGAAAGGTGAGGTCCATGACAGAAGGTGCTATTAGGCCCAGGAAAGAATAAAAAAATGCTCCTTCCAGACCAATCACTTGATCCAATCGAGGCAGGACTGCTGCTGCAGCAACTGGAATAATAACAATTATTTTTTATATTTTGAACTTTTAAGGGCTATTTACACGGAAGGAGTTCATCGCAAGTTTTGAAGCGAATATTGTATACTATTTTCGTAGGCGATACTCTTTAGATAATAATCGCATTGACATGTTTATATTCAACCAAAAACAAAAATTCGCCTATGAGTATATCCTACGATAATCGTAATAAGGTAATTATAACCAAGAGTTTTATTTACACTACGACACAAATCGCATTGTGAGATTTGCCTACGATGTTTCGACTTGTCTGAACTAGAACATGTATAACTTTTTTTTCAAGTCCATGCGAGTGTCGTACAAATCAGTTTGAACCGATTTAAATGCGAGATTTGCCTTTCGAAGTCGGTGATGTGAGCATGGTATTTTGTTTACACAGAGACGTCAGCATTTAATGACCAGGCCATTATCGCCCTTCCATGTACGATATCGTATGTTTAGTTTAAATGATAATAATTTTATTCTTAGGAGCCTAAAATTACTGCTGCAAATTTGTGAATAAAGTGCCATTTACATGGAGAGAGTTTCCTCTCTCCGAGATATAATTCTGAATTTGTTTTTAATGTCCGGTTCCACTGCTGGACTGGACGTAAACATCCCAAAAATTATCCAAATTCATATTCCAGAACGACAAATTTACAAAAATTGGATCACAATAGTTATCGATAGAATTATATTGGTAACCTTATTAACTTATACCGCGACTTGGTCCGTGTCACGATCTAGAATACTATCAGCGCCATCTAGTTTATTTAATATGACGATGAAATACGCTATGCTAGACACTGTTTTTGTAAGGTTTTTTTTAGCAGAATCTCGTATTTTTAACGTATAAATTGTTTTATTGTATGATGATACAAAACTTAATTATATAAGCATAAGTTGTATAATAAGCTGTTTAAGTAATTAAAGGTTTTTTGACTACCCACGGAACTCTTTAATTTTTCATGATCAAAAGTATCCTATATGTTGACCAGAGATATTAGCTATCACCATACAAAATTTAATTTAAATCGGTCTAGTCGTTTCGGAGATTAGCCCGTACATACAGACAGAGAAATGAGAAACAAAAAAATTGAAAAAAAAACTAAATTTTTCTATTTCACTTCTTACATCCCCCTGACTCGGTTTTTAGCATTTTTTTTCATTATACAGAAATTCAACCTCTACAGTTTGTCTATTATTATAGATTATTGTGTATTTAATCAAATATTTTGTTCGCTTGTGTTGCACGCATGCGTTTATTTGGTATTCTAAACTTTATTTTTATATACTTATTAATAAATAAATGATAAAGCATTTATTTATTGTATTCTGTGCCTAAAAATTTGTATCATCTTACTACTGAAATTATCTATTCTAAAAAATTTAACCTATGATCTAAGACAGTCTGATTTAAAAAAAAAACTACAACTAACCAGTGAGCGTTGCAAAGAAAGCTCTCATTATTATTTGCCCAATGTTATGATATTTTTGGGCAACATGATTTTTCATATTACGCCAAACGATCTCCATTGGTACGTAGAACTGCAGGATGTAAGTGAAAAAGATAGCCAATATGATAAACACCTTGGCTGTTAATGCTGGGCTGAAATTAATAAAAAAATACTGAAATTATTGAGGAAGTTTTTGACGGGAACTGAAAGGGGACATTATGTTGTGCATTTTTATTTTCAAAAAATGTGTAAAATTACTTAAAATGAACATTAGTTGTTCGCTAAATTCGCCACAAAGGTAGGTAAAGGAATCTTAATCCGTACAGATAATTCTGATGTATAGGTAACGCAATTGAATTGTAGGTTACATCTGACGCCATTAAACGGAGTTCTTGTGAAAGGCAACATTTGACTATGAAGTTCAGATTTCTCACAAAAACGTATAATTACTACTCAAAAACTATCAATATCCTACAATTATTGTTCATTTTAGAGTAATTATACACATTTTTAGAAAATAAAGTTCTCGTCAAAAATTCCATAGCCCGTCCCGTTGGTCAATAAACCTTTTGTCCAGAAAACCAACAAGTTAGGTATAGTGCTATCGGAGAATAGCGTTGTATCTTATTTCATTTTTCTTTAGGCTTTAAGCGCTTGATGTATGCAAATATTTTACGGGTTGTCTGGAAGTGATCGCTTTTTAGCGATAAGACCGCCCTTTGTACCCTACTATAATAATACTAGTTCGTAAGTTTTTCTGTAATGGTGTACAATAAACTGTTATCTATCTATCTATATTTTATTCGGTAATATACTTAACTATAATTTCTTGGTAGGTTCAAGCACTATATTATATTGGTAATGATATACTGTAAGTATAGCGCTGATTTTCAGTTTCAGGCATTAATCCATCCATTTAAATTCGAAAAGAAACAAATTTCAGAATAATAACTTGAAAATATAAATTTTAATTAATTTAAAACGGAAACAAGAATGGGCTATGGCCTTAGACCATAAGGCTATGGCGTAATTGATCCCCTTTAGGAGCTTTTACGAAATTGATTTTTTACTAGGTAATTGGCATTCTTAGTTATTATAACATTTTCCTCCCTTTGCTCGATGGCTATTCGTAAATATTATTTTGAAATTGCATAGGTTCTACATAAATCAAGTAGAGCTAATACGGCCCTAAATAAAATAAAACTTACAATTCACCCGTATCCAAATTGAGTGTGATGCTCCCGTAAGCCTCATCTCCATATCGGACGTAGCCTAGAAAACCCATGATCATATATAATAAAACCACAACGGTCATTGTGATATTAAGGACCCCTGGGCAGCCCAAGAAGTGTTGTGGCTTTGCCATCGTATTTTCAACTGGCAACACTACTCCAATGCCTTCCATCGCGAATATTACTGTTCTGAAATTAAAAGACACATTTTCATAGAGTGATTTTTATATTGTAGGTTAAATAAACTATATTATATATTGTAGATTAAATAAACTATTGGCACCCAGTCGATTTATTTAAAATATTTTATTTTATACCCACAGGAAATTTTTACCATTATCCATTTATGGTTGCAAAATATAAAAAAAGAATATTTTTTAATGTGCAGTGGGGTGCCAACAATATTAAAGTTTTCCCTACATAGATTGAAATATATAACAACAACCAGCCATTTCTCCGCGGTTGCATCGAGGGTCAAACCCTAGAGGAAATAGCTTTATTTTACTTACATAAAAACTTGATAATTACATTTTTCATATATATAAACCTTTAGTGAAAATGTATCTAACTATGCTAAGAACCGTTTAAAAATACGTTTCGTGGTTTAGGAGCCGTTAATGGACATGCAAACAGACACGGAAAAGGACTTTGTTTTATATTATTTAGAGATGATTTTACATTACTTAAATATGTAGGTTTTAAAAAATTGACGCCAAATCACTGTCGGTGGGAGCTTACAAAGATAAAAAATATTTTGCCCATAATTGGTGAGTTTAATAGGTAACAATAGTGCAACAGCTCTCTCTGCCTAAAGTCCAGTTTTTGGATGCGACATAAATCAAACTCTGGGTTAAAAAGTCTGCAAGTTTTCTTACCCAATAAAAAGCGGTAAACTGCCTATATCAACCGACATAGGCCTTCCATCGATGCTTGGGAATTCCCCGCAAATATAATAGAGGCAAATTAGGAAGGTAAGTACTAGTAATACGTTGGCGAAACCGGAGAAAGGTGCTATGTATTTCAAGTTCTTGATCTGAGTGAAAAGTAAGATTGGTAAAAGAAACATTAGAAAATACATCTTCTCATCGATTACTCCTTCTCCGTAGAAATAGTCGACAATCTGTAAATTGAAAATACAGTTAAATTAGTTAGATCTATGTGTGTGTTTAATACAAAAAAAATGGGTAAGAGCTAAGCGCTTTGCAGTCCGCGCATAACAAAGACATGGAATATGATTCTTTTTAACCGACTTCGAAAAAAGGAGGAGGTTCTCAATTCATCGGGATCTTTTTTTTTTTTTTTTTGCTTTTTTTTTGTGTGTTCGCCGATAACTCTGTGATTTATGATCCAATTTACGTGATTCTTTTTTTGTTCGATGCGAAATAGCTTCCAATTGGTCCCCTAAAAATTTTACATAGTTTGGCCCAGTAGTTTTCATTTTATGAACATTTTTCATGGAAATAATTTTCACTCCGTTCCATATGTTCGCCGATAACTCCGTGATTTATGATCCGATTTACGTGATTCTTTTTTTGTTCGACGCGGAATAGCTGCCATGTGGTTCCCTAAAAATTTGACATAGTTTGGCCCAGTAGTTTTCATTTTACGAAAAAATTTTTGTTCCCGCTTCTTGGGACCTATATTTTTTAAGAAGCGCGGCACCATTCGTGGGTCCACCCATACATAGCTAGACACTAAAAAGTAACAAATAAAATTTAAAAACTTCGTTTAAAAAAACCGACTTCAAAAACTAAAAAACTAAAATGTATAAAATAACTTATTTCTTAAGCTATTATTATTAATATATATTATCTAAAACATCTTGAAGTCGGTGCAAAGGAAAACATAAAAATTACTATATTTTGAAAATTACTAAGCACCGACTTTAAGATGTTTTAGATAATATATATTAATAATAATAGCTTAAGAAATAAGTTATTTTATACATTTTAGTTTTTTAGTTTTTGAAGTCGGTTTTTTTAAACGAAGTTTTTAAATTTTATTCCACTATAAAGGGTTTTGTAGAGTTGATAAATGCCCCCACCTTCGTTCTTGGGGTCTAGAGGCCTGAATCATAAACACATTAATAATAGAACATATCTCTATCAAAAACTAATGGACGTTGTTTACAACGTCAAATAGTTTTAGTTGAAAATGTTTCTGAAGTTATATGACCTAAATATGTAGATTTATTTTAGAATTTTCTACTTTATAGTTCAAAAGATACAATTTATATGAGACACAGGCGCTTTAGATACCGAGTAAGCAGAGCTGCGTATTATTATGTCATCATTCAAACCCTTAAACCCACTAACTTGAGATTGAGGTCCTTATCCTACAATAATACTCGTGCGTAAATCGACCTTTTTACAATCCGTTAAAGTAAACAGTGTATTGAAATATTAGTCCATTGGGTTCATTTTCAAAGCCATAATGAATATTAAAATATATCCAATTATATAGAAAGTAATATATAAACATAGATATCAAAATACCTGTTTCACAGATTTAACGAGTAGGATAACATATACTGCACAGGCGCCTAGAATAGTAAAAGCCATAGCCCAGTCTATAAATATCCTGGAAAGATAAAACAGACTTATTAGTGCATCAAATTCAAAATAAACTGCTGTTTAGACAACTAAAGACATCTCTGTACATAGAGATACAAATAGAGATTTCATTCTAAAACAACACGTATAGATGTTTTACACTGAACATACTAAATAAATAGTTATTTAGTATGTTCAGTGTATGAATACTTATAAATAAATGAAATTCACTACCGGTATGTATACAGAACTAACTATATTTAATGTAATATTATATTGAACAATAATATATTGTTAGTTCAAATCACAGAGTACTTTATATATACTGGTTCAAATCAATTGACATTGACAAAGTTTGAATCAAACGTTCTATTTATAGTTTTGTATATAATTGAATGACTATGTATTTATGTATTTAATTTATAGAATTTGCAGGAGTTTAAAATCTTTTAAGATATTTTGCATGTTTACCTGGAAGCCTTGGATATTTTCCTAAGAGGTTGAGGTCCTGTGGCAAACACAGCTTCAACGGTTTCAGAATATCCTAAAGAAGGTACTTTGGTGACTCTAGATACATCTTGTGAAGTTTTAACCTGAAAGATTTTATTAGTTAAACATTGGGTCGAGTGTGAATCTGACTTGCACATGTGTGTCTTTATATATTTCAAAGAACTGCAATTAAAATTAATTATTTTAGTACAGCGGCTTGTCCTTTAGACTTTTTTCTAAACTTATTGTAAGAAAAAAGTTTTACTGGCCAAGGTGACACACATATATCAAATAAAATTATTAAAAAATATTTCGTTCTGGCGTAACACTGATTCTCAGTGTCTGCTTAATAATCCACACATATTCACGGTGAAAATATTATTATTCAATTGGGTAGATGACATATAAATGTTACAATAAATAATAAAATGATTTTTATATAAAAGAGCGGGTGCTAAAACTTGGAACTACTTTTATAATATCATGATAAAATGATTGTTATTCATATTCGCATATTTCACTCGTTCAATAAAGTAGTGACGTAATAATTTTGCTATTTTCGTTCAAAATCTATGAAGCTACGACGTTTTGTAAGATAAACAGTGTCGCTATTGATTATACTGTCAACTACCCTATTCTATCAATAATAGGAAGTATGTAAACATGATATAAACACAAAAATATATCTACGCTTAGCATCAGACGAGATCGTGCTTTAACGCGAAGTTAAACTACAACAAAAATATATGAAAATAAAATTAATAGCTTACCAATAAATATACACAATGGGTGCAAATATATCCTAATATTATAGTACCGAAAATTCCCACAACCGTACCGGCATTTTTGAACGCTGCCGGCATCGCTAATATTCCAGAGCCCAACGATGACTTCAGTAAATTTGCAAACGACCTTACATCCCTGAAAACAGATTATTCTAAATAGCTTCAGAGAATCCATAACAGCAAACCATAACAGTTCAGTATTTAATTTAATTTAACATGTAGGTGCATAAAGAACATCTAACATTACCCAACAAAAAATGTTTCCTTCCTTTCATGAGTTAGAAGTTTATTATTCTTTGTCTCATATAATGGAAAAGCATTAAGTTTATAATGATATCCATTCTTGCAGCCATGTCCATACCTATTTAGCAATAGAACAATGAGTTTGTTGGGATATATTTTTTGGTTTCTTTTTACTATTTTAGTTATTTTTTGTTTAAGTTTTTAATCTCAAAAAAGGCAAAAGGCAGCTTTGGTAGGATATAATGATTTGCACTTTCTTCTAAAGGTCATTCCCGTATATCCTGATGCATTGGTATTTCCAGCGTTTTTTCTGATGCTGCTGATCTTATCGCCTATTATAGAATCAATTATAATTATAATAAATTTTCAACAATACTAACGAATTTGCGTGTTCCAATTTTCTATTCCGAAATGGATCGTAAACATTCATCTCCAAATCATCCTCTTTACATTTTGTATTGATTGTGCTTATCGAGATTGTTGATGGATATATTCCATGTTTTGTTATGACAGCCCTGAAAATAGACAATGAAAATTAAGTTGGCTTATATGTATGTTACATAAGCTTTGCATTTGTTAGAGGACGCAATTTTATTTTTGGGACATGTGTGGGGGGTCAATAGAAGCTTAACCTCAAGTTTGTGGGGTCGCCACCCTTGTCCACCGGCCGCCATCTTGGAAAAAGGGGTGAAAACACTTTTTTCGCGATATCTCGGAAACTATGCGTCTTACAAAAAATTTGTAAAGTCATAATTTGTAGCAAATTGTTTTGCCTACAAATATGTTTATATAACTATTTGCCCTAAATTAAAAATTAAAGAAGTTATAAGCAAAAAAGTGAGATTTTTTTTATTCATTCCTAACTCTTTTCTCTACCATAGAACTTACCAAATTTAACTTATCGAATGTTAAGCAGGTAGAAAAGGTCCCCCGTTTTCCCCGCCACCTATGTGGTAGAGTCCGTAGGCGCGTTTTTTATGTATGTTCTGGCGAAACATGCAGCAACATTATGGAGATATCAAAGTTAATGGAAGAAAATTAATTTGAAAATGAACTTCCAACTATGACTCCAATTTTAACTCCTTTCATTCCTCAAACTTTCACATTTGACGTTAATTTAGATTCTGAGCCACAGCCTGGACCATCGAAGAAAAGTCGATTAGAGTAGCTAGCTAATAGGTGATTAAAAATATTATGGTGTCGAGGATTACCTTAAAAGCAAGATGTCCGTGGAGTAGGCCTACTGGGGATACCACGTAAAAAAACGCGCCTACGGACTCTACCTCATAGATGGCGGGGAAAACACGGGACCTTTTCTACCTGCTTAACAGTCGATAAGTTAAATTTGGTAAGTTCTATGGTAAAGAAAAGAGTTAGAAATGAATAAAATTTATCACTTTTTTGCTTGTAACTTCTTTAATTTTTAATTTCGGGCAAATAGTTATATAAACATATCTGTAGGCAAAACAATTTGCTACAAATTATGAATTGACAAATTTTTTGTAAGACGCATAGTTTCCGAGATATCGCGAAAAAAGTGTTTTCACCACTTTTTCCAAGATGGCGGCCGGGGGACAAGGGTGGCGACCCCACAAACTTGAGGTTAAGCTTCTATTGACCCCCCCCCACACATGTCCCAAAAATAAAATTGCGTCCTCTAAAAAATGCAATATTCGACCCTAAAATTGTAAGATTTCAATGGATTATCACGTATACTCGATGTACCACCTACATCACCTGATTCCAATTTCTTTGATTTAGGTTGCCTGGAAGAGGACGCTTTTAGCGATAAGGTCTTTTACAATATTTTCTAGGTTTTATAATTGTATATTTTGGTGTGCAATAAAGTGTTATCTTTCTCTCTCTCTCGATGTATTTTACTAGACTTATACTAGATGTATTTTTTTTCTTTAAGTGAACTGTATTGTTCTTTGATAAATAAACGATTTAAACCTAAAAAAATATTTCAAATGTTGTATTTCCTCAGCGGAAGTTTAGTTTCGTCAAAGCTTTACCAAGTACCATTTTTTATTTTTTCTTGTACTTATTTTTTAACCCAAGACGGCCAAGATGACCAGAAATATTAAAGAAAGCACTTGACACACAAAAATGCTGGTGTTATAGTAAAATTTTATCGGTTTTCAACCCAACTCAATATGAATTAGATCTTATAGGTTTAACTGGTGCCTTTTATTTCGTAAAATTTATTACGAATAAAATAACATTCGTAATCTTAAATATTTCAACACCGGACGAAGGATCAATAATTAAACAATGCCCTGATAAAGAAATATTTCATAGGTAGTTTCTATGTGGTTTAATTACGTTTCATAAAGCTTACTATATTGCATAAATTACATCGTCATGACACATAAATGCATACGTAGTCTCTAGACTCTAGACCATAGATAGATAATACTATATAATATATGAAAGTCTAGACTCTTCGCAAACGAAGACATCGGTACAGTTGTCAATATTTGTATTATTCTAATGATCCCCAACTGTACTGTAAACTGTAGGACGACCTACGATAGGTGATAGGTAGGGTCTGGATGTGCCATGTATTGGGTTTAGTGACACCTTAGGAAAGAAATTTTTAACCGACTTCCAAAAGTTAAATTAAGACCGGTTTTCATTTATTTGAAGGAGGACTCCCGAGGTGGTCCCATTATCACCAAGTCAGGGTCTGATGAGTAGATCGTAGGGAAAGTGAGAGCAACTATTGTCGAAGAGCATCTACACCGTAGAGTGAGATTGAGACTTGTATACGCATGCCAGTAGTTATTATACAGGCGTTTAATATATATTATTTCTCAACCTATTGTATTTGTGCAGCTAAAAGGGAAAAATATTTTTTTAACAAAAACAAAACAGACTTCAAACAAAAAATTAAAAATATTTAACCGATTTTAGATTTAGATATTATATCTCATTCTCTCGCAGGCTTAGTCCTATAGATTTATGTGTTTATCTCTTTTTAGTGTCACTTTTTGTTTCTTCGAGTCTCAAATCACAAAGATTCTAAAGAAGTTTCACTTCAATAGGAATATACCCGTGTTGTAACGCGGCAGGTTAAAAAGCTGTTACAGCCTAGTAGTCAATATTTTAAATAAAAAATAAAATAAAATAAGCTTTCATGTTTGGCTTTGATACACAAAATTAGACGAAAGTATTTGTCGCATGCCTTCCTGCGTTCGAGGTAGTCGAATGTGAAATAGACTTCATTTTGGTAAGGGTAAATCTAGGTAGGTAGGGTAGGTAAAGGGTCTCTGAAAGTGAAGTGTGATAAATTAAATTTGATATTTATGTTTCTGTACCTGGCCCCAAATTGATAAGTTTTATATTTTTATACCACGTTCTATATCAAGAACCCATTTTTTATTAGCCTGTGGAAATCAGGGGAAAGAACAAGCGCTAGGGGGAAAAGTCACGGCCTCTGCATAGGATTCGCCAGGTGGGGGTGGCACTAGCATCTGTAGACAGAACTAAAGACGCTATTGCCACTCCACAGTTAGAGATACTCATTAAAACACCTGGTTGTTCCGTTTTTCGTCTTATGCCAAGGTTACGGGTACATGACCTAGCCCTTGCAGGCGGTGGCCCAAGCGCCTCATCCACTGCCGGGAGACTTCTTTTACACCCTGGCATCTTCAGCCTCTTTACGCGTGTAGCGGTTTGTCCCTCTCCCCACGGGAGGAGAGGTGAGCGCGCACGGAACTCGTCGCGCCCCTATCGCGGTTGAGAATCCTTTTCCCCAAGGAACCCACCCGCGCCGCCATTACCAAGAAACCAAGCATAATTCGTTTACCTAGGGAATGTACAGTATGTGCGACTGTTTGCTAAATTTAAAAAAAACACTTGTAACGTTCACAAATTTATCTTCGTTTTTCGATGCCACTGACAGACCGACATGGACAGCGACGTGAAGAAGGTGGCTAATAAATTTAAAAACTCACATGTTTTTATTTAAAGTAATGAATCGTTATCTAACTGTGAGAATGCCATTTATATCTGTCAATAAAAATGTTCAACAGGAATGCAGCAACAGTGTGTTGTTGCAATTATGTTCGTAAAAATGTATCGAGCACGCCAACTCATTCGTTTCACTCATTGATCCAACGTTGATGTCACGTGTATTACGATGTATTTATTATTAGGCGCTTTTCCACTGTGCAGGTTACTGCGCACGCGAGTACCTATAACGGTTTTGTATTGTAGTCTTGACTTTTGTAAAAGATATCGCAGCCTCTGACAAACTCACTACTACTAGCTTTAGAGAAATCAAGGCCGTGAAATAGGGACAAATAGATACATAAAATAACACCCAAGTTCACACATTGTCCTTCAGATTTTTAGTAAAGATTCAAGAGAAATCTTTAATCCCTAATTACTGCTGCATTAATTCATATAAATAATGAAATCATTATACATATTTAGAGCTCTTTATTGCTTTAAGAAGCAATTTATTCTAATTATCATAAAGGGTAAGGTGTATTTACTTTTATAACGGGTATGAGTAATATGACTAGTATCTGATTTTTGGTCAAGCAACTGAGTAGTTAGTTTCCCAGGGAAATGGATTCGAATTTTATGAGACAGGAGTTTCATGAAATGATGATAAAATTTCTATATGTGTGTCTATCTATTGTATCTATAACGTAGATACTTTGCCACTGTAAATAAGATTGCAAAGCCGCATTGAAAATCCTTAAAACCTGTAGCTATTGCTGGAAAACAACGGTTGTAATTGTTCGTGTTAATTGTACCTAAGATAAGAACAAACGACAATGTATGAAGGTTACTTTTAACGGGTAATGTGAATGATAATTTTACCTACGGGCAAACACACACACATTGTATACGCCCAAGCTACGTAAGTATACTTGTGTTATGGGTAATATACAACTGACCACCCTGAGGCCGATCTTAGACACTCAGACAAACAACAACGTAAACAACGGAAAATTCGTTTACGAAATTTACCATGCAAAGAATTGAACCAGGAGCCTCTGCGTTGTAATGAGGTTGGCAGGCATAGGGTTAATCCGCTCAACCGTCAATCATAATATATTATACCTCCATGTATTTTTGAGCCTAGTTATGCTAAACTAATCCAACGCACAAACTGTCAAAAAATGAGTTACAGACACCACACAGAATGTAACTTCTTTTACATTACTACTCAGCAAAAAAACCTAAATAAATACAGTTAGAAACATATTCTGGATGAGTTTAGGATACAAATTCAAGACAGATTAATGGTATTTGTATATATTGAAACCATAATTATGTAATAAATATTATTATGTGACCATGAACACCCCATTTCTGAACGCAGACTTCAATTTTATAGGGTAGAATATATCAGCTAAGTTTATCGAAGACAGATTGGCGGGAGTGACATGTCGGTACTATAGATATGGAAGGTTTTCCTAGAGTGTCCTTCTTTACATTTAATACATGGAGTTTGTAACAATATACTGCATGAAGGTCCAAAAAACGGCATAAGTGGCGCATGTTTGTCAGCTAGGATTTGTACCTACATTCGTCATTGGTTTAAAAGGTCTTAGCCACTGAGCTACCGTATCTTTATACCATATGTACAGGTAAACGTATTGTGAATAGGTCGCATCATAAATATTATTTTCGCCATCCTAATCGTTATATAATATCAGGTAAACTCTTTAAAATAGATATCAGCAATGAATATCAATTAAAAAAAAATCATTAAAAGTAATACAGCGACGTTTAATATTAACTATATAATAAACAAATTTAAAAAAAAATTGTGCCTAGAAACAAATTTTTATCATCATTAATATAAGTGTCAGTATCAGTGAAATTTCTATTATATTTTATATAACAGGACCATTAAATGTTCAATAAATAAATTTTATAAACGTATGAATTTCATAATTATATTTAATCTTCTATTGTGTTTTTAATTGTATTCTAAAGGAAAATTTACATTGAACTTACGTCGAACTAAACTCCTTCATATTGTAACTATTAGACATTATCACAGATTAAAGATAATTGCATAAAACCATAACACATTAACACTATAAGTGCATTTGCATTTGTAAAGTCAACATGTATTATTTTATCAAGAACACGCATTACTTCAATTTGATATAAAATCTAGCACACGACATGTTTGACGCACGGCGCCACAATCAATGTCCAATGTTACATACGTTTAAAGCATAATGGTGGTCTTTATTAATAAAATATTAGCGTGACCGTTTCATGGACCAGTTTAGCGACAAAATAGTAGTTCAAGGGCTGTTTATGTCTGCTGAAAACCTGGAGCACGTGTAATATTTCTTTTCGCGATCTGTGGAGGCGTCACTTTGTTTTGTACGAGTTTCATGTTTTTGTGTACCGAAATCTAATGTTCAAAGGTTTATCTATCTTTTGATTGTATATATGTTTTTGTTTTAAACTAGCAGCCCCGGCAAATGTTATCCTGCTCTGAAAAAAATCTAGGACCCGATCCCAGCGCCACTTACTGGTTCCAATTTTCGATTTACACTATGGACCCACTCAAACACACAAAAACAAAATCACCAAAATCGGTCCAGGTGTTTAGGAGGACTCTAGAACACGATCTCAGCGCCACCTACCCGTTCTAAAGGGATAAAAAGTATCATATGTCCGTCTCTAAGTTCTAAGCTACCTCCCCACCAATTTTCAGCCAAATCGGTACAGCCGTTCTTGAGTTATAAATAGTGTAACTCTTTTCTATTATATAGATATTTATATATTCAGCTTTTGACTCGACAAACTTGACAATATAATAAATAGTTGAATATATCTGAACATAAAAGTTTGCGTAATTACGTCAGTAGCAAAAATAAAATATTTTCTACAGTGAGTAGTTTTTACAGCGATGTTAAATAAGTTTTATTAGCGCTGTCAGTACGTGCAATAAACTTAAAGTATTAAGATGTTCTTTATTATAAAAATATCTATAGAACGTAATACCTGTCGTAAGAGGCGACAAAACAACCCACAGCCAGGTGGTAGGGCATTTGCCCGACTGGATGGCTACCACCCCTGGTCTAAAGTATGTCGCCATAACAACCTTGAGTTGTGTTCCGGCATTAGTGACCAGGTTCCAGTCTCCCTTAAGAGAGCAGCAGCGCATTTGTAGCACCTTTGGTGTTGCAAATGTCCATAGGCGATGGTAATCGCTTTCCATCAAGTGGGCCGTCTGCCTGTCTGCTGAACTCGTCCAATAAAAATAAATAAAAAATAAATACATTTAGCGTTGAATTTAATTTGGAAACCGTACGTAAAACGGTTTAGGAACGTAGATACAAAATTAAGACTAATATATACATAAATGTAAAAGTAAGTTTCTATGGATATTTCTTTTCCTTCACTATGTTGGTTATGGACCGGGAAATAATACAGAAGGCATTGTGGATACAAGCAGAGTTTTTATTCCCCCATTATTGTACTCTTGACAATCATACATTGGGACACTTCTACATTATAATATAGTTTATATAGAGGACCCTATTAAAAAGGTTCTTGTTGAAATGACGGAGGTTTATTTCAACACTTCCCCTTAAACTGAAATCATTTCAACATAGTATGAACTAATTTCCAAATCAAAATATAATTAATTATACATAGTTCATTTTATAACCCTACAAAAAACAATAAACACATATGCGGCATACATAGACCTCCTAAAAATGCTGTCATTCGCGTAAATAATAACCTCGCAAATTAAACTGACCTAAAAACATTGAAAACTTTACTCTCGGTAAAGGCTTTGTCAGTATATCCGCTAACATTTTATCAGTTGACATATACTTAATATTAATCAAATTTTTAGTAACAATGTCACGAATAAAATGATGCCTGACATCAATGTGTTTACTTCGCGAATGCAACATCGAATTCTTACTCAGCTTTTGTGCAGACTGGTTATCATTAAATAAGTTGATAACACAATCTAAATTTAAACATTCGTTAAGAAATGTGCGTATAAATAAACCCTCTTTGCATGCATCGGAAAGAGCCATGTATTCGGCCTTAGTGCTAGACAATGCGACGGTTTTTTGCTTACGACTTTCCCAGCTGATGACAGAATTCCCGATTTTATACACATAGCCAGTGTATGACTTCCGGTCTACTTCACATTACGCCCAGTCCGCGTCTACATAGCCACATACTTCAAAGTTACCTTTGTCGTACACCAAACAATAATTGGTAGTACCCTTCAGATGTCTTAAAACACGTTTTGCTGCCTTCAAGTGGATATCTGAATAGCAGTCATTAAATTGACTCAAGAAACCAACCGCATGCGCTATGTCGGGTCTAGTACACACAGCGACATACATTAAACAGCCAATAAGATTTCTGTACTCACAGTTTTCAAGCTTTCCTTCAGCTTTGGTAAGCTTCAAACCAACCTCCATTGGAGTCGAAACAGGTTTGCAGTCAGCCATCTTAAATCTGTTTAAGATCCTAGTTATAAAGCTAGCCTGGTCGAGTGTGATTTTATTCTTCTGCCTGCAAACTCGCATTCCCAAAAATTCATGAACCTGACCTAAATCTTTTATTTCAAATTCTTCATTCAAACGCTTCTTTATATCCTGCTTATCAGCATCTGAAGAAGTAAATAAAAGGATGTCATCAACATAAAGGGCTATAATAAATAATCTACCCTGTTGAGTTTTAAAGTATAGGCAAGGCTCCACACTAGACCTTTTAAAATCCATTTTTATTGTTAATACGGTATTAATTTTATCATACCAACATTTTGCAGCTTGTTTCAGACCATAAATGGATTTGTTTAACTTATAAACTTTGTGTTTATTCTCCCCCTTTAAAACAAATCCTTCTGGTTGTTCCATAATAACATTCTCTTTCAAATCTCCGTTCAAGAATGCTGTCTTGACATCCATTTGATCTATGTCAAGGTCTTTTATGGCTGCAATGGCAAACAACATCCTAATTGTCGAATGATGTACAACCGGTGCAAAAGTTTTTTGGTAATCGATACCATATTTTTGCGTGAAACCTTTCGCTACTAAACGCGCCTTATATTTTAGTATATTTCCGTTAAGACCACGTTTAATCTTAAAAACCCATTTGGATCTTACCGGTTTTTGTCCATCTTTCAGATCTGTCAACGTTTGGACGTTGTTGTTCTTTGCAAATGAATCGTATTCTTCTTGCATTGCGTCTCGCCAACGATCAGCATCCTTACCATTCAGTGCTTGTTTCACCGTCAATGGCTCGTCATTATCACAGCATAATGCCATCACCATATTTGCCAATTCAGTGGTATTATTCAAGCTCACGAAGTTTGAAGAGTCCGTATCGTCTAAAGAAGACGACCCTGGAACGTATGTTTCATCCGAAGAATCATCGCAACTTACGATCGAGCTCACAGTTGCATCAGGCTCAAACGATTCATGTCCTCGCTCACCTGACCTGACGACAACCTGATCACTCCCAGTCTCATTTTCGTTCATATTATTTACTTCCGAATTAGAAATAATGTTCATAATATTAGGTGTCAATATTTGATTACATGACGTATCTGACACATTTCTAACATTATTTTTCGAAATAAATTTATCTTCGAAAAAGTTTACATTTCTAGCCTTTATGCAAGTAGGTAGGTTTTCCGGATCCATCAACCTATATCCTTTGCTTTCCTCGCAGTATCCAATAAAAATATACCTTTTGGATTTGGGATCGAACTTTTTTGTGTTCTGCACTAAAGCATAGGCCACACAACCAAACACCCGAAAATGACTTACATCAACCTTTTCGTTAGACCACTTTTCTTCTGGTGTTGATCCCATCACTGCTTTTGTAGGCGATCTATTCTTTATGTAAACTGCAGTCTGGACAGCCTCCGCCTAAAAGCGGTTATCCAAACCTGCATCCTGCAGCATACACCGGGCCTTTTCAACAATTGTCCTATTAGCTCTTTCACTGACCCCATTTTGTTCAGGAGAATATGGAATAGTAGTTTCGTGCTTTATCCCATGCTCCTTCAAAAAATTCTGAAACTCTTTATTAACATATACAGTTTCATTATCACTCCTTAGAACCTTAATTGTTTTGCCCGTTTGGTTTTCAACCAAGGATTTAAAAGTTTTAAAATAGCTGAAAACTTCATCCTTCCCTTTTAAAAAATAACAAAAAGTCTTCCGAGAAAAATCGTCTATAAAAGTTAATAAAATTTAAAAACTTCGTTTAAAAAAACCGACTTCAAAAACTAAAAAACTAAAATGTATAAAATAACTTATTTTATATTAAGTCATTTTATACATTTTAGTTTTTGAAGTCGGTTTTTTTAAACGAAGTTTTTAAATTTTATTTGTTACTTTTTAGTGTCAAGCTATGTATGGGTGGACCTACGAATGGTGCCGCGCTTCTTAAAAAATATAGGTCCCAAGAACCGGGAACAAAAAAATGGACCACATGGCAGCTATTCCGCGTCGAACAAAAAAAGAATCACGTAAATCGAATCATAAATCTCAGAGTAATCGGTGTACATATGGAACGGAGTGAAAATTATTTTCATGAAAAATGTTCATAAAATGAAAACTACTGGGCCAAACTATGTCAAATTTTTAAGGGACCACATGGCAGCTATTCTGCGTTGAACAAAAAAAGAATCACGTAAATCGGATCATAAATGACGGAGTAATCGGCGAACATACATAAAAAAAAAGCAAAAAAAAAAGATCCCGACGAATTGAGAACCTCCTCCTTTTTTCGAAGTCGGTTAAAAAATATCTACAACCTCCAAAAGATGCTTGTGGCATAGGCCCACATAAGTCTGTATGCACCAAGCCTAATATTTCCTTAGATCGACGTTTTGACTTTTTAGGAAAAGGTAATCATCAATCATCAAGACATTGCTTACCCAGTACACATGACTCACATGGTTGGTAGGAACCTTCGTCATAATTAATGCCCGTTACCATCCCATTCTTCATGATGTACATGCTTCTGGCATTGAGATGAGCAAGTCGTCTATGCCACGTTTCCCGTGAAGTCTTCTCACTAGATGTATTGGCCTCAGAGTCAGCGGTCAACGATGCTTTGCTTGCATCGCTTGAGCACGCATCCGACTGCGAAACTTCAGTCACCTGCGAAGTCAATACAGTGTCTAAAACAGAAACTTTAGGCACGACTCTTTCCGTTGCAGCATTACATGTAAAAGTACTACAAACATCAAGCTGATAAACACTATTTACATGGGTAGCCGTAGCTATGACCGTTCTACCACTAAGAATTATACAGCCTTTCTTATTAAATTTAACATTAAAACCTTTCTTAGTTAATGCACTCACAGACAACAGACTTCCTACTAAACTAGGCACATAAAACACATGACTTATCGTCTTTTCACCAGTTTGTAATTTAACTTTTACTTTACCAACACCGATTGCGGAAAGTTTATCACCGTTTGCCACATTCACTGGCACTGGTTCAATAGGCAAGAAACTGATATACAAATCTTTGTTATTCGTCATGTGTGACGTTGCTCCCGAGTCCACATACCAAGTATTCCTGTTCAGAGCTACTGAAATTGCTGTCAACATGCCTTTACTTATAGGCTTTCCTTGGCACGTTTTCTTATTTTTATGTTGTTGTTTCGAAACATTTTGTGGACAATTTTTCTGTACGTGTCCACTCTTATGACATTTATAACAAACAACCGTTTTCTTAGCAACCATAGCCGTCACCGTTTCACTACTGCCTGCGCGACGTTGTTCTTCTTGCAGCAACCTCGACTTTACCAGCTCGCTTGACAACTTCATGTTGTTATTTTCCAATGTCATTATTAAGGGGTCATAATCGGATGGCAACCCGCTTAATATGATGACAGCAACAAAATCATCCTCCAAAGGCGATCCGATTTCGTCCAGCTGTTGCACAACTTCGGTGATTTTGGACAGATATACGTCCATGCAATCGTGCTCATTCCTCTTTATACTAAAGAGACTTCTCAATAAGCTCAGCCTTCTGCACAATCCTTTGCCTTGGAATGCTTGTTCTAAATTATTCCAAGCTTCATGTGCGGTCTTTGCGTTGCGTACATGGCTATATACCGAGCTATGTACCGACAAGCAAATCTTAGCAAGAGCTTTCAGGTCCTTCTTCTCGTCCTTCACTTCCTTCAACTGCACGCACTCCCATAAATACTCATGGATGAGTACCATGCGCATAGCAAACTTCCAGTTATGGTAGTCATTGATACCTCTCAGTTTTTCCACAGGAATTGACGAGACTCCACTGCCGCTAGCCATTGTTTCGTGCGTAGTGATTGCGACGAAAATTTAAATAATTATATTTTGGCTTTCTTTACGCATATTTATTGCCTGCGCGTGATCGTCCTGGGCCCATAACCTGTTGGTTATGGACCGGGAAATAATACAGAAGGCATTGTGGATACAAGCAGAGTTTTTATTCCCCCATTATTGTACTCTTGACAATCATACATTGGGACACTTATACATTATAATATAGTTTAAATATAGAAGACCCTATTAAAAAGGTTCTTGTTGAAATGACGGAGGTTTATTTCAACACACTACTTAGAAAATGAACAGGTTATAATGAAGTTTGGTATAAATGTCCTCTTGTTAACAAAAATGAACTAATGCTACTCCTTATCATTGCAAATTGGTGTTTCTACAAAATAAGAATTTAACGTTTATACAAGTGAAGCTTTGTGATTCGATTATTAGAAACTTTGGCTAATTGTATGTATAATAATTTTGTAACATCTTTGAATGTTGCACCCGTGATTAATAAATTGAGAAGAAGAAGAAGATTAAGTTGGTATGGGAATATAATGAGAGGGGTTGAAAGTCACGTGACAAAAACAATGTTAAACTATAAGATAGATAGGTACAAATGTAGAGGTTGACCAAAAAAAGATGGATGGTTTGTGTGAAGTTTGATATGATGATATGTGGTGTGACATAAGATGTATGTCAGAGTAGAGGAGTGTGGAAGGAAAAGACATATTATATATATTGATATATATTGTGCCGACTTCAAATAATTGGGTTATGGCGAAAGAAAAGAGAGAGAATAATTTTATAATACGGAGAAGATATTATAGGAGGCTGTTGTAGGATAAGAATGTGGCAGCGGGAACACTTGAAAGTAATAATTAATCAAATGATAGCTTTAAAAAAGGTTCTAAAAATCTGATATGTGTTTTATAGCCGCTATCACAACCATATATAGTTTTTATTTGGCACCGAAGTAAGTTCCCACTTTATAAATAGGTATAGAATAAACAAATGCGCATGACTATCCCAGATGATATTTGGCACCGACAATGCAATCGCGAGATTTACGAATTCCACGGTTTAATTTAAGCGCTTATTGTTTTAGAATGTTTCTAAATGATATATAGCCTGTATAATCCTGTTATTTGAATAAGTGAACGCACAATGTTGCCAGATTTCTAGAATTCAAGTGTAGTGATAATTTGTAACGGGTAATTTTAGCTATATACTAAATGTGGCTGTCACTTTTCTTTGACTTGTATATTATATTATGTAATATTGTTTATGGTTATTATTTACTCTTTGGGAGCGTAATCTAATTTATCACCGCTTCGCAACAAGTCGTGACTTGAAATGAAGAAGCGGTGCAAGAAACTCTAGTAAACATGCCTAGCTCTAATAATTTTATATCATATTAAAATCCGTGGGTAAAAACCCAGAAAATCATATTGCCGTGCTGAAACTCGTTAATACGTAGTTTAATTTTGTTTTTTGAACTTATTCTCCATAATCTGTTTTTTTTTGTCTTTTTACTGTATGAGTTCAGCAGACAGGCAAACGGTCCAATGGTGGAAAGCAGTTATCATCGCCTATGGACATTCTCAACACCTAAGGTGGTACAAATGCTCTGCTAGTTTCTACAGGGTGACTAGAATCTGGCCACTAATGGCGGAACACAACTCAAGGTTGTTATGTCGGCATACTCTGGACCAGGTGTGGGAGCCATCCATACGGGCAAATGCCCTACCACCTGACACCTGTGTGGTAAATGTGGTAAAAGTAATTTATCCAATGAAACTATTCTACCTTTATCCGTACTAATTAAGCCTTAATTTTAACAGATTTTATACGTGTGCCTCTATTGGAGGTTCAGACAGTAGCAGTAGTTACTACTTACTATAATAATTTTTTTGTAGTTCTCCTCCGTCCTGACAAACTAGATGTGTCAGGGTTATTTCTTTCTTATTCGTGTTTTTGTATCTTTATTTTCTTTTTTCCTTTATTTATTTAATAAACTCTTAATTCTATTGCAAGTATCTTATTCCTATTGTATTTTACAATGTCACTCGGTTTTTTATGCTATTTTGCTTACAGTTTTATTATTATTATCTGTTACAATATTTCCTACTTACATTCTATTTTGCCTTTTCCTACAATCGGGTCGTTGTATACATTATGACTAATTACTTCTTATTTTTATTTATTACTTTATTATTTCTTATCTTGTTACTTCTTCTATATATTATGTTTCTATCTTTATTTATTTATACACTATTTTGGTTTCTTCTCTTATTTCACACACAATTCAACCCCTTGTACTACATATTTACAATATATATACAAGCAGTTATTTATACATCCTTATTTCTAGCTATTACTATTTTTATCATTTTAACACATAACTATGAATCCCTTGTAGTGTCTTTTGGCCATCAAATCTTCCATATTTTGATACGTGACGGGAATTTTTGTGCTACTCTCAAACTCATACCTGAGGCAGGCGTGCACTGGTCAAGAGAATATTATATGAGGTACCGTCTCGGCACAGCCCTCCTCGCATATGCACGAAGGGTTCTCCTTCAACCCGAACCGATTCAAGTACTCGGAGAACCATTCATGCATTATATTTACAGTGGCCTATACAGTAAAAGAAATACCTACACTTCCTGGTTTATACTGGTAACGCTGTAATCTATCTATGTCTAGATGTGCCCAACTTAAAAAAATAGCTTTGAAAGAAATTGAAGGTGAATGGTAGTTATTCTTGTAGTAGGTAATTTGACTAATTAGTTAATATTTTTAACTTCACCTACTCATTTGTTGTTTTCATATTCATGCCAAATGTATTTTTCACGGTCCTTTACAACAAAATTATAAGTATCTGTCTATATAAAACAGGTGGCAAATATGTATGTAAAAGTAAGCATAAATGAGACGCTTTATTATTTTATAATTTTTTCGTAACACCGTCTATCCGAGTTCTTAAAATGAAAATGAACGTAACAAGTTTTTAAAATTAAAAAAAGTTTTATGTCCATCAAAGACGATAATAAGTAAGATGAATTAAACAGTAAAGAATATATAAATATATATATATATATATATATATATATATATGTATATATCGGAGAAGGCCTCGTTCTCGTGACATCTTTAGTTATTGCAGGTTTAGTGGGCGTCATCAGGGTAAAATGCGAGCATAAAACACGATAGCCACGGTTTATACACTTTTAATTTAGATTTACACGATATTTTTACATAGTTTAGACCGAGCAGCGGGTTCAGGGCACCGCTCATACTTCCAAGCTTCAATACTTTCTTTAAGATTCTCAAAGGTCCAACTCGACCTGTTGCCACCAACCAAATGTGCCACAAAAACTCCTCCGTCTACCGAAGTAGATACTACTAAAGCATAGAGGGCGTCTGACCCCGCTCCGAGCCATATGCTCTGCTCTCATTGGTCGTTTGTTAAATTATAATATTCATAACTTTTTAGGTTAGGACGATCTTTAAGTTATAGAAACATTTAACAAATCATATTACATTAAATTAAGAATTTCAAAAGTAGTTAAAATGTAAACAAATAATATTGTGCGTTATACATCCAAACAATCAATCCGATTTATAGCTTCCCTCCGACATATATATATATATATATATATATATATATATATGTATGTATGTTTGTATATGTATCCTTTTTCCGTCCTTTTAATATCTGGTCACATTCGTGACACTCCTCCCTCTTTAGTGCGACAGTACATATTTTGCGATTTCCCGATGAAAATTGTGATTATAATTTATTAAGACAGTTCTAAAACGTTTCTTTTCTTTAACAAAAGTAATTACTGCTTCACTACCAGCTAGTTAGAAGTACTAATAAGTAAATTCAATTTTTAAGCGATTATAATTATTGTCCAAGCACGTTCCTGGTCACAATTATTGTTGAGGCAAACTTTAAAAACATAACCAACTTTATAGTAATAATGGCTGCACTGTTCGTAGATTTTATGTAATGTTTATGTTCTTATATGAAAGAAGAATACAATGAATATATATAATTGTATTACATAGTCATAAAGTTTTTCTCTGTCCCTAAATATAAGTGAGGCAGTCTGTGAGGATGGATGGATGTTTGTTACTTTTTGACGCAAACCTACTAAACGGATTTTGATGAAACTATACTAATATAGTTTATACATCAGAATAACATTACACACTACAAATTATAAAGATTAATATAAATAAGTTGGCTAAAATATAACGACAAATATTAAGTAACTGCTGCCGCTAAGAGTAATGTTATGATATTCAGCGATGAGCAGTGCTGCTGGAGAGGGGTTGGTGAGCCGAATAACACACGTCATCGCGGGGTGCGCGACTCGCAGGTGGCTACACGTGTGAGGGTACACGTCGTTAATGGTAATATCCATTTGTATATTTAGGACAGACTAGTCTGTCATAATGCGTGTGTGTGGTATGTGGCCCCAGTGTGCAATCTTCTTTAGCGCCTCACGGATGCTGTAACACTTTTAAATTTAGCTGAATATTTTCTCAAGTCGCGACGAAATTGTTGTAAGACTGCGCATTTGGCAAAGTCATTTATGATGTATGAGATAGACACAAAAATAGTTAAGATTGAATGAAAGTTTTCATTTTCATATTGCCTCATAGTTTATGATTATGACTTCGAAAAATGAAAAACAGTACGATTTCGTAACTGTTTTGGTACACAAACTTTATTCTAATGTCGTGATAACTGTATCGGTGCGTGTTAATCTTATAATCTATTTATCTGAAACCATTTTTCTATTATGGCACGTACGGGTATATTATTATTATACATTTTTTATTTTGGATTTCGAATTTATCTGGTAATTCGAGTTCGATAGGCAAAAACGAAATACTTAATATATACAATAAATTACCTCACAAAGAGGAAAAAATGCTGTGGTACTTTGTGTGTCGGGAATTCCGCGGGTATTACAAGTCAAGAGTTGTCATGTAACATCCTAGTGTTATATATAGGTGTCAACGTAGCATAAAGTCATTGCGTAGATCACTGCTTCCGTATTTTTATGGCTGGTTCCTATATTTTACCGATAGTTCATTAATCTTATCGTCAGTTAAAATTTTACACAAGCTTCATACAAGTATAAGTAACGTCAACATTCAATGCGAGTGACTGAATAGTAAGCTGGTCATAAAAGAACGTTTTGCTTATATGATTCCCTTCACAGATTTTTTATTTAATAGAAAGAATAGAATGGAATATACTTTATTGTACAATAAAAAATTATGAAATAATATACAAGAACAGCTTAGAATAATTATCGCTGACAGCGATCTCTTCCAGACAACCTTGGGATGGAGAGAGAAATATGGCACAAAGCTAGGGTAGGGTTTGTTGCACAAATTTATTTTAAAAGTGTTACATATTGTATATATTAATATTATTATTATTACACATATGGATTTATATACACATGATTAAATACATAAAGCATAGTATTTTTATATATATAAGCATATATACATATACACACACACATACAGTCATATATATTACGTCTATTAAAAGCAATACATATTATATAATAATTCAATAAAATATAGCATAAAGATACGTATTATAATAACAACATAAATTATACTTTGAGGTAGTAATCCTTGACAACTCTATTAAAGGTAGATAGGGATTGGGCTTGCCTTACTTCCAGTGGAAGCATGTTCCATAATTGGACAGCTTGAACACTGAAAGAGTGATTATAAAACCTGGTTGTATTGAGCGGTGTCTCTAGTCTCATATTCACTGATGACCTGAGGAATTTCTCTCGATTGAAAAATTGAAAACGTTCCTTAAGATAAGGAGGAGACTTGGGACTAAACAATACATTGTATAATAGAGACAGGATGTGCGTATTCCGGCGAAGGCGGATAGGGAGCCACTTGAGCTTAGTGCGAAATTCAGATATATGATCATATTTGCGCAAACCAAATATGAAACGGACACAAAAATTCTGGAGTCGCTGAAGGTTATCTAACTGGTATTCTGCGAGGTCGAGATAGCTGGCATCGGCATAGTCTAGAATGGGCAAAATAAGGGATTGTGCCAGTGCAACTTTTGTGGTATGTGGCAAGAAATTCCGCAGTCTCCGCAAGGAAGCTCCGGAAGCGAATACTTTGCGACTAACCTCTTTAAGTTGAGGTTCCCAGGATAACGTTTTGTCCATATGAACCCCTAAGTTTTTCACTGAATCAGCGATAGGGATTTGGATTCCGTCAAATGTAATGGGGGGGCAACACTGGCCAGTGAATTTTTGCAATCATCCTGGAACTCCCAACAACAATACATTGGGTTTTCTTTGGATTCACTGCTAGTCCATGAGATCTACTCCAGTCCACGATCGATGATAAATCCTCATTGATGATCTTAATAGCATCTGAGAGTTCTTCAATAGAAGCATGCGTATAAATTTGGAGATCATCTGCGTAAAGGTGGTAGGAGCATCGAAGATTGTTGGAGACAGAATTAATAAAAATTGCGAAAAGTAGAGGAGATAAGACGCCACCCTGTGGCACGCCGGCAGACGTATCGCACCAGGATGAATGGGATTCATCAATACGAATCCGCTGCCGCCGGCCAAACAGGTAATTTGGAAACCACTCAATTACCTTTGGAGATATTATGTTAAGAGAGTAGAGTATACCGAGCAGGATGTCGAAGTCAACAACGTTGAAAGCATTGCTGAAATCTAACAAGGTGATCATTGTCACTTTGTGGATGAAGCCATAGCGAATCTTATGTCGTCAGTGATTTTGACTAAGGCAGTAACAGTGCTATAACCAGGGAGGAAACCGGATTGAAAAGGGTTAAGGAGATCGTTTTTATTTAAGAAAATGCTTAGCTGGTTATGAACAAGTCGTTCTAGAACTTTAGATAAAAATGAAAGTATGGAAATGGGACGAAAGTCAGAGAAGGAAGCAGGATTGGATTTCTTTGGGATAGGTGTGACAAGAGCTTCTTTCCAAATTTTTGGAAACGAGCCGTTAGAAATGGAGAAATTTAAAATGTGGGTAATAATAGGAAGAACAATGTCTAGGATAGGAAGAATCATGTTACGGCTAACACTGTCGCTGCCCACCGCCTTCGATGTAATTGATGCAATACTTTTCTTAACATCACAGTCGGTGAACTGAGTAAAGACAAATTGAGAATAATCAGGGGTTGGAAGTGAAGAGAAGAGTTTAAGTGTGTTTTCTTTACATGTCTTATCAATATGAGACGACGAAACAAAATGGCTATTCAGAGAATCAACATTTAATTCTGAAGGAATAGAGTTATTTTGCGGCTTTCCAACTCCCAGTGATTTGAGGAATTTCCAGACTTTAGCTGGATCTCCGTTTTGAACTAAATCGTGAATGTGGCGACGTTGTGCATCTCTACACACCTTATTGCAGTGATTACGGATCAAAACATATTTTTCCCAATTTGAAGGAGTTGGTCGACGGTTATGTCTAGTTTTCGCAGTAGCTTTCTTCGATAGTACCAACTTGATTTCTTCAGTAAGCCAAGGCGCAGGTAAATGTTTAATTTTAATAGCTCGAACTGGTGCGTGCTTGTCATACAATTTTATTATGTTTTCATTTAGGATAGTGACTTTTTCGTCGATACAACTGCTGCCGGTAAGGAGCGTCCAATCAATATTTAAAGCGTCTGCTTTAAGATTCTCAATGTTCATACCACAAAAATTGCGCTGCAACAGCAGTTTGGGGTTTACTTTAGGGGCTCGAATTTCAAACGACAAGAAGATAAGATCATGGAATGAAAATGCGTCAGCAGGGTATTGTCCATGATTTAATACTAAATTAGGGGATGATACTAGGATAAGGTCAAGTAGAGAAGGAGTGGAGTTGGGAAAATGATGGGTAGCATTCAAAGGTAGAATTGACAGGCCGCATGACTCAGAAACAGATTTAAAAGATAAGCAACGTGTGTCTTGTTTTAAGAGGCATGTATTAAAATCACCCATAATAATGGTGTGATTGTATGAGGGCATAAAATTTTTAAAATAGTCTCAAAAGATGAGAAAAAGTTAATATTAGATGAGGGGCAGTAGTATACGCCAAGTAATAGCTTAGTGTGTTGTAAATTGAGTTCAATGAAAATGTCTGCATTTGGGGCGGTTGTGTTGATTGAGATACTAATTTAAAAGGAATATAATTGCGTAAATATATGGCAACACCACCACCACGTGAGCCAAGGCGGTCGTTACGTATCAATTGGTACCCTGGTAAAGTGTACACAACATACGAGAGACAGGGCTTCAGCCATGATTCTGATATCAAAATAGCATGTATATTTTTATAATTAAAAGTCGCCAGCATATCTGGTAAATAAGCCGGAATACTTTGAGCATTTATGTGAACAGCGTTGAAATTCCTCGGAAAGTCAGTGAATTGAGAAACTAGGATATCACTTAACGACGGCAAACTGCGAAAACTATCATCGCTACAGACGGATAAAAAGTCATCACAAGTACTACTTGAGATACTCGAAACAGACATACAACAAAATATATTTATTAGCTTATAGTCAATATTACTAGAATATAGTAACAATTTATAAATATAACATATAATAGATAATGTATTGTAGTACAGATACCCGGATCTAAGTTTTTATATTTTTTATAATATTATTTTCATTGTTATTTTGTTTATTTTTATCCACCAAATATTATTTATAACTTAAACTATTACAGTTTCTTCTCTTGCTTATCTACTCTATCTACATTGGCCTCTGTATGCTCTTATTGACTGATTCTGCAATGTATTTTGTTTATTTACATTTTAATCATCATTTTATCCGAACAGGAACGGAGAAAGAATACAAATTACCTGCGGCCGGGAGGCCTGTCGTAAGAGGCGACTAAATAACCCACAGCCAGGTGGCAGGGTATTTGCCCGACTGGTTGGCTACCACCCCTGGTCTAGAGTATGCCGCCACAACAACCTTAAGTTGTGTTCCGGCATTAGTGACTAGGTTCCAGTCTTCCTTGAGGAAGCAGCGGCTCATTTGTAGCACCTTTGGTGTTGCAACTGTCCACAGGCGATGGTAACCGCTTTCCACTAAGTGGGCCGTCTGGCTGTCTGCTGAACTCCTGCAATAAAAATAAACGGCTCACTGAGATTAGAAGCAGGTAGATACTTAAATTGCATGTCGTGAACAGTTTCAGTAATCAGCGTGCGAATTTATAAAGACTGCTTGAAAGCCCTTTTTGTGTGTCCAATATTTAGACATAAGAAAATTGGCTCTAATGAAACAGCACCACCACATGCGCCAAATATGAGGTCAATGACTACGGTAATCAATGTCAACTCGTTCAAATACCCACCAGACAGATTTAGAGATTCAAGTAGTTGTTGCACGTGTTGAAGATAACGCATGAAACCTTCTGATCATACAATTAGTTTGCTTCGAGTGAGGATCGAATTGATTGGCACGTCGATGCAAGGCGACTACATTAACATGACACCAACTAAGCCATTTGGAACATAAAGAAAAGCTGTCTAAACTTGTTTTATTGGTTCAAGTTAGTAGTGCAAATAATTGCCAGGATTTTCCCTTGATTAAAATAATTGCAAAAGCAAAAATTTTTACACCCCTTTTTACGAAAATTGCGCGGAAGTAGGAGTATGAAATTTCGCACACTTGCAATGTATTTTATTTTAAATTGTGCATAAAAATACATTAAATCAATAAAAAAACATTACACACACTACCATGTATTTGACACACATGCATATACTGTATATAGAAAATTGTTAGTAATGAATAATTAAAGTACATATAAACTAAAAAAAAAACAAAATATTATCATAACTTCATTTATTTTTATTTTTCAATTCACAGTATTTTATAAACGAAAAAGATCTTGTTTGTATATTTGTATATATGTTTATTTCTTAATCATGATCTTAATGTGAATATAAGTTTTAATAAAATTAAATATACATGTATGTATGTATTTCATGCAAGTTGCCGTTTCTTATGGGACCAATATTACCCAAAAACCTATAAAAAACTATACATATCTAGATCATGTTACCTTTTCTTAACTAAAGATTCGTCTTAGTGTTCCCTATAATTTGACCTATATAATTTTCTTGTTGAGTATTTCAATCATGTCAAGTATAGCCAATGAGCAGCCGGAGCCTAAACACAAGAAGCCAAAGGTCACTACGAATATATTCTTGAATAGTATCCATTTGAATTTGCCCAGGTTATCCCATCTGAAGACTGTTTCTATTATGCCAGGAATGATAAGGCCTAATATTGAGTAGAAGAGAGATCCTACGATATTAATTATCTGCTCTAGTAAGGGTAGAGCTATTCCAACACCGCCTGCAAATAAAGCAAAAATAACTCCTTATAAAATAATGTACAGTGATTTTTAATGGGGCATATTTAGCCGTTCTCACAGTAACATAAGGGTTTCTAATATAAACATCGAAGAACAAATCCTTCATTTACTATTTTAATTTTTATTTTATTTTAATAACTCGATATTAATATTTTAAATTCTTACAATCTTTCAAAATATTTTATATCATTAAGAATTCGAAAAAAAGCCTAAAAACTTACCACAAAAACAAACAAAAAACGCTCGTGAAATTATTTGTATGACGTTCCTGTACTTTTCTTTTATATGAGGTTCTGTACATTTAGTAAAGATGTCAACCATCACGTAAAAATGGATAGGATATGTCAAGAAAATTGACACAGTAATGAAGCACTTTGCACAGATTGCTGGCCTGCAAAAAAATATAATAATTGCACACATTTACTTATAGTGAAATATTTATAGAGTCGTTATAAAACACTATCAGTTACACGTCACTTCGTGCGTATTTATTTTTTTATTGTTCGAATTAAACATGCAGAATATCATGAATTTCATTCCTTTTCTTACCTCTTTCAAGAACTACGGTCTCTGTTCTGTTTAAAATTGTTTATCAAAACAAATATTAAAAAGTTTTACCAGTCATCAATAGGCAGGTTCAGGGTAATAGATCCTCTAAGTACTTCACCATATCGCATGTACCCGAATAGGCCTAATGTTGAGTAGAGTATTAGAATTATAGTCATGGCCATGACAAGAACTCCTGGAAATCCAAGGAAATGTTGTGGCTTCTTCATGGTGTTTTCTATTGGCATTACTGCACCTATACCTTCCATTGCGAAGATAACTGTGCTGAAAAGAAATAGGCTGCTGTCATCAACTAGTTAAGATTATAACTACACAGGCATCTTAATGAAATATTAGCATAAAAATCAATAAGATTACAATGGAGAAATATTTTTTGACAATAACTGCTTTGGAATTTCACAACCTACATATATTTTTTCTATTAGTTGACACAAAATAAAGATTTACGTGAAAAAGAAAAATTAGAAACCTAATGCCACTATATAAAATAAACGGATAGTTAATTCTGACTGTAGTAACTGTTAGCCTTAAATATTTTTATCCGTGCAGGAATGGAGAGAGTATACGGCTTCCTGTTACCAGGCGGCTTGTGGTAAGAGGCGACAACACAACCAACAGCCAGGTAGTAGGGTGTTAGCCCGTCTGGATGGCTACCACCGCTGGTCTTGAGTATATACGTGTATTGAGCTGTGTCCCGGCATCAGTGATCAGGTTTTAGTCCCCCTTTCGAGAGTGGCAGCATATTGGTAGCACCTTCGGTGTTACAAATGGCCTTAGGCGGTGATAACCGCTTTACATCATGTAGGCCGTCTGTCTGCCTTCAGCAGACGCTGAACTCATGCCATAAACATTTTTTTTTAGTTATTACGAGACTCGTTCTTTTTGATGGCATAAGCGATCATTTACAGATCAATTAGGTCCATTTCCTCGAGTAAGCAGTTTAGTTCAATAGTTTTATTATTTCATCATCGATAAAGACTGTCAATTACACTGTTTTAAATTTTATTGCAACTTCATATTATATTTATGCTCATTTACTTAACGTTCAAAATTGATGAGTTACTAATATTTCCTTAAGTTATCGCGACTTATATCCCTATTAATATTATAAATGTGAAAGTAACTCTGTCTGTCTGTCTGTTTGTCTGTCTGTCTGTCTGTCTGTTCCGTTTTCACGTAAAAACTACTGGACCGATTTGGCTGAAACTCAGTATATATATATTTTCGATACCGAGGATGAACATAGGATACTTTTTATCCCGAAAAATGGGATAGTTTCCGGGATAAAATGATATTTGTCTGTTTGTTTGTTATGCTTTTACGGAAAAACTACTGGACCGATTTGGCTGAAATTCAAGACAAGGGATAATTTTCATTTTGGCCTTTTTGGTAATTTTGGCTTATTTGGTCATTTTGGCCTTTTTGGTCATTTTGGCCTATCTGGTCATTTTGGCCTATTTGGTCATTTTGGCCTTTTTGATCATTTTGACCTTTTTGGTCATTTTGGCCTATTTGGTCATTTTGGCCTATTTGGTCATTTTGGCCTATTTGGTCATTTGGCCTATTTGGTCATTTTGGCCTTTTTGGTCCTTTTGCCTATTCGGTCATTTTGGCCTATTCGGTCCTTTTGGCCTTTATGGTCATTTTGGCCTTTTTGGTCATTTTGGCCTTTTTGGTCATTTTGTCCTATTTGGTCATTTTGGCCTATTTGGTCATTTTGGCCTTTTTGATCATTTTGACCTATTTGGTCATTTTTGCCTATTTGGTAATTTTGGCCTATTTGGTCATTTTGGGCCTATTTGGTCATTTTGGCCTATTTGGTCATTTTGGCCTTTTTGGTCATTTTGGCCTCTTTGGTCATTTTGACCATTTTGATTATTTTGGCCTTTTTGGTCGTTTTTGCCTATTCCGTCATTTTAACCATGTCGGTCACTGTGGTCTTTTGGTCATTTAGACCATTTTGGCCTTTTTGGTCAAGTTTTGTAATTTATTTTGTTGACAGATAGACGGGGGATGGTATATATAATTAGCGATACAAAATGAAGTGAATCTTCCGTGGGCAAATACATAAAAATGTAATATAATATAACCTGTAGCACTTGCTCTATAAACAAGAGACACGCGCTAGAGGTTAACCCGCGGCGCAGCCGCGGGGTAAACTCTAGTACATAATAAAACTACGTTTTTACTTTTATTTTTCCTTCCGCCCATTTTAATATTGTTACAAATTGAGCTACCTGCATATCTGTAAACAAAGAACATTTATTACCCGCCGGCGTTTGAGCTAATAACATTGAAACTCTTTTATAGCTGTCTTCTTTTGATTTCTTTGTGTGTAAAATTTGTGATTGGAAAAACAGCCCATTGTATATTGTAATCTTTATGGTAGTCATAAGTAAGGTGTGATTCTTGGAAAATTCAGCCCACGCGGTCGAGCAGACATATTGTATTGTTACAGTATAAAGCAATGCCCCAACGGAGGGGTGAGGCAGGTGAAGAGTTTCTTGCGCCGCTTTTTCTCTTTAAGCCATAAGATGTTGCGAAGCGGTAGTAAATTAGATTTAAATAATAACCAAAACAAAATTAAAACTAAATAATTAAAATGAACAAGTTGGCGGTAAGCTAAATAAAACTTTAACAATACTCGTTGACACTTGACATCTTTGTATTCCGTGATCACGGTCACTGAAAAGTGGCCGAAACGTCGGAATAACAAAAATCAATAAATTACCCCGCTTAAAACCGTTAAAACGAAGTTTTATTATGATGAGTTACTAGTCAGGTGTACATCATAACCAGTTTCATTGTCGATGCGCAATAAACTAAAACTTGAGCTCTCATCAACATTGTAATTGATTTAATATGTGCTCATAGAAAGCTATTTTGAAACACTCGGATTAGTATTTTAGGCCACTAATGAGTTACTATGGTTGGATTTGCCAAATTAGTAAAACGTGTTAGGGTGAATGCCCTAAAGTAAAATAATGTCCACCGAGAATGGCTTTGGCTACTTCATTGAGTTAACTGATTTCTTTCAGTGAGCTCTTATCTTTTTTTTATTGCTTGAGTTCAGCAGACAGGCTGACGGCCCACTTGATGGAAAGCGGTTACCAACGACTATAGACGTTTGCAACATCAAAGGTGCTACAAATGTGCTGCTGCTCTCTTAAGGGAGACTGGAACCTGGTCAATAATGCCGGAACACAACTCAAGGTTATTATGGCGGTATACTCTAGACCAGGGGTGGTAGCAACCATTCGGGCCAATGCCCTACCACCTGACTGTGGGTTGTTTGGTCGCCTCTTACGACAGGCCGCCCGGCTGCAGGAAATTGTATCCTTTCTCCGTTCCTGCGCGGATATACCAAGTAACTATATCTAGTCACTGGTGGCAAAGACATTTCATGAGCTGGCGATCAAAGGTAAATATAGGGATAAATGCTGTTTTTGGAATATGAGCTCTTTTTCGATTAAATGTTTATTTACGCTTTCGTAGTTAATAAATCAGTGATCATTTCTCATCTCTAAGGAAATCTTTCCATCACTGTGCGTGGTAGTAAGTAAATGCACTCTATTATTCATATAATCGTTTGGTGGATATTAATGTTGTAGGCGGTGGTATTTCTTCGAATACTCACGACAAGAATGCAGGAAATCTTGCAATGTTGCCAACGACTTTCTTGTCACTCATAACAATTTTTTCTCCAAATATATAATATAGGCATATTGCAAAAGTTGCGAACAAGAGAATGTTTGCAATGAAAGAGAACGGTGCAAGATATTTTAGGTGCCTGATCTGACACATCAGGCAAAACGGCAATAGTAATATTAGACAGTAATATTCCGTAGGCAAATCCGTGCTTGTTACGTACCGGTCGAATAACTGAAAAGAAAAAAGCATTAAGGCACTGAAGAAAGAAAACATCTAAGATTCATTAATGAAAAATAATATTTTTAATGTACTGAATCCTCAATAACTTACTAATGATTTTCACGTATTTCACTTAACTTTCGGATTCACTAATATCTCATTTCCCTCAGTCCCCCGATGCGACAGTTTTTGGATCGCATAATCAAATTGATATACTGAATAATAACACATTAAATAGTAAGAGAAGAATAATTTGCGGTGCGGTCATATAATATTTATAACGTTTTGAGAGTTACGATTTTTATTGGATGTTTTTTAGTTTCCTTGTAATTTTGTCCAATCTTGTAAAATATCTTTTTTAATGTCAATTCAATTAAGGCAAATGAAATATAGGACACTGCTTGTTTTCCTGTATAAGACCTTCACAATGAATAATTTACAATTATAGTTATATAATAATTAGGGATATAGCATACTCAAACGCTAAGTATTATAAAAAAACTCATACAAACCTGTTTCATCGAGTCTGCAGTCAGGACGGTAAATATGCAACAAACACCCATGTATGTGAAAAACAATGCAAAATCTGCAAATTTGCTAGAAAAAAAAAATTCTCACTTAATTCACTAAATTCGAAATATTTTTAATATATATGGAAATCGAAATAATTAAATAACCAGCAGTAAAGCACACATATTGTATATACCCAAATTAAGCAAGAAACACTTGTATTATGGGTTATAACTTATATACAACGGTCTTCTCTGGGGCCGATGATCGGGTGTCTGGGATCGGCCGCCGAACCCAGACACCCAGACCATAGTAATTAATGGAAAATTAAACAATTAATAATATGAAACTATTTAAACGACACGATTAATTTATTCAAAATAAATAACCCAATATAAATAAATGATAAAAATTGAATAATTGATAAATATGATTTAAATGATAAAAAATATCAATAAAGTAAAAAGATCCTAGATATTTTAAGACAGTAACTGGGCGTAGAGTGACAACCACTTCAGACTATTTTTTTCTTTAGTTTTTGGTTGGTCCCAGTTTGCATAATTCTATGTAAATTAATTAAATACATTACTGTGCTGTTGTTGCGAACGGTCGAAGCATTTTGGGTCCATTGGAAAATGCTGATCTGCATGTTTCCCCGTAACTTAACAAAGGTTTTTCCTCCAGTTTGCAGCACGCTCTGGATGTTTCTACCTGAAATTAAAATCATTAATAATTATAAAACTGCAAAAGTGTGGAATTCTGTTTCTTGTATAATTATTTTGTTTGTCTTGACTTCGGGATTCGTTTAAAGAACTATTCAGCCGATTTCGATGTTCGATGTAGTTTTCGCTGATCGATAGCCAATTCATGAACTTAAAATCTTCAACACATTGTATTTCGGGAATCCTGCGGGCATATTCATGGAAATGGTCATGAAAGTGGCCAAAGTAATTAGATATTTTCACTGATTGATAGCAAATTTTACTTGTCCAACGTGGACGCAGTCGCGGGTAAATGCTAGCTATAAATAATTGTCTCAATTGCATTATATACCAATAAAGCAATTCATATTTTTTATCATGAAATGATTAGGGGCTCTTACTGACGATGTTAACATGCTACCCTCATTATGCAGTTATACAAATCATCCCTTAATTTTATTTATCTAGATAAAAGGGTTCGTTATTATCTGTACGTATTCAAAGACCAACAGAAGACAAAGGCGATGTTAAGATATTCTGGAGGACGCCCACATCTGTCAAATAGTTTATTTTATGTATTTATTTTATTCTATTGTATTTGGAGGGTTAACAGATGTAGTCTAAAATAATAACTAACCAACATATATATAAGCAAGGAAAACGTTAGATAAGAAAATATACAAAAAATAACATTTTGTAACGCATAACGTGGTTTCCACCATACCTACATATTTGAATTCAGTCTGAGTGGTACGGCAAATAAAGCCACACACCAATCTCTATGATCCCTTTTAGTTCATATGAGACGGTTGTGCAGTAGGAACTATTTTATACAAATTTAACTATTGTTCAGTTTTACAATCGTAAACAATATCAAATAATAGACTTAACACCTCTAGCCTTAGGCCTTCTATTTATAAGGAAATGGACGATAGTCACTATACTTGTTTAAGGTGGATTGACGAGTTTTACACATCGGTGATCTCGATACAAAGGTTTAATCACGGTGTTTTCTTTTATTTGTAATACTTAACAAATGAAAATAATGTGTGTGTGTGTGCAATTCACATGCAGTAGACGTGAAACAAAGTGTTACAAGGGGTGGGAGGGATTTTTAATTTCGTGACATTTCATATATTATATTGTACAGTATGTACACTTGCTCTTGGTTGTACAGGTGGATACTGGCAGTAGATGGTGGAGTGCTGGTGCTTTCTTAAATTAGTAAAGAAAATACATCTTGTTGCTTTCAGGGATTTATTGTGGTATTATTAGCTCTTGGATGCTGATCCCTGGGTTCAACTTGTGGTAGGTAGTTAAAGTCGTATGTTACGACTAGTAGTAGTAGCAGCTCGTAGCGACATGATAGCTACTTGATTGCAACTCAGTTACAAAGTATTTTTAAGCATTATTTATACTAATGTTATAATATTAAAGTATCCTAAATTAGGCCGCAGAGTTAGCAAAATGCTGTACGTTGTTCCGTAGAATTATATTTGAGCTTTAAAACACATAGGCCCGCTTGCATAACGATCGTCTTTAAATAAAATTAGTTAATTTGATTTTACTCTCTAAACGCGTTTAATAGTAAATGCATTTATGTTGTCTTGCATGAGGCACTCTCCCATGTCATTTAGTAAAATGTATTTATGCCATCGGTAAAACAGCCAAATGTGTTCCGTTTCACGTGGCGGTACATTTTATCGAACAAACACACGAAATTTAGCTTTAATGTTAGTTATATCCCGCGTAAAAAGGATTTTAGTTGGCCAATCTCAAATTGACATTTGAAATTTTGTTCGTTTGGTTAACTTTACTTCGGAATTTTTGGCGGCAACCTGAAGAATGATCTTTTGCTGTGCGGTTTTATTTTCGATTTTATGGGTATTTAGCATTGAGATAAATAAAGCAAATAAAATACGAGTGACAATCTGTAATTGACTTTTTCATAAATGACAATTTCATAAAGACATACGAGTGACAATGTTTAAACGCGTTTAAGGCAGTTAAATACCCATTTTTGGATGATTAACTTTGACAGTTCTGTAAACGTATTTACCGGTAAATTTAGCGTTGTGCAAGACGCTTATCGTATTTAAAGGTGTTCAATGCGTTTAGTGTTTCTTAAATAAAATTAAGGAACGTCATGCAAGCCGCCTTAATTTGAAATATTAACGAAAAACTTCAAAACATTTTTATGTTTAAATTATTAAATATCATGTATTATATATCATTCTCTCGCAGGCTTAGTTCTATAGATTTATGTATTGATCTCTTTTTAGTGTCGCTTTTTCGTTTCATCGAGTTTTAAATAATAATGGTTCTAAAGAAGTTGCACTTTAGAATTAAATCTATTGGACTCGAAAAACTATCAAAGGGATGCCTGCTTACTGTCAGTAATAGAACCCAGTATTAAGATGAGATGCGAGTTCTTAAGCATCGAAGCCACTAAGACCCTTATAATTTAGTTCAATTTTAATTTAACATTACATGTATAATACTTACAAAAATCCATACGCAATGTCCACATATAAGTGCAATTATTATTGTTCCAACAATCCCTAGACCCCATCCGGAATTGGAAAATGCTAAGGGCATGGCAAGTAGTCCTGAGCCTAATGATGCCTTAATCAAGTTTGCTAGTGACGTAATATTGCTGAAAGGCAGAAAAATTAAATTCTATATATATTCATTTTCTATAATATATTTTGTTTTAGAAAGATAGAATAAAGCTTATTAACCAAAGGCGACTCACAGAAAATATAAAATAGATGTAAAAGCAAACATGAATATACAATAATTGTCTGCTGCAATTTGGCAAATGACATCGGCACTCAGAATATTTCTGTTCTATAAATTATTCCGAAAATACCCCAATTTTAGTGCCCCCTCTCTTGTTTGTACATATTCCTTTAAGACCAGTAAAACCAATTTAAATGTATCTTAAGACTAGGTTATCTTGGTTTGAAATTCCCGCTGGGTTCCCAGGACACAGAGTACCGCAAAATTTAAAAAAGCATGTAAGCTATCGCTTTGGTGAAAACTGTGTAGGAATAAGTTAATTTTTAGGCATCCGAACAATTTCAAACTATTCCCGGAAAAATTCCCGCGGGTTTTACGGGATAAAAAAGCGCAGATTAAGATTAAGAAGATTAATTTACGCCACTTGTTTGAAGTTTTAGTTACATTATAACAGATATAAGGTAAACGAATGAATAGTGAGCTGTAGAAACATGTAACAAATTATATCGAGGGGTAAAAGTCTATTTGTTTAATGACCGTTTCCTATATCTTACCAACGGTTCATTTGCCTTGCTATCGGTTAAAATTTGACATAAGTTTCATACATCTATAATAAGGTAGTACTGAATGAATAGTAAGTATAAGAACAGACCATTAAGCGATATTAGGAAAATCTGTTGGGAAAACAGTTTCATATTTCAAATGGTCCAATCAAATTAGGTCATCGAATCCCTCAAATCTAAATTCAATGTGTGGTATCTAGACGATGGGACTCTAGGCGGCGACGCAGAAACTGTACTCCAAGAGCTACTTATCCTGATATCAAAATTTAATTCAATCGGATTAGAGTTAAATTTCTCAAAATGCGAAATTTTCTTGTCCGATAGCCTGTCTAAAAACGAAAGCGACAATATTAGCAATATGTTCAATGTCGTCGCACCCGGTATTAAGGTCCTGGAGAAGGATTCTCTTCGCTTGCTTGGAGCCCCTATTCTAGATGAGGCCATTCCAAATTATCTGTCTGAGCAATCAGCCGCGTTTGATCTGTCATACTCTAAACTTTTCGATATTCACTCTCAAATTGCATATCACATTATACGACATTGTCTGTTTGTACCAAAATTAACATATGTTTTACGATGCGCCCCGCTTTGGAAATTTTCTAATCTTATAAAACCACTAGATAATCGCATTAAAGATGTGCTTAGTAAAATTTTAAATTCAGAACTCTCAGACAACAACTGGATCCAAGCTTCCCTACCCATTAGGTTTGGAGGTTTAGGCATCCGCAAAATCTCTAGCGTTGCTCTACCGGCTTTTCTTTCATCCGCCTACAGCACTGGCTCATTATTTAAAAAAATTATGCAACACTGGGATAATGTCAATACATCCTTTTTAAATGAAGCACTAAACGCCTGGAAAATGGTCTGCCCTAGTGAAGACATTCCCACGATCATGAATTCGCAACGATGCTGGGATGAACCTATATGTAGAGGATTAAACACAGAACTTCTAAATTCAACTAACTCTACAGGACGTGCCCGCATCCTTGCCGTTTCTCGCAAAGAGTCTGGTTTTTGGCTCCAAGCTATCCCCTCCCCAAACATAGGTACATTATTGGATAATACTTCCTTTTCTTTGGCTATAAACCTGCGCTTAGGTTCTCGCATATGTGCACCACACACATGTGTCTGTGGTATAGAGGTAATCGACCCGGGATACCACGGTCTTTCTTGCCGCCGCAGCGCCGGCAGATAGTCACGCCACGCCGCCCTGAATGATGTCTTACGGAGGGCGCTTGCCACCGCTAACGTGCCGGCTCTATTGGAGCCGAACGGTATTGCACGTGATGATGGCAGGCGCCCTGACGGAATGACTCTAATTCCCTGGCAGCGTGGCAAGCCTTTGGTGTGGGATGCGACTTGCGTAGACACGTTGGCCGCATCCCATTTACCAAACACTTCTAGATCGGCCGGTTCGGCGGCGGAAACAGCGGAATCGCTCAAGCGGCGGAAATATGCAACCCTCAGTGAGAGTTATATGTTTGTGCCGTTTGCTGTCGAGACGCTTGGACCGTGGGGTCCTGAGGCCATGAGCCTCTACCAAAATTTATCAAAACGACTCATCGACTCTTCAGGTGATCAGAGGGCTGGTGCCTACCTCGGCCAACGGATCAGTATGGCGATCCAGCGAGGAAACGTAGCCAGCCTTCTGGACACCTTACCCATAGAAGACGGTGATCTGGGCTCAGTATTCTACTTATAGTCTTGAGGGACTATGGGTAGAATACAATACAAATAAGTTAAGTTTTCTTACATTGTATTCAATAGTATGTAATTTATATTATAGTTCAATAAGTTATTGTAATTCATGATATCATATATATAAAAAATCCAGTATATATTATATCAAATTAATCATTAGTAAACTATGTAGTACTATTTTTCAAAAAGAAGAGTTTTATAGATTTTAACTGGAAACCAGATTCTTTATATCTTTAAGTTTTAAATATTGGGATGTAAAAAGACAGACCATCATGACTATTACAAAATGTAGCTGAAAACTAATAGTATTTTTACCCACGATAAAATTTTACTTCAGTATGTTCTACTCGTAATTAGGGATTTTACAGATCTTTGACTACCAATCTGTAACGTCGGAACCTCAGATTAGAATTATATATAAAAATCAGGATAGTTCCAGAATAAAAAAGCTGCGTAGAATGTTTAAAGAAACCTGTTTTCAGAATTACATTATGCTGAATAATAAATAGTAAGTAAATATAACTAGCTTGGACCATTTAGGTAGATATAAAACAAAGTATTTAGAACAATTTTGTGTACTTTACACCATTTTGCTAAAGTAATAGGTTAGTTTTGTTATGCATAATTACATCAATATAAAATAGTTTATACACAAAAATGTGTAAAATCTTGATTTTATGCCTAATAATTAACGGTGTTATATACGAGTATACGTTTAAAATAAAATTAACTTTAATAATGTATTGCGTTAACTTCTAATTCTTACAAGTATATTATTTTCAGGGAAAAATTCTTATTTGACATAGTAAGTGAATCTAACAATGGAATATTTGTTTGCCGGTTGGCACAATGAGGCAGGGCAGACGATCCAAAATCAGAACTATTGAAAAATACCGGTACTTGGGGCGAAAGACCCGTCGTCGCTCATCCGATAGTCCTAAATAGGCCCTCTTCACGCTTCGATTCTCTCCCATCTGTTCCATATGAACGGAGGCGGTGAGATTTTATTTCTCATAGTATGTAGGCTCAGCCACGAGGTTTTCAATTTCGACCTTGGTTCGTACCCTGCGTCTGCCATCGTTTCTCCTTGTTGGACCCAAAATCTTGCGGAGAACATTTCATTCAACCACTAACAGCTGGTTATCTTCCTTTCGGGTATGCGTCCAGGCTTCGCAACCGTACATCAGGATGGGCCGTATGACGGTTTTGTAAACCCTGATTTACATTCATTTTGAATTTTCATAAACTAAGAGTCATATTTTGAAGGACTAAAACTATTCCTAAGTTCTTATTTATATGTATTCTTACCGCTTTCGGCCTTGCTCTAGCATAGATAAATGACTAATTATATATATATATATATATATATATATATATATATATATATATATATATATATATATATATACCTTTTCCTGCTTTTTTCCACCTTAACCTCCTGAGTCTTGGTTAATTCACGTATTTGTGTATTGAGCTCCATTCAGGTTTGCTTTTGAGTAATACACATTGTATATATACAAAGTATACAAGTTACCCTTCTGTTATTATATAGGTAACACATAATAGAAAACTTGGGTGTTGTATGGTTGTTTCATGTTTTAGTAATATACAATGGAAAGTTTCAAACATTAAGACAAGAGCAAATAATAAAAAAATCTTTTATGTTTTGCTTGCTGGAAACCGTGCTTGGATGGTGAATTTTTTGGGTTTCAGTGAACTTAGCCGGCGTTTGCTAGTTATTAATGTTAATTAATAACACAAAACCTCACATGCCATCAAATTATGAGGGTGTGAATTAGATTAATAATATAATAATAATGTTAGATAGAATACTCACGAAGTTGGGTTTTCTACATCTCTATGCTCAAAAGGATTATACTCTTCGTCACATTTTTCTTTTGTTTCTACATCCATAATATCTGTAGGAATTCACTGCACACTAAAAAACGTAATACTTACTCAGGCGTCTGTATCATTAAACAGTTCTCGACTAACTACTACAAGATAGAAGTCTTAGGTGACGCAAACAGTAAAAACAGCAAAAATAATGTTCCAAAATGATCAAAATTCATTATGATTATAAGTCGCAAATATCATGATTGAAGCAGTCACGTTTTACATCATGCTTTTCAAAATGTTACAACCACATATGAACAAGTTCTTTACCATGTTTTTATGACAATTAATGGGAGAATAACAACACTTTATGGTTGTAATCTACATTATCTTAAGTAGTTGCTTTCAGATAAAACTAAATAATAAATGACTAAGTATTTACCTTCATGAATGACAGAAGTGTCATCTTTTTAATTGAGGCCCCGTTCTTACGTAATCGATTTTTTTAAATCTCAAGATATTAGATTTTTTATTTATATATTAACAATTAATATGTAAGGAGAAATTTTTGAAGTACCCCTTGAATTGAAAAATATTTGCTTATTGCATGGTACATTGATAAACAGATCCTAAATTATGGTTAGTTTAACATGATATTACTTATAGTGCGTGCAAATATTAAATTGCCTTATTCTACTAAATATTGTAAAACTAGGTGACTATAGACATAAAATACAATTAAAAATAATATCAGAATAAAAAAACTTCGATTAAAAAAACTGACTTAAAAAACTGAAAAGTATAAAATAACTTATTTATAAAGCTATGTATTATTATTAATATAAATTATTTAAAATATCTTAAAGTCGGTGCTTAGTAATTTTCAAAATATAGTCATTTTTATGTTTTACTTTGCACCGACTTTAAGATGTTTTAGATAATTTATATTAATAATAATACATAGCTTTAGAAATAACTTATTTTATACTTTTCAGTTTTTGAACTCGGTTTTTTAAATGAAGTTTTTTTATGTTATTTGTTACTTTTTAGTGCCTAGCTATGTATGGGTAGACCTACGAAAGATGCCGCGCTTCTTAAAAAATATAGGTCCCAAGAAACGGGAACATAAAAATGTTCGTAAAATGTAAACTACTGAGCCATACTATGTTAAATTTTTAGGGGACCAAATGGCAACTATTCCGCATCAAACTAAATAAGAATCACGTAAATCGGATTATAAATCTTAGAGTAATCGGTGAAAATACAAAAAAAAGGATCTCGACGAAATGAGAACCTCCTCCTTTTTTCGAAGTCGGTTAAAAATGGCGAAGCAGTGATGACCAATATAAATCTATAATATTTATAAAATACTAAATATGCCATGTCTGTCTGTACGTCGAAGCTATTTAAAAAAACTACTGGAATAGATTGTATAAACTTTGGAGAACGCGATGCATTTTTTAGATTTCTTGTGTTTGTTCGAGATTAATGTAAAAATTATTGGGCTGATTTCGGCACGGTTTTCGCTAATTGACAGCAAATTTTTAGCCTTAAAATCTGCTCTACTTTTAAACACTGGAATACTTGTATTACTTCGATTCTTTGTTATTATTATTTGTTTTTGTATTACATATATAAAACTGAATTAAGTTTTTATGTAACTAAAATAAAGCTATAACACTCATTTTTGTTAACATTCATACAAACAATGACATAAAACACATAACAATGTTTATTCGTTATCATTAAGTCCTCAATAAGGTTGAATTTCGACCATTAATTCATTTCAAGGTAATGTGTTTGCAGGATTGGCATTCGTCCTGACGACTTAAACTACGTAGGTATATTCGTTTGAAAATTTAATGTTAAAGATAAATAATTCTTAACTTGATCAACAAGTTATGAATTCTTACTGATTCACTGGCATCCGATTGTAGAATCGAATTAGCGTTAAATGCTTACACCAATTTCAGTATACAAATCAAACAAGATCCAGAGAGTGGATCTTTCTTTAATTTTTATTGTGATGGAATCTACGTACTAGTATCTGATGGCATCTATGATATATCTATCTGAAGTTTATACGTGTTCAAACTAAACAGAAGGTAAGTATTTATTCCATCTTTGTGTGCATTCAACACTCATCGGGATATCAAAATGAAGGTTTAGTTTCGGTGAGGTGAGGTGAAGTGAGGTGTGTAAGAATGGGCCTGTGTGGCGCTCTGTTGTTCGTGCCTACCCCGTAAGGGACCTGGCGTGAAGTTATGAATGAATGAATGAATGAAAACACTTTATTGTTCACCAGAATTAAAACTATGTTCTTAAAAACTAGATACAATAAATGCTGAACAAAGGGCGGCCTTATCGCTTAAAGCGATCTCTTCCAGGCAACCCCTTAAACTAAGGAAAATAATTAAAACATAACAGTGGCGGTGTAGACAATACATAATATAAAATATTCAAAAATATATAAAATAAATAAATAAAAATCTTAATTATATACTATATAAACACAGTAAATATCATAATACATACAGAAAAGCAGCACTATTATACCTGAGAGGACCAAAAATAGTTAAAAACCATGATTTTAAAAGAGGATACTGACTTAGCTTGTCTGATGTTGAGTGGCAGTGAGTTCCATAAACGGACAGCCTGTACCGTGAAAGAGTTGTCAACGAAGGAAGAAGTGTGTACAGGTGTCATTAAGGAGAGATTATTACTAGAGCGCAAATAACGGGAATGAGAAAGATGTAGGAAGTCAAAACGTTCCTTTAAATAAGGAGGAGTACGAGGATCAAAAAGGATGTTGTACAAAAGAGAGAGCAAGTGAACATTCCGGCGAAGGCGAATAGGTAACCATTTAAGCTTCTTACGATATTCGGAAACGTGGTCATATTTGCGCAACCCAAATATGAACCGAATACAGACATTTTGAAGTCGATCGAGCTTATTTAGTTGTTCTTGGGTTAAGTCGAGATAACTGGCGTCAGCATAATCAAGTATGGGTAGTAACAGAGATTGAGCAAGCATAACTTTTGTAGCAGTAGGCAGGAAATTTTTAAGCCTTCTAAGCGAAGCTGACGACGCAAAGAGTCTTCGGCTAAGATTGGTCAATTGCGGTCTCCAAGACAGTTCTCTGTCAATAACAATCCCAAGATTTTTTACAGTTTCACTAATATCGATTTTTACACCGTCAAATTTAAATTGAGGAAGAGAACACCAATCTATCTTGGACATTTGCCTGGAACTACCAACTATAATAACTTGTGTCTTTTTTGGGTTTACGGATAGACCGTAGGCTTTACTCCATTCAACTATTTTAGTGTAATCTCGGTTACAAGTTTCAATTGCTTTGTGCAGTCCATCTAAATTAGCCTGTGTGTAAATTTGTAGATCATCTGCATAGAGGTGATATGACGAAGAAAGGTTACTGGAGATCGAATTAATGAAAATAGCAAATAAAAGAGGTGATAACACGCCGCCCTGAGGGACACCAGCAGACAAGTCACACCACGATGAGTAAACATCATCGTAGCGAATGCGCTGCCGTCGTCCAAACAGGTAACTACGAAACCAGTCAATTGACGTTGGAGATATGTTAAGAGAGCATAAAATCCCCAGTAGAATGTCGAAATCGACATTATTAAAGGCGCTGCTAAAGTCAAGAAGCGATAATATCGTTAGCAGACCGTTTCCCATACCGTAGCGAATATCATCAGTGATCTTTATCAATGCAGAAGTAGTACTATAACCAGGACGAAAACCGGATTGGAGAGGATTGATTAAGGAGTTTGTGTTAAGGAAGATGCTGAACTGCTGATAAACAAGTCGTTCGAACACCTTGGATAGGAAAGGAAGAATGGAAATAGGACGATATTCGGAAAATGAGATAGGATTTGCTTTTTTAGGTAATGGAATCACTTGGGCTTGTTTCCAGATCTCAGGAAATGTACTTGAAGTTATAGAACAGTTGAAAATGTGTGAGATCACTGGAATGATAACGTCCAATATGGGAACTATCATATTGCGACTGATACTATCGCAACCCACCGCATTGGAACTGATGGATAGAATGCTCTTTCTAACATCACAATCAGAGAATTGACTAAAAACAAATGAAGGATAAACAGGAGTTGATAAATTTGAAAGATTACGTAAAGTGTTTAACTTTAATTGCCTATCAAATCTGGCAGAAGATGAGAAGTGCTGGTTTAACAGTTCGATGTCTAAGTCTTTAGGAAGGGAATTCTTCAAAGGTTTACCAACTCCTAGAGATTTAAGAAACTTCCAGATCTTAGTGGAATCATCAATATCAAGAGATTTATGGATATAACGGCGTTGTGCGTCCCTACACACTCTATTGCAGAGATTACGAATTTTTATGAATTTAGTACGGTTTTCTTCTGTGGGCTTACGTTTGTATTTAGTCCGGGCTGAACATTTCTTTTTTTGCAATGACTTTATGTCCTCGGTAAGCCACGGAGCAGGTAGATGCTTAATCTTTATCGGACGTATAGGTGCATGAGAGTCATACAACTCAATTAGAGCTGCATTAAACACATACACCTTTTCATCGACAGAAACTGCATTGTAGACCTTGGACCAATTGATTTCCTTGGCATCTCTAGTGAGATTTTCCACTACTATCTTACCAAAGTTACGCTGCATGATAACTTTGGCTTTACACTTCGGTGGACGCAATTTATAGGAGATGTAAATCAAGTCATGATAAGAAAAGGCGTCCGCCGAGCATTGTCCGAAAGTCGAAACAAAGGAAGGAGAAGACACTAAAATTAGGTCAAGAAGAGATGGGGTAGAGTTGGGAAAATGATGAGTCGCAGATAGCGGAAGAATTGTAAAATTGCACGAATCAATAATATTTTCAAAATTTAAAGAACGAGAGTCACGTTTTAGTAAACACGTATTGAAATCACCCATAATGATAATGTGCTCGTAAGATAAGGAGAAATTCTCTAACAATAGTTCAAAAGAAGGGAAAAAATTTACTCGAAGGGAAGGACTATAGTATGCACCAAGAAGTATGCGGTTGTGTCCAAGAACGGCTTCTACGAATATATATTCCCCTGAATCAGGCGGACAAGGTTGTGGTGACATTTTTATTACTCTGAAGGGGATCTGGTCACGAATATAAATACCGACACCTCCGCCACTCGTGCAAACTCGGTCATTGCGGACTAGCTGGAAACCCGGAAGGGTGTAAGACGAAGAAGAGAGACAGGGTTTTAGCCAAGTCTCAGAAATACAGATAGCGTGCACATTATCATGATTAAGTGACGCCAGCATATCAGTGAAATGAGCCGGAATGCTCTGCGCGTTGATATGTAAAACATTGAAGTTCTGTGTTTCAGTTGAAAGACGGTTATTTAGCACTGCTTGAAGGGAAGGTTCATCATCAGAGCTAAAGCTGTCTGAACAAGAAAAATATTCCTGTGATTCACTGCTTGAACTATACATAAATACCTGCAAATAGATATATGTTTATGTATTATATTAATGTACTCTGTAATGCTTATATACGTATATAAATATATATATTAAATATAGAAACAGAAAAAAAAAAACTAATAATAATTTTAACCAGCCAGCTGCTTTCACATGCCTGTGTTTTAAAATAAGTATAAAAAATATTAATAACTCAGTTTTACTACCAAAAACAGTAATATTAAATATAATTGAATAATTAATATACCATAATTGAATAACTATACAAACTGAATAAAATATGTACAAAGACAATTTGAGTATAACAATTATTAGATTGAAGTTCGCAAAGGGACATTTTCGAACGTACTTAAATGACAACATGATGCTAACAAGAAAGTTACCATAAAAGTAATACACAAGTATCTGGGTACCGACAAATGATGTTAAATGAAAACTAAGCACAAAACATTAAAAGGTACAAAAGAGAAGTATAAAGTTGATATAAAAAGGATGCGATATAAAAAGTGAAATTAAAATGTAGGTAGAAACAAGTACATAGAACATGAACATAAAATTAAGATCACGCTTATTTCTTCCCGGTGGCACGTCGGGCGGGCGCCTTGGGCAGCTCCTTGGCACTAGGAGCGGGCATCACGGCCACCTGATGTCGAATTATGCCTTTCATATCATCCAAACAGCTTACAGAATATCTTTTGTCATCAGCACCAAGCACAAAGATGGCACCATCACGTGTCCAACATTTGGAGATACGTATGTTTGTTGTACGTAGTTATGTATGTATGTAAGGTTTAGTTTCGTTTAAGGTAATAATGAAAAACATAGAAACAATCTTTTTTTGTATTTTATTTAAACAAAATTAATGAGATGTTAATCACTTATTAGCTAATTTATTGTTTAACATTTAATACATGTATTAAAATTACCTAATACAACATAATAGCTATCACTGAGTTTTTCTATTAAGTATTTCTATTATATCCAATATAGTGACAGTACACCCGGATACTAGGCTAAAGAAACCAAAGAAGAATATGACGAGATTTTTCCACAGTATCCAGTTGTATCTGCCAAGACTTTTGTCCCACCGGAAGACGGTTTCAATAATACTGGGTATGATTAGACCAAGGACGCAATAGAAGAAAGCTCCAACGATATTGATGATCTGCTCCAGAAGTGGAAGTGCGATGCCTATGCCCACTGGAATAAAATAAAAATATAAGTTGAATGTTACTTAAATATCTTTAAATATAATTATATAATAGTTTATCAGCTCATGAATAGGAATTGATAGTAAAACTACGTCTTGATCACAGGCACTAAATAAGTACTTCTTTTTATTCTGATATTGCTTAACTTCATTGTAACTATTCTTTTTTGGTTTTTCATTCTTGTATTCTTATAATAATTTGAAAATCACTTCTAATATTGTGTTGATTTCGCTAATGTAGTCTAATCTACATATTATTTAATTTTTGTTTTATTTTATTCGGAAAACTTACAGTTTACAGCTAAATACATATTGTGTTGCATATGTATGTTTTCATGTATTTATATTTTTATATATATATTTAACAATTATCTGGATACTACGATTATATTCTGAAAATTTTAACTACTTATTACTCATTCGAACTACTCTGTACTACTATATACTACCTATATAATATTATAAATGCGAAAGTTTGAATGGATGTTTATTGTTCAATCAGGCAAGAAGGGCTGAACGTATCTGGGTGAAATTTGCCACAGTGATAGATTATAGTCTGGAATAGCACATAGGCCCAAGCTAGTACATTATATAAATACGAATGATACTTTGTGTGGATGCACAAAAGTGTTTATTTCTTCATTTCCACTGTATACAGCGTGAACCAATTACTATGGATTTTCGGATGAATTTACGAAAACTGGAATGATAATTTTATTAGCGGGATACATATATTTGTAGTAGTGGTAAGCGCTTAAATATTTAATATAGGACAGACAACGTAAGTGGAATAAATAATAGTTTAAAAAAACTAAAAAAAACACGCTTTTATAAAAAATCCAACTAAAAAAACAAAAAATAAAATTTAATATAATATAAAAAAGCGTGGGGTGTATTCAAAGCGCTTTTTAAGATATTATATTATTAATTGAATACACCCCACGCTTTTTTATATTATATTAAATTTTATTTTTTGTTTTTTTAGTTGGATTTTTTATAAAAGCGTGTTTTTTTTAGTTTTTTTAAACTATTATTTATTTTTCATTTTTTAGTTGATTTTTGTTTAAATGTTTTTAAATACAAGCTTTTGAGATCCTGCATATCATGTAGCAGCAGAGTGCTAGCCAAGACAAGTAAAACGAGCCCAAACACGACGGGTCTATCTTGTTTAGTACAGGAGTTCCTATGGCCACCTTCCGACTCCATCATCAGATCAGCTCCATGGTACCATATTATTGCATTGTCACGCGATATAAACATACGAGCCCAAACACGAAGGGTCTATCTTGTTTAGTACAGGAGTTCCTATGGCCACCTTCCGACTCCATCATCAGATCAGCTCCATGGTACCATATTATTGCATTGTCACGCGATATAAACATACGGGCCCAAACACGAAGGGTCTATCTTGTTTAGTACAGGAGTTCCTATGGCCACCTTCCGTCTCCATCATCAGATCAGCTCCATGGTACCATATTATTGCATTGTCACGCGATATACACATACGTGCAAAATTTCAGCTCAATCGGAAAACGGGAAGTCGGTCAAATTTAGGGGTCGGTTACAGACATACTGACTGACATACAAGTGAAGCTAATATAAAGCGTGTAAAAAAAAACAGTTTTGTTATCTTCGTAATAAGAAAGGAGACAAGTGGACAGCTGGGTAAACATTGCCAAAGAAGACAATGTAATTAAATCAAGTAGTTAAAAGAATTTTCCATTTAGGCATTCTGTAATTATGATAATATAATCATTAAGTAATTAAGACGCGTTACTGCATTATTTCCTTATATAATATGTCAAATAGATCACATTGTGTATGAAATACACTGCTATTTTATGTCAGAGTTCGTGATATCTTATGTTGTGATTCTGCTATAACACACATACACACACACCATTATAGCAGAACCTATAATGAATATATATATATATATATTATATTGCATTATTTCGATATGTGCTTAAGATTATAATTACGTCTTGGCATAGTAGTTCCTGAGAAAATCACCTGTAACATATAGCTAGAGAGACACTGGCACTGCTAGTGGCATTAGACCATAACCTGACTAACCTGACCTGACTAGGGTCAATTTTATCTTTAGCTATTCCACTTCCAAAATAGAAGTCTAACTAAAATGAAACATATCTTTACACTATTCAAAATAACGCTTAAATAATCATATATTGAAATTTAAACTGTGGTATAAATAAAGAACTAGAAATAAAAAACTAATTTTTAATATTAGAATGTGTTATTTAAATAACAAAAATCGACTATTTTTTAAGGCTATAAACATAAAGTTAATTAATTATTTTTATTAACCGACTTCGAAAAAAGGAGGAAGTTCTCAATTCGTCGGGATCTTTTTTTTTTCTTCTTTTTTTTTATGTATGTTCGCCGATAACTCCGTGATTTATGATCCGATTTACATGATTCTTTTTTTTTCGACGCGGAATAGCTTCCAATTGGTCCCCTAAAAATTTTACATAGTTTGGCCCAGTAGTTTTCATTTTATGAACATTTTTCATGGAAATAATTTTCACTCCGTTCCATATGTACACCGATTACTCCGTGATTTATGATTCGATTTACGTGATTCTTTTTTTGTTCGACGCGGAATAGCTGCCATGTGGTCCCCTAAAAATTTGACATAGTTTGGCCCAGTAGTTTTCATTTTACGAACATTTTTTTGTTCCCGGTTCTTGGGACCTATATTTTTTAAGAAGCGCGGCACCATTCGTAGGTCCACCCATACATAGCTAGACACTAAAAAATAACAAATAAAATTTAAAAACTTCGTTTAAAAAAACCGACTTCAAAAACGAAAAAACTAAAATGTATAAAATAACTTATTTCTTAAGCTATTATTATTAATATATATTATCTAAAACATCTTGAAGTCCGTGCAAAGTTAAACATAAAAATTACTATATTTTGAAAATTACTAAGCACCTACTTTAAGATGTTTTAGATAATATATATTAATAATAATAGCTTAAGAAATAAGTTATTTTATACATTTTAGTTTTTTCGTTTTTGAAGTCGGTTTTTTTAAACGAAGTTTTTAATATATTTTTTTTATACATTAAAACTATATAAAAATTAAATATTTACCACAACAACATACTCCAATAGTCCTAGCTGATAACTGTGTGATTTTATGATACTTCTCATTTAAATGGGGCAGCGTGTACTTTGTGAAAATATCGATCACCACGTAGAACTGAAGAGGATATGTGAAAAAGATCGATAACGCAATCGATACTTTCGCTGCAATTGCTGGCCTGTACAATGTAAAAAAATAACTTCAAATTAAAAACACAATTAAGAATTATTCAACGGGGAAATAAGTTAAGGAGTTGTTGGTTGGAACTCGAAGTATGATGTTACGCTGTGCTCTAAAGATTTTTATGGTTAAAATGAGTAATTTTAGTATAGTGATTGTTTTTGTGTTAAAAGGTGAATTGTACAATAAAAAGTGGTTTTTCCAGTTGCAACAAGAATTTTGTTCTTTGACGTCAACTCAAACCCTCAACTTCGCTCGAAGGGATACTAAGACTTGATGGTTTCCGCGTTCTCTCGAGAACGTAGAGGGTCCATAACAATTATAACATGGTAAGGGAATATTTTTAATTAAATACTTTTAGGGCCGCTTGCATAAGGTTGCTTAAATTTATTTAAGAAACGCAAAACATATTTAACACCCTTAAATACAACTAGTGTCTTGAACAACGCAAAATTTGCCGCTAAACATGTTTAAAAAACTGCCAATACGTTTTGTTTAAAACGTATTTAGGCAGATTAGTATGATTAACTAATTTTATTTAAAGGCGATCGTTATGCAAGCGGCCCTTAGACTAAGATTTAGTGTTGTAGTAGTCAATTATCAATGACATGTGTATTCTAAAACCAGTCGCTTACCTCACATATGCATCCTAAAATTCCTTATTTCAAGTGGAAGGTTAGAATAATAATACAAGATCTGGGCCTAATCTTGCATAATATATGTGTGTAAGAATTAATTGATATTGTCTAACTGTAAAAGCTGATTTATATTGGTCCAGCTTCTGATTTCAAGCTCGAAGGAAGCCAGTGCCAACTTCATCGTGTAAACTAATTTGAATCAAGGGTCTCAATTATTAAAGAGTAATGCAGCAAAATCAAAGAGAGAAAATTGTTTAAGATAATCTTATAACAATTTGAAAATAAGAAATTTACTGATTGCTCATTTACTCCATGTCAATGTGATCTTGTTGTTGTGATTAAATAACGTGTTTAGTTAGTTTCCTTGAAGCAAAACCATTGTGTTTGCTTCTCACGGTTTTTGAGAAACGTTAAACGTTGGGTTGTTATATTCGTTAAATATTTTTTTTATGTAAAATAAAATCTTATAACTACAATTTGTATTAAGTGATAATTCTATGGCGTTTCAAAAGCAATTTTAGTTGTATAAAAAACAGAAGAGCATTCTTGACGTCAACGGGTTTGTATGTAATATATTTTTGTATATTACATACATCAATATTTTTTGAAAGTGTCTACTTGTATACTGATTATAAACCTATATACTTGTATACAATAGCCACAAGATGAAGGAGTTTCGAAAATATGTAATATAGAAATAATGTATATATACTTAGTCTCGCCATAAATATTGTAACAAAGAAATTTTTATTTTTTTCTATTGCAAATAACATTTATAAGTTTTACAGTGTGTTAGTTTAATACATAAATGTACAACAATTTAAAATATAAACATCTTATTCGAAGAGATCTCCATTGGCTGCAATACAGTCCTTCAAACGTTGAGGCCACTTATCAATAGAAGCACGCACTCATTCCGTGGGAACATTCTTCACTGCCAATCGTATGGTTCGTTTTAGGGATTCCAAATTATCATGGCGTTTAGAGCAAGCCGTGCTCTCTAAAGCTGACCATAAATCATAATCCAGCGGATTAAGATCGGGACTAGACGATGGCCAGTCTTCAGCTCTGATGAAGTTCGAAACGTTCGTTTCCAACCAAGACTGCGTGGACCAAGCTATATGACCCGGCGCCGAGTCTTGCTGGAAGGACCATTCTTGGTTATTGAACATGGCGTTGTCAAGGGGTTTAACTACCTTCTCAAGAATGGTATCTTGATACACTTGTGCCGATGTTTTGATACTTTTTTCACAAAAATATGGCTCAGTCACTCCTTCATAGCTAACACCCCACCAAACATTCACTGAAGACGGATAACGCCCACGTTGCACTCTGTTGACTAATTGAGAAGCTTCCTTAGAGCTTTGAGCATAAATGCGGTCATTTTGTTTGTTAAAAAGTTGCTCAATTGTAAAAAAAAACTCATCAGTAAACAAAATTTTTCTGTAACCTCCCTTTGCGTACCGCTTCCGTAGTTGTTTCGATTTTACCACCCTATTCCTTTTTAAATTATGAGTTAAGAAATGACCAGTGCGTCTCTTATAGGCTGTAAGTCCTAATTCATCTTTTAAAATGACTACGCGACATGGTTCTAGGTGATATGTTCATCTCCCGAGATAAAATATTTTGCTTTCGGACAGGATTTCTTCGATTTTTTTCCCTAACTACTTTGACCACCTTTTTCGTACGAACACTACGTGGACGGCCAGATGTGTATGGAGAGTTTTAAAAATTGCACTATATATATATATATCTTATATATATATATATCTTATATATATATTTATATATATCTAATATATATATATATAAAATTCTCGTGTCACAGTGTTAGTTACCAAACTCCTCCGAAACGGCTTGACCGATTCTCATGAAATTTTGTATGTATATTGGGTAGGTCTGAGAATCGGCCAATATCTATTTTTCAGCCCCCTAAATGTTAAGGGTATGTAAGGGTACCCCTAAATATTTTTTTTAGTTTTATGATATTTTTTATTTTTATTTTTTTATGATACATAGTTTAAAAATACATACAACCCTAAATTTTCAACCCTCTACGATCAACCCCTATTTTTTAATAGCGATATTAGTATATTTATAATTTTCTACTGGGATAATTTAGATTTAAATTTGAACCAGGTAGATGGCGCTGCAATCGGGTAACAGAATTTAGGTGTTCTTTTTTGTTGTTGTATGTGTTGAGGTTTGCCCCGGAATGGTTTAAATAAACGATTGGACCCAGTAGTAGGTGGCGCCGCGATACTACTCCTAAACGCTGGGCTTGATTTTGATGAAATTTTTTGTTTGTTCAAGTGGATTTGAGAATAGTTTAGATTAACATTTGGTCCCGGTAGATGGCGCTGGAATCGGGTTCTAGATTTTTATATATATATTTTTATTTTTTAAAGGCAGGATAAAATTGCCGGGTACAGCTAATATATAATATGTTGTTGGGAAGTTCTATCTTTCCTTTTGACAGCAGTGAATTGTAAATAGAATAATTTAGACGTACAGGTAAAAGATAATTTTTATCTTGAAAAATGAGATCTAGGGCGCGTGGAAATAATAAAACTTACCAATCATCAATAGGTAGGTTTAGTGTAATAGACCCTCTCAAAACGTCACCGTATTTAAAGTACCCAAACACACCAAGAGTGCTGTATAAAAACACGATTACTGCCATAGCAACGACAAGAACACTTGGGCAGCCGAGGAAATGTTTTGGTTTCTTCATAGCATTTTCTATGGGCATCACTACTCCTATGCCCTCCATTGCAAATATAACTGTACTGAAATTAAAGAGTCAACTTACACAGACAAGACATAGTAGGTATGGTACATACGCGGGCTTCATTACAAAGGCGTATACGCAAAAATGCCTTTTTTGTTGTTTACTAGAAACTATGCATGTTACAATTTAGAAAGTCTTACCGGTAGGTATGCAAGTGTACCTAAAATGCGGGTATACCGAATTTAGCAGACTTATACAATCAACTTGTTTTGTTTTATTCACAATTTTGTTCCTTGTTTAAAACTGCCTTTTAGTGTGTACGCCCATTTGTTATGAAGTCTTTGATTATATAAAAGCGATGATCACAATAGGGGGTTGAGATTGAACGTAGCAAGATATGACGTCACATCTTTGCTGACTTAAATAGCGTATTTTTATGTAATTGAAATTACTCTTACTATGCTATTATAAAAGAAAGGCGAGTAGAAGTTATTTAACGGCCATTCTTTTACATAAACTTTTGTTTTAGAATTTATTGTCAAAAATGTATAATTAATTAAATTTATTAATATATACCTAAATTAATAAATTTAATTAATTATATTTAATTAATTTAATTAATTATTAATAAATTTATTTAATTAATTATATTCCCTAAAAATAATGATTTTCGACGTATGCATAATGAAAAATTTGCAACACATTGAAATCAAAGTTCTCATTATGATCAGAGCAGTGTGAAAAACCGGCTAAAGTTTGAATTCAAAAGTATATTCACAAAAATAACCTTTACAAAACCAAAACAGGACTCTATCTAAATCAGCATAAGATGTTATCAATACGTTGTAATAAGGAGAGTTCACAGCTGCATCCCAAAATCGAAACCATCTTACAATTAACAGCAATAAACTAATCTAATTAATAGTAATAGATAAACATTTACTATGTGTAGTATTGGAATATACAGTCGAAACCGGATATAACGACATTGAAGGGACCGTATACTTCGGACGTCATATCCGATAGTTGTTATAAGCAATATACACAAGTACATAGTCATATGAATAGTCATATATCTGTTTGTAGTATGGGGATAGCCCTGAATAAGTCGTAAAACATGCAAGGTCAAGTGGCAAAGAGCGGGAAAGAGGTTCGGATAAGGTAGGAGAATAATAATCCTTCTTAGGCTTAATAATGTTACATACCGACAAAGAAATGCGCACACCTGTGCGCATTTCTTTGTACACTTTGTATAGCCAGGTGGCTGTCGTAAAACGCAGTTTATTACCTTTCCTGCATTCGGAGTTCTTTTGTTTACTTCGTGTATAAAATTCGCAATTAAGGAAAACATTCCATTGTTATCGTACTTGTTTTATGGCGGTCATTAGTGTCGAACTAATTCCTGTTTTTATTGCATTGCGTCGAAGCTTGTCAAATGTGCGGATTAACTCAGTAACGCGGCCCCTTTGTGGGTATTATACACTGTAGTATAAAACAACGCCCGAACGGAGGGGTGGGGCAGTCAAGCGACGATTACGATACTAGCAAGACGTGTGTAGTACTTTCGATTAGCGATATAGTGACGGACTTTGCGCGTGTTATTGAATTGTGCATTACATTGGAACTTATTGCGTCTAGTTACATTTGTACCTATGTTATACGTGTTGGTATACTTTTAATAAATTCTATTGTAATTCCAACGGCATTTTAATTCGAGTCCTGTAGCTCGTAACAATAATAAGCCTATAGCAAAATATTCCTTCATATTTTAGTAAAGAGGTGAAAATTTATCGCAATGTTGTGTTGTTGCTGGAATAGGTAAACGGTTGGTCGTTATAGCCGACGAATATCGATGAGTTTCGTCGTTTTAAGCGATATGTCGCTGTATCCGATGTCGTTATAGGCGGGATGTGTACTTATTAGTTTATATGGAGATTCGGCCGGGACCTTGCCATTCTATTGTTATAACCAATCTGTCGTTATAAACGATGTCGTTATATTCGTTTTCGACTGTACCTAGATTAAAAACAATAATATTCTTTTACATTTCAGACAAATATTATAATGTAGTATTTAGGATATAGACGTATATGATAACCTTACGATATAAATGCTGGATATCTAGCTGGGTCCCCAATCGCTTTTCGGCCTATGAAAGATATGCCATCTCCGAATATGTAATACAGGCATATAAAATAAGTGGTGACCAAAAGAATATTGGCAACAATTGAGAAAATTGCCAGGAATTTCAAATATTTGATTTGGCATAATAGGCATAGTGGTATTAATATTATTAAGCAGTAGTATTCAACTGGCAGGATCATAGATGGCACATATCGGTCGACCAACTGTAAATAAAATATTTATATATTATAATGTAAGTATATAAAACTATATAAATCCCCTGACTCATCATCACCTACTCTATAGGGGCAAAAAATTATTTTTTAATTTAATTATTTTCGTACAATGACAATTTTTATTAACAAAATGGAAAACAATAAATCGCTGTTTTCGTGGATCAATACTTGGATATTTACGTTATAGATATAACATATTGTAATATGTGTTTAATATTAATTTAAATTATATAAGTATTAGTTTTAATGCACGACCCAATCTTCATCTGGTTATCTGCGATTTCTGAAGATATATCGCTTCCATTATATACGTAAAGCTTCATCTGCGTTAGTGTTAAAAATTTAGGCTGTGGCCGAACGCATATTTTCAATGTGAAATCTCAAATTGCGCATTAGACAACAAGTAGCAACACGTAATCGCAGAGATAACAAACTCTGTCTACAAGTATCAAAAATAGAAGTTATGAATCGAAGCATAATTTGTATAGCTCCAATCATTTTCAATAAATTACCTAAAGACTGGAGAGATTTAAAGCGTGACATATATAAACAAAAAGTAAGGACATTTCTATTAAATAAATGCTATCACGAATTATTGGATTATATAAATACATTTTAGTCTTTTTTATATATATAATGTGGTATTAATATATCAATATAATAATAATTGTAGTCAATTAGTTGGTATAGTAATTATTATTAATTGTTTTTTTAATGACATTTTGTCAGTTATGATAATGACATTGTTTCAAGGACATTTGATTATATTTATTATTCTCATTTTTCTATGCCTAAGGGTCAGCGCAGACAGAGAGGAATAATCCCCGCGCGGTCTCGGGCATTTTCTTTATGGATCGCGTATGCTCGAGCTTGCGCGTGACCTCGGGAGCCTGCGCGAATAACGGTTTATTCGCGCAGACCCCAGAAGAGTACTGTAGAGTGGCAACCCAGAACGGTTTCTGGGTTGCCACTCTACAGTAAACATGGCAGTTTATCGCGAAAGTTTGTGGTGGACTGGGATATGATTATAATTGTGCTTTTGGCGGAAGAAGAAGAATGGAAGAACATGTTAATAAAATAAGGCGTCAGAAAGTTAGACGAATAACATGGGTCGAGGAATGTTGGCAAGAAAGGTATAGTTTTGGTGAATTTAATACACTGTGTACGACTTTACCATCGAGAGGAGTTTTATTTTACGATTACTACAAAATGGATTATGAAAAATTTCGAATGCTTGTGGATATGTTACGTAACGTAACATATCCACAAGCATAAAAAATCTAAAAAAATGATGTCCTTCCTCTTTAAACTCGGTGACAACACTAAAGTTTCTGAAAGTAAGCGTACGACGCGGGTGCCGAATCCACGCCGCGCGGGGATTCCCGCGTATCTTCGAGGACGCGTTTGTTAGGTTCAAGCATTTATGCACTTTATTGTCATAATTTTAAAATTTATTTTCAAGTGCTATTATAAAATCCTCTCCGCTGCGCTCCGTTCAGTCTGCGCTGGCCCTAACTGACCAAACATGATGCATATTTACTTTTGTACCATCATGTATACTCTGATATGTAAATACTCATGAGTATTTACATAATTTAAGAATATTAATATTGAAATGATTACATTTTAAAACTTATAGAAAGAAAGTGGATTTATTATAATATTATTATTAGAATAGAATAAATATTTATTTCTAGAATTAGAATATTAGCATCTGTAATACATTTTTTATTTAAAATATTTAAAGTTTTCGTGTCACGGAGATCAAAATATGAATGCAGCGAACACCGATTATACACGGTGTTTCAAAAATCCTATGCAAATTCCAACAATATCAAAAATTGTGAAATACTCTTAAATATTTGTTTCGATAAAAGCTAGTTTAAAGCTAATTTATGATGTTTTCGAAATTGATTACTTAGTTTAGTTTATTATAACTCCGTCTATAATTATGAATGATGTTTTGTAGCTATGGTCTACAAAGACCATTTTTATTCCGTAATACACACTTAAGTTTTCGTGAGGTACTTACCTACTGGTCAAAAATTAGAGATTTGACGTGGGGAAATCGACGTCACAATCTCAAAAGATAAGAGAGATACACCAGATACAATACTAGGCAAGGACTACGCGAGAAATATTTACTTTAATGAAAGATGCAATAATTTCAGTTAAGAAAATAAGAATGTAAACATAATCTAATGTATAGTTTTCACACCAACCTGTTTCACTGAATCCGATATAAGTATCGTATAAATACAGCATACACCGACGTATGTAGATAGCAGTGAGAATTCAGCAAATACACTGTAAGTAAAAATTGCAAAAATACGAGACAAATACACGTGAGTGTTCCCGTCATTAAAACATTTGATAAGGCTGTGGCCTCGAATATTTGCTCATTACATGGTATTCAAAGGCGTGCTCCGCTTCAATTTACTTACAAAGTCGTGTTTAGACATAATTTGTGAAATCAAATGTATATATAACTTGTATTCTACAGCTGGTAATTTTTTCATGACGATACAACTCGTTAACTAAACAGCGGCTTTGTATGAATGTTAACATTTAAAATCGTGGAATATTTTAATATAGTAAAGTCAAGCTGAAATCGTTTCTAAATACAAGTCTTTGTTGCTTGATCGGCGTGATACACTCTCATAGAGTTAGGTTAGTTTTGTCCTAACCGTGTTTCATGCATTGAGCGAGAGTTCCGAACGTCCACTTCCTCCTTCCCTTATTCCATCTTCCTTTACCCATCCACCTATTCCAATTATGGGATTGGAATGGTATATGGATACAATTACTTTATCCCATTCCTCTTGTCTGATCCCTCTATCTTATCTCCCTAGCCCATCCTACAGACCGGCAAGACGTTAGCTTTGCCTTTAGTGTTGCAAACATCTTTTAGCGACGATAACCACATGAGCCGAGTCATCACCCCGTTTGCCAGTTTCTCAATAATTTTATTTTATTTTATTCATAATAATATAAAATTACTAAAACAATACAATAAATTTAGAACAAACATCAAAAACGTTTAAATGAAAAACTGAATAAATAATTTAATTGTCATGGGATTGGAATGATATATGGATATAATTACTTTATTAATTTATACCTATATTCAAAATTTGCTAATGCTTGAGCGATATAGTGGTCCATTTAGGTAGCCTCTTAAGCATTGAGTATAAAGATTTGTTGCTCCTAAATCTTATTGTAGTGTAAAAATAGGCTTTAGGTAAAATGTTAAGCTGATCATTACCTTGCAACTCCAGCAAAAGGTCTAAGACACTTGGGTCCATTTGAGAAAGCTGATCTACACGTCTCTGCATATCCCAGTGATGGTTTTTTTTCCAGAGCACAACAACTCCGAGATGTTTTCACCTAAAGAAACGTTATTCGCAAATTATCACGTATATGACGAGCTGCTAATCAGTTAAAAAAACATTAAACTATTTATAATAATTTATCCTTGTAGTGACTAAGTTCGTTTATTTCAAGTTATAAGTAAAATATTTTTATTGACACCAAAACTTTGAATATATTTTTCCCTTAAACTTAAGGTTATTTATTCTACTAACACTAAAACTAGGTCTAATAAGTCCTTAGGTGTTAGTCCAGTTACTTATGAAACTTAATTTATTTTATAACTGGTTATAACCCACTACACGTTGTCTAGTCTGAATTTCAAGAAAATTAGTCAATGATCGTTTTGTGAATTTCTAAAAAGCTGTGCCAAAAAACTAAAAAGCATCCAAAATTTCATCCATATGGACTTGATAGTTGTCGAGAAAAATGACTATGACAGACAAAATACAAAAAGAAAATGAACGGCTGAACGCAACGATTTAATAAAACTTCCATATCAGCCTGTACAATTGGGTATTTGACACATATTACAAAATTCTAATACAGTATTCATATAAAAGAGCAGGTCATCATCTTACTTTCCGCAGTTCATTAGACAAGTAAATTTAATTATAGTTTAAACAATTATTAATAAGCTCTATGACTCGTCAAAATTGTGACGTAGTATGTCAGTATTCTCATACAATTAACAAGGCTGTGACCTTTTGTGTGACAGTAACAAGTATCTCAGTTGACTGGGTAGGCAAAAACCCAATTAAAATTTAATATTGCAATGTAAAAACTAATTAAAGGTGAACTCCGCTTGCACTATATTATTATAACTGGTGTTATTAAATTAAATACAAGTATATACAACTTAAGTGATGAAGGCTATAGATACAGAGTTACATATTTATGGCCTTGAGCTCATAAAAAAACCTATAGAAAAAGTACCTGCAGTTTTTTCGAAATTTCCAACTTTTACGGCAGTTATTTCCAATTTTCCTATACTTAAAAACCTAATTGGGACTTGCGAACGGCTTAAAAAGAATATCTAAGCTGGTCCAGCCTGTTTGAAGTGAATCGCACCTCACTTATAATATTAAATTTTTACATAATAAAAAAACATAAATTGTAGACCATAATCAGTCAAACATTGAAAGTCATAATAAATTTCTTTTATTTGACTGATTTTTTGTATGAAATAGTAAAATATCAAACCGCAAAAGAAGAATGAGATGTCGTGCCATAGCTGTGTAAGATTTTGGAGTTTTTTTAGTAGTCTAGTATTCTAATGTTCACGACTGGTTTAAGGCGTTAATTTATTGAGCTGTATTTAATAGCCTTAATTTGTCGTAATATATTAGTCATCTTCAAGTAATGGCTAATGAATAAATAAATATATATGTAGATAACTTACATAATAGATAACACTTTATTACTAACCAAAATAAAAAATATATAAAAGCAACCGCTACTCACTAATATATGTATGCAGTGACCACAAATTACTCCCACCAACAGTGTCCCTATAAGGCCAATACCCCATCCTGAGTTTGCGAATGCCAGGGGTCCAGCTAAAAGACCTGAACCCAGAGAGGCTTTGATCAGATTTGCCGTCGATCGTAGATCCCTGAAAGAAATAGAACACTAACACTAACTCAATCTCTATATTAAATATATATATATATATATATATATATATATACCGGCCCAATTAGGCGAATAGAAAAATATAAGAAAGCGGTACATATATTACTACTAACTAGCGGTTCCGGTACACGTTGTCCTGTCCTGAAAAAAAAAACCAGCATTGGCAGGCGATTTATACTAAATACTGATTTAGAAAAAATATTGCATTATTTTTTAATTTGTGGGGTTTCACTAGTGTTCCGCTAATTTTGCCGTATGAGTATGTAGGTATATAAATCCGAGTACCTATACTTAAGTCGTTGTTGCTTAGCGATTAAAACACCGTTCATATGACGCAAATTTGAATCGTGGCTAAGGGTATATATCGCTTAAGATCGGTTATAATGTAGTTATTGTTATAGTTAACTTATGCCGATGGCAAAGAAAAATGTTCACACATCGAGATTACCGATATGTAAAACCCAAAAATCTGCTTATCTTAAAACGGGAGGCATGAGCCTAGTATGGGTAAGTTTAAGCTGCTATTATATTATTATTTAATAGACAAGGAAAATGTTCTTCAACACATTTGCTAAAAAAAATGCATTTACGAAGCCCGTACACATTGTTCGAAAGTTAAAAATTACTCACCATACATTGAACGTGCGGTAAAATAGTTTCACATTACGAGGATAAATAAGTTGAATAATCGAACCTCCTTGTCAGAGTCTTGATCAATATATTTGTCTCACTTTAATAGTATAGAGAAAAACAAAAACTTCGTTTAAAAAAACCGACTTCAAAAAGTAAAAAACTAAAAATTATAAAATAACGTATTTCTAAAGCTATTATTATTAATAGATATTATCTAAAACATCTTAAAGTCGGTGCTTAGTAATTTTCAAAATATAGTAATTTTTATGATTTACTTTGCACCGACTTCAAGATGTTTTAGATAATATATATTAATAATAATAGCTTTAGAAATAAGTTATTTTATAATTTTTAGTTTTTTAGTTTTTGAAGTCAGTTTTTTTAAACGAAGTTTTGTTTTTTATTTGTTACTTTTTAGTGTCTAGCTATGCATGGGTAGACCTACGAATGGTGCCGCGCTTCTTAAAAAATATAGGTCCCAAGAAACGGGAACAAAAAAATGATCGTGAAATGAAAACTACTATGTCAAATTTTTAGGGGATCAAATGGCAGCTATTCCGCGTCGAACAAAAAAGAATCACGTAAATCGAATCATAAATCACGGAGTAATCGGTGAACATACATTAAAAAAAACCGACGAATTGAGAACCTCCTCCTTTTTTTGAAGTCGGTTAAAAATGACGAAAGACGTAGTTCTAATTTTCACTACACGCATGTGACACCATGTGCAAATGCGCGCCATTTTCATATAAGAAGCGTCAAAGATTGTTGCTAATTTCTGACTGGTATTCAAGTTTGTTTCGTTACCTATTATATTATTTTCTCGAAAATGTGTCGAAAAACGGTGTATGACACACGTGCGGTCATTGTTGCTTGCAAACACGTGCTGTCATTGTTGCTTGCAAACACGTGCTGATGGTAAGCCCTCCACTTCGTCTCGAGCTAACATTTGTCTACTCGTTTGTAAGAACCATTTTACCGCACTAGTATCACAAATAACTATGTTGTTAAGAAAAACAGGTCTTTCTGCACGCGATAGTACAATGTTTCGCACATAGGTTGTATCTGTATTCTAACAAATATAACATTATGCTAGAACCGAAGAAAGCGTACTTGTCTTTAAAATGAATATTATTTTGAAAAAAAAAAACCAATAACTAAACTTGTATATTACACAAAATACATATACATTTTTACTTACTTTATTTGTCACACATAGACATTTTACACAATTTCACGCCTGTTCCCTATACGGAAAGATTTTCTTAATATACATACATAACTTCACGCCAGGTCCCTTGCGGGGTAGGCACGAACAACAGAGCGCCATTCAGGCTTATTCTTACACACCTCACTTGCTTGTTTGACATTCATAGCTCTTGTCATGCACGCTCGTCTGTTCTTAAGGCTCCTGACATCAGCAGAAGGTTCTGCTAGTACACGATCAATTTGACCATGGAAGGTGTGGTCTTAATATACACCGTTTATAGTTGTGCACGTCATAATCATTTAAAAATAAAAAAATAGGCAATTATTTGAATAACTTGTCTAAATAAATTAATATTGTTAAGGGTAAAGGTCTAATAAGTTGGTGTATCGCGAAACATAGATACCGTATGTATTTATTTTTGTCGATTTGCGCTATTTCATTTTTGAGACACTTTATCAAAGACTAACTGGAAGTCGGTGCTATTTAAGTTATTTATACTGCTTCTTTAAGTTTATCACTGTACTTTTTAAAATTGAATTATTTAATTCAGCAAAATCTATTGTTAGCTGTATGTTGTGTATATGGTATAAATTTAGATCTATTTAATCGATATGTGGACCCAAATCTTCGAAACGTATATTGATTTAAAAAATAAATATTTATCAAAGTAATTAAAAACGTGTACTCACGAATTCGGTTTTTTGACTTTACGATGTTCAAAAGGATCATATTCCTTTTCAGCTGTTTCAACTTTTTCGTCGTTCATTGTCGCCAGAGTGTCACTTCTGAATGATCATAAAATGTATCGACACAGTGTATTACACGATGAATAGTAAAAAAAATGTAGCATACATTTTAATTGATACCTGTGTACGAATTAAATGTGGTTTATAGAAAATAATAAACAATATTAAGTTTTGTATACGATCAAGTAAAAAAAAAACATGTTAAGACGTTGTATTAATCGCTTTTTGAGAGCGTTCAATGATAAATCATTGACAAATATAGAGTTTAGGCAAACCGTAAGATACTATTTAAAACCTTTACAGCGCGACGTCGACTGACTCCGCGCTGCGGTTTAATTCGCCAATCATACGATAACGCGTGATGAGCTTGTATTATTTTGCATAAAGTGTATTTGAAAGTCAATATGTACCTTGAGAAGAATCAAAATTTTCGGTCGGCAAAGATAATGTTAATATGTCCATATTTTACAAAGTACTAGGGGACCTGACAGGCTTAGTGTCCTGAAAAAAACCAGAAAGCTAGTTGTAGCGCCACCTACCGGATACAATTCTGAATCTATACTACCTCGGGACCCACTTAAACACACAAAAATTTCATCAAGATCGGTGCAGGGGCTTAGGAGGAGTTCAGTGACATACGCCCTATCATTAAAATTTTATATATTAAGATAGAAGAGTAAAAGATGGGTGGGCTTTCATTCAAAATCGGTTTTTGGGTAGGCCTCTGTACCGGTGATCTGGAGAAACCAATAAGTGCAACCCGTTATTATGATATGTATAAATATACTAATAAATGATAAATCAGTACTATGTATGCAACACTGCATATCTTGCCCCATTGTTGCGCATGCGCATCCCTTGCTATTATCGTGAATAGATTGTCCACGTTCACTACACCAGTTCGGAAAATGTAATACTAACCAACAGCACATGTGATTTAAAAAAAAATCACTAGATTCTTTCTGTTATTATGTACAGTCAGCGTCAGAAAGAAGGTAGCAGTTAAGATGGTCAAATAGAAAAGAACATCGAAAGTGATCATTACTATCGATACAACCAAGGTAGTCTAATAGTTCGCATCAGCATTCTTATCCAAAAACATCGGCACAACAAGAACGCCGTATGTATCTAAGCAGCCAAGGTGGTCAAAACATAGTAACAGTCTAGAAAAATGAACTCTATTCTAAATGTGATTAGAGTTAAATCGAGTTGATTGCATACTAAATGAAAGCTCAAATAATCTTTTTAATTTTCATAACATAACTAGTATTTGCCATCGACTTCATTCACAGTAGTTAAATAGTAAAGATTAATATTTTTTTTACCAACCTTTAAAATTGAATGGATTTTATTATGACAATGCATGAAACTTAGATTTATCCATAAAACCCTGATATTAGTAATGTTACTAAAGATGTTTTCAACTACGATGCCTCACTAAGGATTTCTAATAAATACAGACGCAATGTTCGCAAATCACTGTTTTGTGATTTGCGAACATTGAATCAAAGTGGTTTGGAAGTGGAACAAAATCCCGGGAAATATCTAGAGTCCAAATATAGTAACGTATAAAAATGACATAAAGTATCAAACTGTGTTGTAATAAAAATAACACGGCCAGTTTTCATGCTATTTCTAGGCGTATAATTCCCAATAAAATTTTAGAACTTTCCGGTACTGAAGTATAGGAGTAAAAAACACTAAAGAGTGAATCCGTTTTCCTGAAAAAATATAATGCCCCTGATATTAGCTTTTTTGCTTTTTAGTCAAAAATGTCTGTAGAATAATGAAAACCTTATAAAAGTTAACATATATTTATGAAAAGAAATTGTTTCCGTTTTCCATCAATCAAACAATTCGATCCCAATTGGATTTTTTTAATAGCTTCAATATACAGACAAGATTATTTTACAATATTAACATAATTTTAACATTTAATTTGACGTAAACCACTATGTATATGTGAGTTTGTTGAAGTATCTAAAGACTAAAGAGTTTCAATATACAACAAATTTAGAATTCGAGATCAAGCTTTTTTTTATCAGCACTGAATTATTTATGTTATTTATGTTGTATTACGTATATGAATTCATTTGTCACAGATTTAGAAATCACAGAATATATTAATATAATAAAAGATTAGAAATATATATAAATCATCATCTTGAAATACCACCATGGATAAATATCATCTTACTGATGAAATGAAATATAAAATTGTTCATTTCAGACAAGAAGGAGTTTCTGTAACGGATGTGTCAAATGAATTAGGCATATGTGTGGGCTATTTTTCTAAACACAAAGTAAACAAAAGAAGACTTTGCTCTCGATCAGCGAAAATCGCATTAAAATCGGCCTAGTCGTATTTACGTAAATGTGGAACAAACAGACAAAACGACTAATATACAAGACATATAAAAATACTATCATGTTATCCATCGTTTATGTAGTCTATTCTATTCCAATTGTTTTTTTAATAACTTCAATGTAGAGACATGGCATATTTACAATGTTGTGATATTACGAGCTGTACCCGGCAGATATTGTTCTGCCCTTACAAAATATAAATTTAGAAGCCGATTGCAGCGTCATCGTCCGGGACCAAATATAAATTTATATCATTCTCAAAATCACTTAAAAGAACACAAATAATTTCATCAAAATTGGTCTCACCGCTTAGAAGTTTAGCGGCGTCATCTACTGGATCTAATCGTGAATCCAAACTATTCCAGGACCCACTTGAACCTTAGACCATAATGGTCTAAGATTTGAACACACACAAAAATAACTTCACCTAAATCCTGGAAAGCGATTGCAGCGCCACCTGCTTTAAATTTGAATCTAAACAATCCAGAGACCCAAATATACACACAAAAAATTTCGTTAAAATCCTGGAACCTGTTTGCAGCCCCACCTACCGGGACCATTGTTAATCTAAATCATGCCGGGATAGGTCCTGGGATGGGTCACGGGATGGTTTAGAGGGGTTCAAGTGGGTTGAACACACACAAAAAAAACCCATCAAAATAGCTTCAATAATTTAGGAAGATTTCAGTGATATTCACACAAACAGAATAATTTTATATATATACACAATTTTGGGCCAGAAAACCCCGCGGGCGTCCCCGGAACACCCAGTTAAATTTAAATTTTATCAGAATCTGATCAATGCTTTTGGAGCACATTGAGGACAAACATAGATATTTATTTTTATAGATAAATAGATTTTTTGAGCCAGAAACCTTTTCGGGCGTCCTCAGAACACTACCAAAGTTTTATCACATCTGATCAATGGTTTAGGAACGCATTGAGAACTTATGTACAAAACATTGATTTTTGTTTATATGATAAAGAAGGTAACTACGGATTTACCAATATTTGACAGCAAACATATATTAGTAATTAATAATAATAGTCACATTTTATGTGGATAAATATTTATAGTGCTTTCAGAAAATAATTTTGTGTCTAATCTTCGAAATGTATGGAAAATAAAATAGGAAACTGCAAAGTGATGATACATTTCCTATGAACATATATGAGAGTTGCACTGGGGAGGTAAAATGGTATAAGCGTCACTGCTGCAATCGACGCACAATCAATAAAAATAGCCGAAAAGGGTTTAGGCTCTGAACTTTATTGAGTGAGAGAAAGCTTATTGTTTGAGAAAGACAAGAGACAGGCTTGGTTGTCATCTCTACTCCGTGTTGTTTACGGGGTGAGAAGTGTCACCGGTAGATAGATTCCTGGCAGGAATAACTCATCGAGTGGTAACAGCTCCATTATCGAACCGCCGAGACTAAAAAATGACACCAGAATTTTATATATTAGACAGACTATCATCAGTCCGCGAAACTTCGTTCACGTTTCCATGATGATGATTCAATTAATATTGAATGAATTGCATAGATGAAAAATTAACTGACGGTCTTATTCATAGAGAGAAAACTTCAAGCTTACTCTAACTTTATGAATAAGACTGTTAGTATTTAGTAAAAACGGAAACTTTAAGATGCATACAGTGTCATCACGTATTAAATAATATAAAGAAAAGTACAAAAAATCTGAATAAATTAAGAGGACTCAAATATCTGATAAAGGGAAAATCATTGCCCTTCTAGTCAATAAATGATGCTTAATTGGAAAAAACTGGCGTTTCTTTCCAATCCCAGTGCTTACCCTCGATCAAACGTAATAAATATTATTATGCTCATATCACCCTCCTCGTCAATCACACTGCTGTGATCAGTTTTTTGATTCAAATGTTTTCGTTGATTTCGTTAATTTCAGATTGAAAAAGTAAGATGCTTTAAATTTAATGCCAATTTAAGAATAAGTAATTCAATTTGAAATTCATAATTCGAAATACAATTAATTTTGATTTAGTATGCAATCAACTCGATTTAACTCTAATCACATTTAGAATAGAGTTCATTTTTCTAGACTGTTACTATGTTTTGACCACCTTGGCTGCTTAGATACATACGGCGTTCTTGTTGTGCCGATGTTTTTGGATAAGAATGCTGATGCGAACTATTAGACTACCTTGGTTGTATCGATAGTAATGATCACTTTCGATGTTCTTTTCTATTTGACCATCTTAACTGCTACCTTCTTTCTGACGCTGACTGTACATATCGTATAGCATGAAAAGAAACATTTCTAAAAAGTGCAAGAAACATATTACAGATAAATACGAGATTGATAGTTAGTTCTGTATATAAGTTATTGAATAATATTATCATTTAATACGACACCCATTTTCTAAAGTAAAAAATAACACTTCTGAATTTAACAAAATATTATTTTGAAACAAGTGTTCACTATAAGAAATAACGTATTATATGGCTTGTTTAGTTATGGTTTTGATAAATTTGTTTAATTAAGATAATTAACATTATGTTTACACAAACATGATGAGCCTTCACGTGGCACAGACTTTGTTATTAACATATGGTTGGGAATATTATAATTCAAAATATTCAAATAAATAAATAAAATTTTTGAAAGTTAGAATGTATACATATTTATGCATATACAATCATGAAGATATTTTCTTTAATGCCATTTTTTGAATATTATATTATTACATAAGAACCATTAATGTAGGTTACTATTTAAGTGTTAGTAATTTTAATTTACATTTTGTAATTGAGTGCGGGGGGTAATAGTAAACAAGTGCCTTTTGGACCAACTTTTTTCAGCAGTCTCCGAAAATTATAAATGAGGTGTCATTCGATTCGGAATGGCATCCCTAGATGATTTTTGAAAAAAATGAAGTTCCGCTTGCAAAAATTGTTAAACTTTTAATTTTGTAACAACGAAAATCATTAATAAAAAAATGAAAAATAAACATTTTCAAATTTTTCCAACGGGGTTCTATTCTAAAGCCTTTCAAGAATTGCTCCAAGAAAGCAAAAAAATCTTAAATTTATAGTTTAACAATTATCACACTTGCAATGTTCATGTTCAAGCAAAAAAAAATATGAATTAACTATTGAATAACTAAATGAAAAATTGTTATAAAAAAAAATTTCAAGCAGATTATTGTTCATTGATCTATTCAGTTAGTGCCTGAATTTTTTCAATTTTTTATTTTCATATTTAGTATGTTTAAATAATATTTATTCATTAAAGGGCCGATGTGGGTGTGGCTTGCGTAAGCCAGAATACCCGTTTTCGGCCGTATTTTCATCCCTCTGGGAAAATTATAAATTTTAATCTTACAGTTTCGGGAGGCAAGACTTTTTTTAGGAAATTTCCTCCTCTTTTCGAATCTTTTTTCAAATTTGAAAAATCTTTATTACCTTTTGAGATATTTGCAAAAAAACTAAACCCCCCTTCTTTTTTTTAGTTAATTGTTAATAACTTTACAATTTTTGCAAGCAGAACTTCATTTTTTTTCAAAAATCATTTAGATGCCATTCCGAATCGAATGACACCTCATTTATAATTTTCGGAGACTGCTGAAAAAAGTTGGTCCAAAAGGCACTTGTTTACTAGTCTAGTAACATAGGCAAGCCGATACTAAGCCGAAAATGCAAAACGCCACCAGGATTGAATGTTAAAGATGATTTTATTTATGGTTTTTTTTTAATCTAATCGATGCCCTATATTGATAAGGAGAGTCAGGACCGTCTTTACCAGGGGGTGTAAGTGGGCGTGGCTCACGGGCGCAGGGAATGAAGAGCACAAGTCGATCGACTTCAATAAAAAAGGTATTATAGAACATCGTCATGATTTTGCAAGATCTGAATAGCCTCACCCCACACTACAATGTTATAGATTCAAAAGAATCTACTCTCAGTTTAGTACTACATCAATGTGTAGCGCCGTAAAGGCTACATCTTGCTGTTAAACATTCATATAAAACCCAGTAATTTCAGATAGAGAATGGAAATTAAATAATACTTAGCGGTATTATTAGTATGTCATTCCCATACATTTTCTATTCTATTTATTTAGCGCTAATGCTTCTGGACTACAGGATCAGAGGAGAGTGGTGTGATGACTGATACCTATCTAATTATTATATTTTTTAGCTTTTAGTACATTATCTACAACATTATCTTTCTTTTTAATAAAACCGTTGAACTTAAAAAAAACCTATTTTATTCATTTTTTTTGCTACTTAATACTTCCATGGTGTACTGTATTCTACTAGTCAAGCCCTAGGCTATGATTAGATTCATGTATTGAGAAGGTTGTGAAAAAAATGTAATCTACCATTTTGTGGCGGCGGCCATCTTGGATTTACAATGATACTGAATATATTCAATTATAACGCCATAATGGCTAAGGGTGTGTATGAAATATCAAATCAATTTGTTATCAATAGGAAGAGGGAAAACTTCTATTACTAAATTTGAACAATTTTGTCTTCCGTGATAATGGCTACTGTATAGTGGACGAAACGTCGGAATAAAAAAATCAAATAATATACCTTGCTTAAAAGCGTTAAAACCTAGATTTATTATACTAAATTTCACCTCAAGATACCAAAAAAAATGTCTGCAGTAGCATACACACAACATATTATAATTCAAAATAAACTTCTTAAGTATCACTTTCAATTTATCACTGTGTTAGTCTAAAAAGGTGATGTCAGGATTCTTAAGAACAGACGAGCGTGCATGACAAGAGCTATGAATGTCAAAGAAGCAAGTGAGGTGTGTAAGAATAAGCCTAAACGGCGCTCTGTTGTTCGTGCCTACCCCGCAAGGGACCTGGCGTGAAGTTATGTATGTATGTAGTCTTAAAAATATTATTATATTATTATCAGTTTTATTTCGTTCTAAATTGGGCCTATGCTTAATTGTCGGTCTTATTGACTATGTAATCTGTGGTGCACATTGTAAAACTCGTATAAAATATCATTTTCTCGGAGGCGAGTCTTTTACATTTATTTGTTTATATCTTTTTAGTGCCGCTTTTTCGTTTCATCAAGTTTCAAATTATAACGATTCCAAAGAAGTTCTACTTCAAAAAAACTGGGCAAGCTAAATAAATAAAATCGTTTAATAAAATGAACAATATTTCCAATCTCTTGTTTTTATGCAAGACTGTGTTTGCATGGAACATTACTTATATTGATCTAGAATAGTTGTATAACATTTTTGTGGGATGATATAAGTAATTAAAAATGTGAAAAAATAATTATAATATATGTATTATTAATGTATAATGTATGTATGTATGTATTATTAATTAAATTTACAATATCAGCTTACACTACAGTGTTATTGTAACGAGTGCGGGACTCGAATTAAAATGTCGTTGGAATTACTAAAGAATTTATTAGAACTATACAAACACATATAACACAGGTACAAATATAACTGGACACAATCAGTACTAACTGCACGATTCAATAGCACGCGCAAAGTCCGTCACTATATAGCTTATCGAATGTACACGTCTTGCTCGTATCGTAATCCTCCGTTCGGGCATTGTTTTATACTATCGTATACTTACGATACAACAATCGACCACGTGGACTGAATTTTTTTCCATGAAAATGTGATATGCACACATGCGGCCATAAACGAATACTATAACAATAGGATTTTTTCTTAATTACAATTTTTAAATACAAAGTAAACAAAAGAAGTTCAAATGCGGGAAAGGTAATAAACTGCAGGTGTGCATTCATTTTGTCGGTGTTTATGACTTTATGACTTTAATTTCTACATAATTTAAACACCACGCATACGAAGTTTCGCTTATACAACTTATAGTAAATTATATTAATAGACTCCTCAATTTAAACATTTGCACCTATAATAATTAATAGTGGTAATGTGTTTGTTCAGAGTAACAGTTTATCTAAAGTATGAAGAAATAACAAGAAAACAAAAATATATTTTAATTTTTTTATTATTGGAAAACAAGAACAACAACACGCACTGAACATTATAGTGCGACAAGTATAAATAGCAATAACAAAAATAATGAATGATAATTCACAGCAATATGTATTATGAAAGAGTTTAAAAATACTTAAGCCTAAAGTTATAAGAAATGAGAAAAATGTCCTAATTAACTCTGGAAAGTTCGGAAAGATGTTCCATCTGCATTAGACTTCTATTCTATCTGCAGATAAATAAAGCTATCAATAAATAATAGCTTTTATACTACTATGAGCATACTTTTAAATAAATGTGAAATGTGCAATTTCTTGCACCGACACATTTAAAATCTTATCCTTTTGATACTTAAAGAAGGTAAAGGTTTTAATATTGAATTCTTACGTGCTACTTAATATAAGAATCTGGTGTAAATGGCTTAACTGGTATACTTCTGTATTTAAAGATGAGCGTAACTTGGCACAACATAATAGCGCCATAGGCACATAAATTACAGAATTTTCCAATCATTAGATAAAATCATATGATTATGCAACGTTTCGCATTTGTATAATTCAAGTCGAAACGGAGAAAAATACTTAACGTGCGTTCACCTTTATGTATACGTATGTGCTTAATATTGCTATTTTAGTTATGAGTTATAAACTAGCCTCTTCGTTGAATTAGTGTTCGTAAACTTCGTACTTGTTATCTTTTATCCACCACTGGTTTCTATTTGGCTCTGATTTATAATTTCGGGTAACAATGTAAGGGTATGCAGTCTCTTTAATTCCCAAAGTTTTGGCTGTAGATGGCCTGTAGCCAGTTGTTATGCGACTAGATCGTGGAGCCGTAACAGGTATGTGCACTCTAGTAACTTCACTCACTGGGCTAGCGCTAACACCAAAAGTGGTGCCTACATTAGCGTAGTTTGGAGTTATAGCCTTAGGTGGTATTGGGTTGGGTTGTACAAGTTGTCTCGGAATATCACAAACTGTGCCTTGGATTAAAGTATCCAGAGTTGCAGTGTAGACTCTGAAGTTAATATCACTATAGTCAAGTTCTGCTTCGAGGAAAACAGGCATGCGGTCAGACATAACCCAAACATTGCGTTCGTTATCAATTTTAACATCGCTGGGGAAAACCAAGCCAACATCATCCTTATCAACAATAGCTATATTTTGTGGATTATAAGGAAGTGGTGACCTCCAACATCCAATAGCATTTTGATCGATCAAGTTGAACAGCTGTACACCTGACTCATCCATAACTTTGGCAGTGGTGTGTCCATCAGGTCCACGTACCCCAACAACGGAGAAGTCTTTGTATGATCCTTTTACAGCAGTTTCGTTTCGCAAAATGCGGGTTGATACTGAGAATTCAGTGTGACTCGATAGTGGACTGAAAAAGAGATTCCTGTATCCATCAGGGCCGATAGGAGAAGCGGTTATACCAAAAATACCTTCAGCTCCCCATTGGAAATTCAGGCCAGCGATATTAAAGTCACCGACAAGTGGGTCGGGGAAGAAGTAGCTGTGGCTGAAACGCCAAGACTTATTCTGTTCCCATGAATAAGCAATAAGACCGTAGCCTAGTTCATCTGAGAAGTAAGCAAACGTGTCTTCGCAGCTAGATCTCATATCGAGGGCAATGTTGGCAATAAAAGTGGTGGAAACAATATCTTCAGGACGGAATACATATCTGCGGATTCGTTGATCAGTATTCAAGTCATACACGTTAATGGAGTATGGGCAAAGGTTCGTGGCGTTTTCGTCTGAAATTAAAAAGAGGAAAATTAATGTCATAATACAAAATACTATCTGTATATAATCCAGTTTATTTCTTTATAAATTGGTGCGTGAATATGGGCGAGTTCTTGCTTACAGTTGTATAAAATTCCGATTCCGATACCTGTGCAGGAAACAATATTATTTATTGTAGCTCAATGCAGATTTGGTAAAAACATAACATCAGTTTCTAGAATTATTTGAAATTTACTTTTCTGATGCACAAAATTAAAACTTACCATAGCCATATGTGCCGACATCAAGAACCCAGAGACGGTCGCATTGGTCCGCCTTGATCCTGTAGACGGTGTTGAGACCAGTCTGGCAGTTTCCCAACTCGTTGCCTGCATAACTTGGGTAGGGGTTTAGTTTTGGTGACGGGTTATAAGGGGCGTCCAAAGGAATGTAGTTCAAGGTGGCTGGAATTCCTGTAAAGATAATAAGATGGGATGATAATTTGATCAGTTTAAGCAGTGGTGTTTCTAATTACGCACTTTTTTGGCGATAATTTTAACCGAAACACTTGACATAAGTTGTCTTAATTTTAATTTTATATAAATAAAGTAAGTAATCAAATAACAAGGTAATCCAATGGCTTTATTGTTTCTTCCTTCACAGCCTCGGATATGAACAACTTATCATACAATTTGGTTTTTAATGTAATCGCAAAAAAATAGATTTAGAGTTCAGACATTAGGACCCAGATCTTGTGATTTCGATAAAAGGAATGTGTAGTCAGCTGCCGTAAATTTAAGATTACTACCGTAATATTGATCTTAAAGTTAGGGCAACAAAGCCACGTGAGCAATATAATATGAAAGCTTAAAAAAAGCAAAATTATTTTGCATAAAAACCAAGTCGAGGCTACAAACTGGATCTCGTTAACGTAAGCTAAATTGTCTAGGTCAGTAACGTAACGATTGGGAAACTCAGCAGAACGTTTAAAAGTTTATTCTACTAATTTATTATATCGAAAGATTGGGCGTTGATAGTATAAATTATTATTTTAACCTGTTTGTTATGAAACGCTTCGTTAAAGCTTCTAGTTGAAGAAATAATAAAATAGCTTTTTTTAATATTTTAATGAATTAATATTGATTGATGCTATCGATAAGTTTTGTATGTACATATTTCAAAAATTAAGAAATAAGGAACATAAGACTTCAAAGAACCTATCTACAGCTAGTATAATGTTAAACCGCAGACAGATTTTACTATATAAAAACGCCCTAGAAAAATGAATGGTGGCGTCCTTTGGGTAACAGTAAATGTAGAATTTAAGAGCTTTTTCAGATTTGTGACCGATTGTCACTTCTGGTATTCTTCTTCTATGTGATAAATTGCTGGTCCCCTAATAGCTTATAGCTCTGAAATGCCTGTAGTTCTTTGTTTTGTTTAATCCGATAGCGTTTGGACTTAAATGAAGCTCCACCTCCTTCAGAAAGTGCCATATCTGAAGAATGTGGAACTTATATATTTTCCCGCTCTAGGGTAGGAGGTAGGAGTACTGTTTTGTATATTATTGGACCTTCGATATCATGTTACCAAATAGACAACTCAGTGTTCCATCTCATCGCCTTGGCAAGACGCTTTCAATGATTCTGTCTCTCCTCATGTAAAGGGATATGAGGCATTATTAAGGTATTCCTAAGGGAAGGTAAGGTCCCTCAAGATATTCAATAGAAGGGCCTGCGGAAATACAATAAGTGTCAATCCGTTTGGGGTGGCACTAGCAAGCAAGCAAGCAAGAAGTGCTATTACCATCTGAGTTAGGGATACCCACTAAAACTCCTCGGTGATCGTTCCCTTTCCTTATGACAGGGCTACGGGAAAGCGGAAGTTCTATCAACTCCACGTGCCCTGGCAGGCGAGGGCCCTAGGATCATACCCACTGCCAGGGGGAAGCGTAGCCCCCCGCACCGCCCATGTTTGTCTGGTGTGGGGCGGTTAAATGTCTCACCCCATAGGAGGAGAGATGAGTGCGCGCAGGACATGACGCGTCTGCCCCTGCTCCGCTTACGCCTTAGTGAGCATTACGCGCTCGCAAAAGAAGGAAACGGCGTCCCATCTGGGTTTGCTCCCGACCATATCTTGTTCTACGGCCGGGAGTGAGAAGTCCTGTCCGGGGATGGCAACAAGTTCACGACTACCGAGCCTGACCTGCCACAACATTAGTATTGCAAATGTGTGCTGATTATACTAAACTAGAACGAAGTTGCAGAATGTTTTACATAACTTTGTTTATCTACATTCATGGTGGTCATTGATGGTTAGTTTATGCAGTGAGGTAATATTTGGACGACACTAATAAAAAAGCCTATAAATGATGTCACTTTCGAACAGTAAACTATGCGACTGACCGTTATCCATAATGATTTGCATTTAAACTGCCTAATTCTTTGCATAAAATTAAGATGTTTTGAAAACAAAACTGGACAGAGTCGTTGAGATGTAAACACTTTTAAATATTTAATTTCCAATTAATGTTTTAATATAAACTTTTGAATGAAATTATTCATATTATATGCTCTCCGTGCAAGAACAGAGAAAGAATACAATTTCCTGCAGTCAGGCGGTCTGCCGTAAGAGGAGATAAAACAACCTATAGTCAGGTGGTAGGGCATTTACCTGCCCGGATAGCTATTACCCCGATGTAGAGTATGCCGCCATATCAACCTTTAGTTGTGTTTCGGCATTAACGGCCAGGTTCCAGTCTCTCTTCAGACAGCGACAGCACATTGATAGCACCTTGGTGTTACAAATGTCCATAAGGGATGGTAACCGCTTTCCATCAAGTGGACTGTCTGCCTGTCTACAGAACTTATGCAATTGTTTTAAATATATTTAAAGTGTGTTTTGTCCATAGCGTAATGGCTAGCGCATGCGGCACTACCACCTAAGCAGTTTTCTGACCTAATGTGCATATTGTTATAACTACCATGAGCTAACATCGGTGACGGCAAACATCGTGATACAACTTGCACATCGAGGCACCTGAACCACTTGGACCGGCGTGGGAATAACATCAAGTCCCCAATAGTGGGAGGCTCGAGACCAGCCGTGGCACGATTATGGTCTGTTATTATTTATTTGTCCATAATTTAATTAATTGAGAATTGGCTAAAGATTTTTTAAATATGCTTTAAAGAAGGAGGAGGTGTTCAATCAGTCTGTATAAATTTTAATCGTTTAAAATCGAAGACATCAATTGCTTAACTTTTATTTAATTATATTGGCACCAGTAAAAACTTCTATTAGTCAGCTTGTAATATTTTCGTTTACCTAAGAATTTTACGTGTGATATGAGGCTAATGATTATGTACTAATTAGGAGCAAAATTGTGTGGGTGCAAATAATTGAAATTTTGAATAATTAACCAAGCCAACGTTTACGTGGCGAACAGTAATTACAGGTTATCTAAAGAGTACTATTATGCAATGTTATTATGCAAAATGATCTCGTATTTCTTTGAATATTACATTTGTCATAAATAGGAATTAATTTCTAAATGTTACAAGTATTGGATTAAGAAAATTATCTCGTCAACAGCTTAAGATCATAATAAATATTTGTAAATAATATGTAAATTTGTGAATCAGTCCTCTTAAATAACTCGATGGAGAACAGGTGGTCAGATTCTATGGAGAGTTACAAAAGCGCTCGTTGACTTCAAATATGTTTAGCATTTAATTTGCATTAATTATATTAAAAATTAATATATTAGTTTAAGAAATGATTTTAGAGAAAAATACACTAAATAATGCGAGTGTTTTAAATAACAGTTATATTCCGTTTTATATTAATAGTAATACAAGTGTAACTGACTTAGATTGAGGTATATACACAATGTGTGTTTTTGTCTGCTGATTTGCCTTTCAAATGTAAGTTACAAACTGAGAAATACAATGCAGTTAAGTACACGTCTGTCTTTTCTCAAACTAGTTGGAAAAAATAATAATTTATGAGATTGTGATCAATGTATTCATGTGGTCTTCTTTCTCCAGGATTTCAATCCCCACGGAGAAGGTTGGGATCTCGGAAATTCTCTATTTATCCCGGCTTCAACTCAGTGGGCAACTACCCGCCAGTGACTGGAGTCTAAGCTATGAGTGACCCTCCTGGCTTAGCGATGGTCTCTCAGCGGCTTCCCATGGCAATCCCGGGCTTCCCGTTGGCCATCTTTGACATCTGGTAGCCTTTCTGCGGCTTTATTGCTGGGCTAGACTGTCGGTTTTACCCTGCATTATAATTAGCCCGCGCTGTGACGCTATCTGAAGGTCATCCTCATACAAATAGCGGAGAATAATGCATCACGTGACTTTATATCACTCCTATTGATCCAGTGAAATTTTCATCGAAACTAGCGCGTCGATTCACCAACATGGTTAAAATATGGACGCAATTTTAGGTGTTGTAATAATATAATAATAATATAGGTATAAATAACTGAACTCCTAATCTTTTTATAATAAGAGGTCCCTGGCAGACGTTGTTCTGCCCTGAAAAATTAAAAATCTGGGACCCGATCCTAAAGCCACCTACCGGTTCCAATTGCGAATCTAAATCATCTGGGGGCCCTAAAACAAACACAACAATTTCATCAAAATCGATAAAGTCGCATTCAAGTTATGCGCGTACATATTTTGCTAGGATTCATTTTTCTTTATATAGATAATTACAACTTTCTTGGTTGTATCAAATTTTATTATTACAGATGGATAACCGTTTTTCCATAAATTGTACTTTATTGTAAAATTAGAATACCTACGGTCTAGATTCTTTTAGATTCTGGTGAGCAAGCTTTTTTGAAATATTTTATTACTTATTTTATTTTTTATAGTTAATTCATATATTCCATTATAGCCTGCACTATTTATTAGCTTTTTAAATTAGAGAATATGTTTTAAAACTAGATTTTAAAAATGTTGCTAATCCAAGAAACAGAGTGTAACAGAGTGTAACAGTTTTGCAAACACATTAATATTATGATTTTTGCTAATTAATCCTATATTTGATCGACACAACCTAGAGATGCGTATCACGGAGATGAATATGCAGCGGTAGATATGTGTGCCACCCGAAAGGACTGCGTTAGAAACACTCGCATCTACAGCCACATTCATATCCGTGACGTAGTAGACAAACTGCAATAGACTCAGCTACACAGTACCAGCTACGATTTACAGAGATTTCTGTAGTGTCTTAGTTTCATGTGGAACATAATGTCTAGTAACGCCGCCTCCGTTAAGTTCTAGTAGAATGGGTAGGCTCAAGAAATGTTGGAAGTCGAAGACGGCAGGGAATGGAGAAGAAAAGTCGGAAAGCATCTTGGGCTCCGAAGCAGACGCTTATGCGTAGCTGTTATGTTAATTAATGCCTGAGAGTGAAGATAAATAATTACTAAATTGATATTAACTGAAATTGGGGCCATGGGGACGTGAGGCTTATCAACTTTATCGAGACCTTTCAAGGCGATTGAAAGAAGTCTCCCGCGACCAAAGGGCTGGCCTATATTTAGGGCAACGAATAAGCGTTGCCATACAACGAGGGAATGCGGCCAGCATTTTGGGAACGCTCCCCTCCGGCAGCGATTTGGACTACATCTTTTACTTGTAAATATGTTAATAGTAGTTTTTAATTTTATAGTTTAGTTTAATTTTTAATATACAAGTTCTAGAAAACTTATGTAACAAAATGACAGATACCGGATATAAATATAGAAGTACATACATTAAAATTTGAGTTAATAACGAATTGGCGTTGATGTTTTACAAGTTGACGTAGTACAAACCCATTGAAATCAAGCCTATTCTATCGTTAGTATATCGCACACTAATAGCAATAATATACTAGAACATGAACGGAAACTACTTGTATACACAATTGATATACATAGTTTTGCGCTTAAGAAAAGTAAATAAAAAAGTGTGTTTATAAGCGGATGAATGTATACAACGTACGCAACGTAGAATTTCGTCTTAATATATAATACATTAACACCTGTTAGAGATATGCAACCGTCTAAGAATCCGGTTCACGGCTTTGACCTAGTTGGATTTTGACTATCCATGTCTAGTTATTATGATATAGTACACGCATATTTTGCGGTTTATGTAATTTTATACAGAGGTGCATTCATTGTTATTATAGATAATTTAGCTTAGTGTTACTTGCAGAAAGCAAGGGTCAATCATCAACGTAACCATTCGGACTACTTCGTGAAATAAATGCACGAATAAAACGGTTTTTGAATTGTAATTAATATTCTAGTCGGTGAAGTTACGGATTTAGATATATTTACTTTCCCTTCAGTTTGAGAATGGAATTCTAATACTAATTTAAGCGTTTCGTAATGTTTGCTTTATAATGTCTAAATTTAAAGTACCTAAGCGTTTAGGTTGTTCCTCATAAAGGTTACATGTTCCAAATTAATAACAAATACCGTGAAATTTATAATAACTTTTTTACAATTACAGGAGGAGGTCGTTGTTTTAGAGTCGAGTCTTAGAATTCGAGCAATTTAATATTCCGTTAACCTTAGTAAGTTAAATATCTTGTTTACTAATACAATTCGTTTGGTTTTCGGACCTAGCTATTCTTAGGAGCACAGACGATTTACTTAAGACAGATTTCATGTGGGTTTCATACATTCATCTAATAATATATAATAATATAATCCCCATCTAATAATATATAATTATAAAACCCAGTGGTTTCTTAATGCTATATAAATATATAACACGCTGTGAAGCAGGGTACATAGAATAGGAAGTAAATTTAAATATTTTACTTATATGTATGACCTTCAAAAAGTGTTTTGTAGGTCAACATATAAGTTTGAATATGTATACAATTGAATTGAATTTTTGTGATATGTAAGTTTGTAATCAAATTTAATTAGTAAAATTAAAATTATGTTGAATAATTGTACGTCTGTCTTCTGTATTATCAGAATGTTTTTAATAAGCAATAATTTTGGGCACAATTTTACAAGTTAGAAATAAAGCGTTATTTGGTTGTTAACTCTGTGAAATAGGTTTTTAAAGCGACAAAATACATAATTATAGCTACAATTGTAAATGTACACAGTATTTGCATGTTCTACAAAAATAATTATATGATTACTGGAACGGAAGCAACGAACTGAAATAATTATCCACGTTTAAATTGATACAGGAAAGCTGCACCTAATTCACCGCGTTTGTCGGTGTATATGCATTTATTGCCAAATACATTTAACGATCTGTTAGTGAACGTAAGACGTAATTTAATATAGAATTGTTAAAGATTTTGACTGAATTCAATAGAATAGATAACACTTTATACTTCACCAAATATACAATTACAAAAATGCACGATTAAAATATTTTCTTGATAGGAGCAATAGGCGGCCATTACGCTTAAAGCAATCTCTTTTAGGCAACCTAAAGCGATATAAGTGGAGCAAATTATTTATTGATATAAGTGAGAATAGTATAGATGATATAATGTAATAATAATCTCTAAACCAATTTACAGTTACACGCTGTAACTAGGGGTCAAAATACAACCACAATAATTATAGGTTTTACATTTTTTGTTTTAGGAAGTTCCTCCACTACAAACTATTGGTGGCATTTGGCAGCTCTCCAAAACCAGGCGCTTCTGAAGAATCGCTAAGTGTGATCGTGTGAACACACGAGTCTAATAAATTGCTATGTATCACAAATTTCCACTTTATTTTGATACTTGTAATATTCGCAATAGGAATTTGTGAAAATCGCTATTTCATCCCTCCCATGATTCCCAGTCCTGTAGGCAGAGTATTGTATGAATATTTTAAGTTAATTTATAATTAGTATCTATTGATATTTTAAAATTTTATGGTAGCGTAATGTGTTAGGGCACGCGGCCCAAACTCAAAAGGCGCGGGTTCGATCTCGGCCGCAACGCATGCATGCCTACAGGAGTGGGAAATTCCTGTAGGTCTCAGTATTGTACATGTATGTCAAGATTTTTCGTGCTATTTTTCAGTAGATCTTTGAGTCGTAGATGTTGCACCGGAAGTTTTCTTATGTATAAAGGTGAAACTAATTGTTTTGAATGTATAATTATTTCTTCATGGCCTTTAACGTGAATTAAAGTTTATGAAATTGGCTATATAGATACTGAAAGACTGAAACGTTTTGTCTAGAAATAGGATTACATAGAATAAAACAAAGCCGCTTTCCACGTTTGTGTGTCTGTATCTGCTCACAACTCTTAAACTATGCATTAAACTACGGTAATTTTTCACTGAAGATTTTTGTATATAAAAACTTAATAAATAATAAAATAAACCAGAATCCCATCGCCTTTATCAAGACCCATCAAAATGGTCGATAGATGTCTCACGAAACTAAAACGCTTGCCTGTATTTTGGGAAACGCATAAGCGTTGCCAGACAACGTGGTAATGCGGCCAGCGTTTTGTGAACGTTCCCAACTGACGGTGTTGTTGTGGGACCTATTTACCTTTTGTAGTTTTTAACCTTTGTAAATTAAGCTATATATATATATTATATTATTAGTATAATTTTTTTATGTAAATAAAATACTACTTCAAGATACAAATTGGAAGATTAATCAAAGACAGCCGCGTAGAGTGCCCAAATAGGCATTAAATATATATTCGCACTTTTTATTGGGATTGCAGTTGAAATGAGTACATTTTATGAAAACTTTCTGATATTATTTTTCTAAGGTGTAAATACTAAGTAATAAACACGCCAATGATTTTTAAAACTAAATTTTAAGTGTTGTACCCCTGAAAAATATGGTATGGTATATTTATATATATACCTAATCAGTAATTCATACTCATTCAACTATTGATTGGGCAATCAAACCAAAATTAAATTATGATGAATATTTGCACGTTACATGTAATTGGCCAAGAGTTAATAATATTTTGTGCGATTAAATTATTATTTAGACTCTGTATTAATAATGTTTTTAAAGTTGGATGCTGCATCATTAAACTTTGAAGTTCCGGGTTTGATTGCTCGTAGAGTAAATCTCGCAATTAAATATTCAACTTTTACTTCACTCTGAAGTTTAACGGAATTGATTTCATCGATTGCCATTGTAAGATTTTTCAAAGATATAAAAAAATTCTTAGTTTTGGTTTTAGTCACCCATATATTTACTCTGTACTAAATCTAAAAGGTAAAAAAGTCTTAAAAATGGCCCGGACTTTTGGAGGGCTTGCATGGGGGCCATGGGAAGTCTAACATATAGAGGCCATATATACATATACACACACACACATATATATATGTATACATATATATATATATATATATATATATATATATATGTATGTATAAAGGTGGCGTGACACTGATCGGTGACTACCCTGGTTTACACCATATAGTATTGTATCCAAGGACAACCCCCGGTCAGTATAGGACTATTGTAGGAAATAAAAACAAAAGGTATCGGGCTATTGGGATGAATTGTAGTTAAGATTGTATAATGTGTGTATTTTTCTGTTGAAGATCTTTCATAGAAACATATGGAGGCGACTTTAGTTGTGGATATGATTTAAAATATATATTGCAGACACTGTTTATTTCTTCGAGGCGGGCAATGCGTGGGCGATGCCCCTGGTGTTGCAAACGTTTACAGGTGTCAGAAACCGTCTTTGTTCAGGTACCTAAACTGTTTTACCTGTTTTAGGTAATAATAACATTCTTTGTGCATATTTTCCGGTACCCATGCAACAAAAGCAGCCGATGATTAACGGAGCCAATTAGTGATAATTTTAATTAATGAATTTGATTTAAAATTATAATAGTTAGTTTCTATTAATATTTTAACGTTTAATTGTAGCGTAATGTGTTAGCGGTTCAAACTCGAAATTTCGGCTGCAACGCATGCACCACTTAGCCAATTTTCTGACCTAGTGTGTAATATGTGTGTGTGTAATATAATTACAATTACCAAGTACTAACAACGGTGAAAGAAAACATCGTGATGAAACCTGCACATCGAGATATTACTGATGTGTAAAACCTGCCAAGTCGCCTTAGATATGCGTGGTGGGCATAATATCCGTTCACCTATAGCAGGAGGCCCGAGCTAAGCAGTAGGACGTTGGGCTGTTAGACATATATATTTTTATTGTTTATTTTTCAAATATTTTTAAAGCTCGTGAACAAACCTAAATCTAATTAACTTGTCATAATTTCGCTCAACGACGCAATAATTTTAAATTCAATAATTTCGTATGACTTGGTAGTTTCGTAAGTTTATTGTCCTTAGGTGGAGTATGTGAGATTAAAACAATATTTATACCAAAATCATCATAACGTTATGTGTTTGTTATATAATACTATTTTCTAGATTATTATTAATTCATTAGAGATATCTACATTTATGTTGTTAAGATTAAAACTGTCACAAATAATTTTTTATGTTTAATTAGATTACATGAAGCACATTTAAGCAAATAAATGAATCTATGTCTGAATTTCAAAATTAATTTATGTATTGATTTACTTTTAGACTTGTTTCTATTACGGTATTTGAAGTTAAAAGCGTCGGACGCTTTATCGCCACTTGAATTAATTTTTTTATTTACATAATTACAACAGTATCATAAATAAAACACAAACGGTTAGTTTTTTTATTGCTGACGCCCAGCAAAAAAGCGCAGCCCACCTGTTGGAAACTGGTTAGTGTCGCGTATGGATTTTTGCAAGACCAGAAATGCTATGATTGTGCCGCTGGTTTCGAATAAAAAATTATAATGTCTTTTACTAGAAGAAATATTATATCTGCTCTGGAAATACTTCGGTTTTAAGCTCATTCCAACTCATTGGGAGCTGATACATAAATAAGTAAAAAAACATTTAAATATGAAACAAGTACAAGAGTTAGCAAATTGTTTCTATAGCAATTAATCCATTTGGGAAATCACTCTTGGTAACATCATCGAATGTTTTCTATCTATGAAAACCGCATTATAAGGACAAGATTTAATATTGTAAATAACAAACTCACCTGACTTCCATCTGGGAACACTGACGAATAGCTTATTCCTCCATCTCTCGATACCAACTGGGAGAGCGTTCTCGGGAATTAGAGCCCCAGATCGAATAGCTTGCTGCCTAGAATACTCGTCAGGGAAGTTCCAGTCCATTGCGTTCCAGGAAAAAAGCTCTTGGAGTTTGACAGCTGCTGAAGCGTATGACGCCAAGCCAAGTAATAATAATAACTTTATCGTCATTTTGAAATCTGAAATAGATTAATAATGACCATTAACCACTGACCACTAAAGAGCAAAAAAATAATTTTGCTTGTATGAATATATTTTAAAAGATCCTATATTAATGTTTGTATGCCGTCTTTTTTGTAATTAAAGTTCATTTACCTTCTGTTTATTCGTAAAATTCCTTTTTTAATTACACAAAACAGAAACAAAGTGTCCAATTTTCTTGTAAGTTTTGAGATTATTTTTAAGCATAATCTAGTACAATACTACACGACCGTATCAACAGGAAAATAAAAAGTTTTTGAGAAGATTTAAGAATGTCAATAGTTTTTATACTATTAAGGCGTAGTTTTAAATGGTTTTCCTCAAGTACATGCTATATAATTAAATAGATAAATTGCGAAGGCTATTGAAGAAACCTATTAAATTACTTTTTTATTTTTTTATTTGTCTAAAGCGGTTTTAGCTTATACCTAAAACAGCAAGGAAAAGCTTAAAGAGGAGGAATTTACAGAATCAATCCTCTTTTATTGACACTAACTTTATTACATAAATAAATTGTTCTAAAATCAATTTTCTTAGTTGAGAATCTGGACTATAGATTACATCAAAATGATATTGGTAATAATACTTAATGAATATTTGGCGAAGTAATGACGCACTGATACTACTATTTTTAATTAGGTGAACTTATATTTTTACATTATATTTTAGCAAATAATAGAAATTTTATTTATATTATATATTTTTAATTATTTATTATTTATATTATATATATATATATATATATATATATATTATATATATAGTTATAAATATTTAAATAGAGATATCAAAATAGAAGATAAATGAATATTTTAAAGAAATTCCTGTTTTTAATCCTTAATTTTATAATTGAAATCCGTTGATCCGTTTAGGAGCCTTCTCGAAACAAACTTCTAGAGAGATAAAAAGACTAAAATTCTAAATAATCTAGATATCGCCAGTAGCAATTTTCACTTCAATTCTGGCCTTTATTTTGAAATCACATATACATTAATTTTATTTTTTGGTAGATATGGATAAGTTTGTGACTTCATAGCTCCTAAAGATCCTTATCGTACTTTAAAACTAATTTTAATTTCTCAAGCGCACATATTACTTATAAAAACAAACACAAGGACTATATACACAATCTCACTCATAAGCTCCGTTCGAAAAAACTATCATCTCAATAACGCGTGTATTTTATACGTTTAAGATCATTATGCAAAGCGATTACGCATTCTACGCACAATATAACAAGAAACCAAAACGTGATTTTTAGTAGGTATTGATTAAAAGTTTTACGTACATGTTTGCCACCGAAACAAGCCAGTGTTCACGAGTGTTCGTATCTGACTGGGTCCGAACAAACAACCCCTACTTTATAAAAGATAACGCTGCCGCGTCTCCTACCAAAGCGGCGCGTGCGCACATTAAGGAAATAACCGCAGACCTCATAGCTGGGAGGTACTTTTGGGTTAAATTTCAAATTAGTACTCTTAGATATGCTTAATATTATCCCTAATTGACCTTATGATAATTTAATTTTGCAACCTCATGTGACTTGTCCTTTTAAAGCATGTTTAAGATTGGTTTTGAACGATTGAACATCGTGGTGGTGGGGGAAAATGATCTCAAGGTTAAAACTATGCCATGTTTTCTTAATTTCATTTAAGAAACGAAATTAAAATATATTTTTACTGAAATCAACTGGTTCTAAATATTCTAAATGTGACATTTCATAGGTGTTGTGTAAACTTTCGATTTTATGGTGTAACCATGCACACCTACGTTGTTATACATAGTTAATTATTCTATTTATATTACAGTTATTATTTAAAACGAATAAATATCTAACTGTAGAAATTCGAATGACTGAAATGGGAATTTTTATTCTTGGAGTTAAGATTCTTAGTCCTAAAATAAACTCTTTAATAAATATTTAAGACAGTTTTGAACTATAAAAATGGCCATTAGTCCATTGAAATTTTACATGAGCTTTGCATTTCTTAGAGGACGCAATTTTATTTTTGGGATATGTGTGGGGGGTCAATAGAAGCTTAACCTCAAGTTTGTGGGGTCGCCATTCTTGTCCCCCGGCCGCCATCTTGGAAAAAAGGGTGATAACACTTTTTTCGCGATATCTCGGAAACTATGCGTCTTACAAAAAATTTGTAAAGTCATAATTTGTAGCAAATTGTTTTGCCTACAAATATGTTTATATAACTTTTTGTCCTAAATTAAAAGTTAAAGAAGTTATAAGCTAAAAAGTGAGAATTTTTTTATTCATTCCTAACTCTATTCTTTACGGCCGCCATCTTGGAAAAAAGGGTGAAAACACTTTTTTCGCGATATCTCGGAAACTATGCGTCTTACAAAAAATTTGTGAAGTCATAATTTGTAGCAAATTGTTTTGCCTACAAATATGTTTATATAACTTTTTGTCCTAAATTAAAAGTTAAAGAAGTTATAAGCTAAAAAGTGAGGTTTTGTTTTATTCATTCCTAACTCTATTCTTTACCATAGAACTTACCAAATTTAACTTATCGAATGTTAAGCAGGTAGAAAAGGTCCCCCGTTTTCCCTACCACCTATGAGGTAGAGTCCGTAGGCGCGTTTAAATTATTAAATATAATGTATTCTATCTCATTCTCTCGCAGGCTTATTTGATTATCTCTCTCTAGTGTCGCTTTTTCGTTGCATCGAAAATCGTTTCAAATCACAACGATTCTAAAGAAGCTTCACTTCAAAAAAGGTTTTTCATTTCGCATATTCTGAAAAAACGCTTGGAATTACTTCAAATTTCGTGTTTCAAATCTTAAATATATTATAACTATATCATACGATATGAAATGTGACATCACAAAATTTAGATTCCCTCCCACCCCTTGTCACACTTCGTTTCACTTCTACTGCGTGTGAACTATACATACACACATTGAAATAAAAAATGTCTACTTCATGTCAACGTGTCCGGTGTCCTGGAAACCATATAAAATTATAGATAATTATTATATATTTAACTTTCGTCCGCGTGATTCTTAATCCTTTATTCGACTCAACGTAAACCGTAGAAAGTTATTATGCTAAAATTTACATGTTTACTATTTTACTGAAAAACAACAACACAATCCCCGTGTGAAGACGTCATTGGTCAAAGACATTTATTTGTAAGTGATTAAAACTATGGTATAATTATGTTTTTTTCCCTAAAAAGATTGTCCCTAAATTTTTATTTCCTAAAAATAACTCTTAGTTAAATATCTGTTTTACAACATACTCTGTTGCAAAGTATCGCACGTATTCTCTACAGTTTTTTTATTTATATAAAATTGTATAAGAATTCCACTAAGGAGATTCACATTACGAGAAAAGGCTGTATGATCGAAGCTGTAAGCTGAATGATCGAACCTCCTTGGAAGCGATTTTGATCAATACAATTGGCTCATTTTAATACTACAAAAAATTAGACAAAAGATGTAGTTCTAATTTTCACCACGCGCATGTGACGCCATTAACAAATGCAATTTTCATATTAGAAACGTTTAAGATTGTTTAATGAAAAAGTTTGTTTCATTATCTATTGAACCTACTGTATTTTGCAATTATGTTGAAAAATTTGGTATAACACATGTGCGGTAGTAAGTTTTTTATAAACTCCTGATTATGGTAAGCCCTCGAGTTCGTCTAGGGCTTACATTTGTCTACTCGTTTGTAAAAACCACTTTTTTTTTTGGATAACGCTAGGTTTCCAAAATAATGAAACTTTTGCTGTACAAAACATTAAATTAATTCATATCACTCACATTTCAATGCATAATGTATAATAAATAGGTAAATTACATTTACACTCAATCACCCTATATTATTGTTTAAAGTAATTAACATTTACACATTATATTAACACATTAATTATACAAATTACTCACGAGCAAATTTATTGGGTTTTTTTCAGTTCACCCTATCCCTGTAAGGTTGGATTGTTTTATAAAAAATCTTTATCAGCTACAACTAAGTACCTATTATAAATAGTCTTTCTCATTAATTTGCCCGATAAAGTATTGCAATTATAATAATAGCAAATAATAAACGTTTCACTGGATTGGATGACTGGATTTTAGGGAAACGAACAATGCACTCATGAAGCTTCTAGAATTGAAAATATTATTGGCGGGTTTTACACATTGCAATTTCGTCTTGTATGCTTGTCGTGACATTTTCCTTTATATTTGCACGTAGTAATGGTAAGAATATGCACATAAATATCTACATAAGAATAGAAGAATTACCTTAGTATACCGTGCATGCTCTCATCTACATAGAATCCGTATAATTAGTTATATCTTATTTATAGTTAACTAGCTGACCCGAACCCACTTCGCTGGGCATCAGAAAAAAATCAAAAATACGTATTATTAATCACAATCAATTATGCCCCTATGTCACTCAGGAATAATGTAGCTTTCCACTGGTGAAAGAATTTTCAAAATCGGTTTTGTAGATCCAGAGATTTCCCTATAACGTCACAAACGCACAAACTTTGCCTCTTTATAATATTATAAGTATAAATAATAAGTATAGGTTTGTTGAGAGAAAATGATAGCCTAATAAGATGGGTCGTTGCTAATCGTCATATGTACAAGACATTCAAATGTCCAAAATCACAAAATAAATACAGAAGCACAATTTACTCTCATACTGAAAATTTAGGGGTTAAAAACGGCAGCTTTTTAATCGCATTATGTAATTGATACGTGTCTCGATATACTGGTACATAAGTAGATTTAAGGTTCCACGATATTTTGACACTTGTAATCTGTGATAGTAAATTTTTTTCATTAAATTCTTCTCACAGATGTTGGCAATCTAAATTTATGGCAGGTAATATATTGTTACAAATTAGCGGGACTCTTTAATTGCCGTATTAAAATGCCGTTAGAATTATTATAGAGTTTCTTAGAATTGTACAAACACACAACACACACGTACAAATATAACCGAACACAACAAATCCAAACGTAATGTAGAAGGTCGTAATTCATTAACAAGCGCAAAGTCCATCACTATTAGATTTCCCGAATGTACACACGTTTCGCCCGTATCGTAGTCGTAGATCAATTGCCCCCTCTCTCCATAAGGTCTTTGTTTTATACTTCATAAATACAACGCCCGGCAACGTCGACGTAATCCTCAACACCTGGCTAATAATGCTAATGAGCTCGTACAATAGGACAATAGGCGGTTCTCCACTAGAAACCTGCCAATAAATAAGTGAACAAAAGAAGACGATCATAAAAGTTTTACAATTAGTTCAAATTCCGACAAGTAATACAATGTGTTTTTATAGATCTGTACGTGGAATTTGTTTTTGTCGGGGCCTAGGTTGTAACAATATGTTTATGGAGGTATTATGAAGCTACAGTTGTAGTTGTTACTTGTATAATAATGTTATAATTTAATACATTATATTGGGTATCACGAAACAATAGCTATTTTAAGGCAGCTGTTTATTGATCTGTTACAGTGAATAAGGATTAGTTAGTAAATACGATACCATCATGTTTATATTTTAGATTGCGAACATTTAAATGACGTAGTTTCAAGTTAATATGTATGGTAAAGCCAGGCAGACACAGTTGTACCATTCTCCAGGCGCTACCGATCTTTAGAAAACTAAGTAAGCGTTACATTTGTTTTTTTCTTTAGGTCTGATTATGTGTATTTAAATGTCTATAATGTTGAGATAATATAAAAACTTTGAAGTAGTGAGTTGTTGAAATGAGGAACGGGGTGACTGTAAGGGGAGCCTGAGGTCACCGGGCCAGATTGGGCCTATTCTTTATGTCGTTAATATATCTGAATATGTGTCTATGAAATGATTGAATAGTTATTCTCTCTCATGTTTTTGTGGTTACGATATATGTGCATTTATTATTCATTTATTGCGCGAAGTTTCGATGATGCTTACACAGAGTAGGTCAACTTCCTCTCTTAAAGCCTAAGTTTGTCAGGATGCCTTTTCTTTTTGACAGGTATTTTAATTGTTTTTTCTTAAATTATTTATTATATATTTATTGCTTTTTTACATTTACTACTATTTTTTAATGTATTAAGTACTAATTGATAAAAAGGCTTGCAGAATTTTAAGCCTGATTCGCACTACGCGGCGAGCCGCAGTCTGGCCAGCAATACGGCTGAGCCCAGTATGTGGTTGAATATGCGGTTAGCCGGATTGCAGTAGCCGGATACTCAACCGCAACAAGCGGTTTATTTTACTCTTTCTAGAGATGCGCGACTCTTATAGTTGGACTATGTATGTATCTAGTCTTGTCTACTTGCAAATAAAGGGGTAGGTAAAACTATTTTTGAATACAGTAAGCGGAACTTGATGACTTAAACTTAAATGGTGGCATGAAATGAGGTATTTTTTTTTAATTTTTATTAAAATTTTCGGGAACCAATGACGTATCTGATGATAATGGAATTCCATACAAGCACATTATTTGTGAGTCACGTGCGAAAGTTAAAGTACACGGTCGAGTTGCCCGAGCGCACGTTGTTTGGTGACCTGTACTTGTCTTGCACGATCACGGTATTTTAAATCATTCAAATTTGCAACTAGTTCCTATATCTTAACATACATACGTTTGCCCTTATTACTGACTGATTAAAATTTATCATAGTTGATCTCAAATTATAATAAACCTTAAAGCAATGTCGGGTTAGTTACCCCATTTCTTACTCAAGGATATTCGTTGATATTCTGTAAGTAAGTGATATCACATTAGACAAGCCGACCTTAAGAGCTGTAATCAAGATATTGTTACGAGCTACAGGACACGAATTAAAATAAATGCCGTTAGAATTACTATAGAGTTTATTAGAACTGTACAAACACGTATAAAACAAGTACAAAATGAAACTGGATGCCAGCAGTTCACTCTGCATAATTCGATGCAATTCAACATGCGCAAAGTCCGTCACTATGTCGCTAATCGAAAGTACTACACGTCTTAATCGTATCGTATACGTCGTTTGACTGCCTCACCCCTCCGTTCGGGCATTATTTTATACTAACTATACAGTACAAAAAAAATTAACCGCGTGCCAGTGCACCGCTCGGCATTCAGAAACACCAGTGAATTTCCGAGAAATAGTAATTTGCACATCTGGCAAGCTTCGGCGCAATGCAATAAAAACAAGGATTAAGTCGTTCGACACAAATTACAGCCATAAAATAAGTACGATAACAATATATGTTTTTAAAGTTTAAAAACGAAGTAATAAAAAGGTTCGTTTGTACAACATGCCAGATGTGCGGTCTTTGTAACAATACTGATATTAATTTATTTCTTCAGCTTATCGTAGTCCACTGCTGGACGTAGGCCTCCCTAAGTCGGTGTTACTCATCCCTGACCTCTGACTTCCGCGTTCAGCGCCTACCGGCAACCTTGCGCGAGTTGTCGGGCCGGAGGGCGTCCAACACGTTTACGTTTACCGAACCTAATAATTTTTAATATTAACAAACACATTTTTAAAATTCTCAGCAAGGGGCTCACTCATAACAGATACATTACATAATTATATTTACAAAAAAAAATTAGTTAAAAATGTTAACCCCTTGGACCTTTGAACTAAATTGAGAATATAGTCCGTTTTAATAGTTTTTCCAATTCTCATACTCGGAAAGTAAGCTTCAAGTTACCTGATGAGCACTACCTGATGAAAACAGTACTTTTCGTCCCCGGGAGAAGATTTTTCCTACTGTTAAAAAAAGATAAACTTGCGAGGATGTTCGACCTTTTTATACAGCTACTGACAAATCCTGGCATACAATTATTATTAAAAATACCAATGATTTTCTAGTATAAATATACACTCATAAATCACTTTTTACTAAATTATTATTTAATTTACAGAAACGGCGAAATATTTACTATCATCAGTGACAAAAAAATAGTGGCTAGTGGAATGCCTCAAAAAAAATCTTGTATCATATATATGTGACGTATTAAATGAGTTCATCAGATTTGCTTATGGATTTAACGCATGATTTCATTAGAAATGTAGTTTTTAGTTTAACTAATCAGTTTTATTTACTTTCCTCATACACATAATAAAAAGAAGAGTGTTAATCTCGGGCGAAAGATCTATTTAGGCATTCGGAACTATTAGCGTCTTCGCTATGCTATGGCCCAAACCGTTTTAATCTTTATGGGAACGGAGAAAGAATATAATTTCCTGTCGCCTGTCGTACGAGACGGCAAAACAACCCACAGCTGGGTGGTAGGGTATTTTCCCGCCCGGGTAGTTACCACCCCTGATCTAGAGTATGCTGCCATAATAACCTTGAGTTGTGTTCCGGCATTAGTGGCCAGATTCCAGACTCCCTTTAGAGAGCGGCAGCACATTGGTAGCACCTTTGGTGTGACAAAAAATCATAAGCGATGATAACCATTTTTCATCAGCAGGCGAGCCGTCTGCTTGTCTGCTGAACTTATGCAATAATAAAAAAACTCATGCCTAAACAGGTCACTTTCATCCGTCGTGTAAGAATCTACTATTATGATGTAATTATAAATCAATAAGGCGGGAGCTTTTTTAATGCGGGCATTTGATGGATTGTTATGCTGTGAAGGTGTTTATTTTTAAAAAAGTTAATTGGCTTTTAGATTGACCATAATAGTTGTCGGCACAACATTTATTGTTTTTATGCAAGACTTGTTTGTGTGTAATGTTATTCCATGGGTACCGAAAATTTTTTTTGGTATAAAAAATAAACTATGTGCTATACTATAATCTATCTCTGTGCCAAATATCATATGGACGCGTTCTGCCGTTGTGGCGTTATGGAGCAACAAACATCCATCCAAACATTCACATATATAATACTAGCTGTACCCGGCAGACGTTGTCCTGCCTTTAAAAAATAAAAATCTAGAACCCGATTCCAGCGTCATCTACCGGGACTAAATGTTAATTTAAACTATTCTCAAATTCACTTAAACAAACAAATTTCATCAAAATCAGGCCCAGCGTTTAGGAGGAGTATCGCGGCGCCACCTACTGGGTCCATCGTTTATTTAAACCATTCCGGGACAAACTTTAACACGTACAACAACAAAAAGAACACCTAAATTCTGTTACCCGATTGCAGCGCCATCTACCTGGTTCAAATTAAAATCTAAATCATCCCAGTAGAAAATTATAAAAATACTAATATCGCTATTAAAAAATAAGGGTTGATCGTAGAGGGTTGAAATTTTACGGTTGTACGTATTTTTTAATGCTGTATCATAAATAAAAAATAAAAAAAATTGGGGTGGACACCCCTTGTCACTTAGGAGTTTGAAAAATAGATAGTAACCGATTCTCAGACTTACTGAAAATGTATAAAATATTTCATGACAATCGATCAAGCCGTTTCGGAGGAGTATGGGAACGAACATTGTGACACGAGAATTTTATATATAAGATTAAGGTATTAATTAGTATAGAAATAGACGTTGTCATGCATACCACGAGGGGTAGTGTCGTGCACATTTGCTGTGGATATCAGTTTCGGTATGAAATTGCCACCGTTTGTCCGCCATGTGGAGCATTTTGGGCACTGTGAGCTAGTAATGGAACGCGACCATTGTCGACTTAATAGATATTTAAATACTCTAAACGTTGAATATTAATAATTAACTTATCTTGCTTGTATCATTTATTCTAACAAGTATGATAAGATACGGAGATAAGTTGCAAAACTGATTTGATCATATGCGAATATAAATACATATGAGTTAAAGTTGTTTCTAACCCTGTGAACGGTGAGAAATTTATGCGAGATCGCTTGGAAAGCTTTTACGAGTTATTCACTATTATTAAAATGAGAAGTTCAAATGTTAATCATTTTCATACTATAAAATATGTCATTAATATACACGATATTGAACATTGTTGTTACTGCTTCAATATATTTATACCACACACAACACGCGACGCACTAGCATTAGAAGTACTATTGTGATGCTTGTCTGGGATACCCACAGAAACCCTTCAGTGTTCCACCCTTCGCCCTTATGCTAGGGTCACGGGTACATAGCCTTGCCACTCCGCGATCCGCTGGCGGGTGGTGGCCTAAACAATACCTTTTCCGCTAAGGCTATTTGACTCTAGAATATGCTGTCTATTGTTATTAGGTGAACAAAATTATTTGATGGAAAAACTGTACGATTGCTGAAGCACAGCAGACAGGCTGATGGCCCAACTGTGATGGAAAGTGGTTACCGTTGCCTATGGACATTAGCAATACCAGAGGTGCTGCCAGTGTGCTGCTGGTCTCGACGGAGAAACTATTATTAATTAAGAGTTTACACTACAAAATAATAAGAAGAAGCTATCTTGGTTTGTACAGCACATGGACGTGTCCAGTGAAGTACGAGAAAGACGCAACACCTTCTGACAGAGAAGGAGCTTAGTCAGTTGCTTCTCTGACAGAAGGTATCTGGCTATCAGGGTCAGGTCAGGGAATTCCTTATAATACAGTTGGGATTGATCGTCGGGATGCTTTATTTGTTTGGTCTGTACATAAAATGGAAGTGTTGTAAGCTGCTATCCATAGGTTTGCTTTGGTGTTTATTTAGATCATGTTATAATTACTGTATGAGCTCCTTGGCTAAATAAATTTAGAATTCCGTTATGCTTACTATCGAATTTGTGTATTACATTTGTTTATTAGACAGGCATACAAGTAAGCGCAAATGTCTATGCTATAGAGATGTGATCGGATCAAGATCGGTGCAAGATTGAACCGTGTTGTGAGACTAGTAGTTTATATACTGTTTTTCCTTAGAAGATTATTTTCGTACATTACAAACAGCATTTTTGAAATGAATAACAATTACTATTTAATGCAAATTTAATGTCTTTGACAACTAAAGTTAGATATTATAATAGAAAATGTTTTTAAATCCAGTAATTTATTTTGTAAGAAAAAGCTATACACGGCGAGATTTGATCGGACTGAAACCGGAACGAGATTAAACTGTGAACGGCTTCATAGTGTGTACCGAGCCTTATTTTTTTTTGAAACTATTCGTTCTATAGATCGAAATGTCGCTTTTACATATTACATAAGCCGTTGTAGTGTAGTAAAAACAAGAAACAAGTAAAAGTTACGGGTAACGCTATTTTTTTTTCTGTACCTACATAGTTGTGTGGGGCAACGTTAGTCAGATTTTAAAAAATAATGATGTTCTTTAGTTACTTTTTTATTCTAATTAATAGTTATTAGCTTTCAAACTTGTAAATATTTTCTTCTCGTCCTTTAATTTTCGAATTATACGTGGAAAATTCTGAGAAAATTTAGACAGACCTACCAAAATACTTTCAAAGAAAATTGTTTCATCAATATCCGTTCAATATTTTTTAACACAGGCAATTTTTGATTAAAGCTTTTTGGTGATTCGAAAGGCAAATGACGAAAAGACTTGACTTTGTTACTGTTACGAAACCCTTAGTTATGTGTAGACTGCCAAATACTCACAGTGACTATTCGAAAAGGGGTCATTACATTTTTTATATTGTAGTCATAAAACGGACCATCTCTTGCTCCGTGAATTATAAACAGATAATTTTTAAGTTAGTGTTTTGTTAATTTTTTTTATTTATTACAGTGCATAGTTGAAATATCGTCTTTATTATATTTAATAAAGTCTGGCATGAACATTTTGTTAGTAATACATTGATGGTCGAGACAACAGAAAAACAGTCTTTATTTTTTAATTATTCCAACACATTTCAAAATAAGTACAAAAATATTTTGTGTTTTTGTTTTCTATGAAATTGGTAAGATGTTTAAAGACTATATACCACACACTTGTCTTGGGCATTAAAGTCTATCATAAATATGTCAATGTTAATCTAACATCTAAAACTATTGATTAAATAAAAGTAAAAGAGATAATAAAAAGAAATAAACGTATTCAAATGTTATAAAAAATACTTGAAACCAGTTTTGAAGAATTAATTAAACACTATATTTTATAGTGTCTAATAAACTTGTATTAACATAGGTATTTTACTAAACTATGTAGTTAAATTGTTTTAATTGTATAATTCGAAAATAAATTTACTTTTTGACAGCCTTATTTGGTTAATAATTGTTTAACTAAAACTTTTAAAAAGAGAATTAATTAACAGTTACATTGTATTTTGAACAGATGGTTAACACCTTTACGTTACAGAAGACGTATGACGTAAGATTAAAATACATATATGGTAATTAGCATAACTATAACCGCATAAAGATTGCTGTAATCAAAATAGTTATGAATTTTAAATCACTTTAATGGTTGAAAATTAGCAATTGTTGAAATTCTAAACCATTTTCATTGTATTTATTAAATTGTATTGTAATTGTATTTATTAATCTACACTAACGGTTTTTGAGTATGATTTCATTTCTTTCATTTAAATAAAATAATTTAACAATCTCCTGACATCTACATTGCGCGAGTCTCCAGGAAACGGGAGGCTTGAGCGCGCCGTTAATTGGATATTCTTCAACTAATTTTCTTTGACATTATTTTTGAAGCTCTACTACGTCTTTTTTAAAGTGTCCATTTCATACCGAAAATTTGATTTTTCACACACACAATTTTGATGACATTGGAAGCCATATCCCACGATCTACTGACATAAATAGAAAAGCAAACAAAAAACACGGTCACGATTTTATAAGATCTTACTAAGAATACCCCACACGACTTTGTACATTGGACTTTTTTCAGTCCCCAGTTACATGTATGATGGAAACTCCTAAACCTGTGACAGGTGAAAACCATAAGGGTTCGTTTTTGCGTTTCTGTAATAATGAAGGTACTCTGCATAATACTAATAAAAATTCGAAGACTAGGATCCCTATGATCACTCACAGCTCGTTCTTTTAAAACTAGAATATATTTAAAACATAAAACCGTATCAAAGCATGAATATATAATTTATTAAACAATTAAAGTAAGGTCGTTTGAAAACGGATGCAATATTTGTTTATTGATAAGCAACGCAATCTAATACCCTTGACTTTAGAAAGCAATATGTGAGCGACAGAGCTAAGCTCGAATTTGTTGCCTTAGGTTAGGACATCGATCCGTCTGATGAGGCTTTTCGGCGCATGTCTGGAGCAGGGCTAGTTTCCACAACGGCGGAAGACCGGAGAACTGGTCCTGCTGTGTAAGGTGAGGCGCCTTGTGGACTCTCCGTCCGCCGACCGACCCATTGTGCTGCTGGACGAGGTTGGAAAGCTCTTTGAGCGTATCATCGTAGACCGCGTCCTCCAGCATTTATTGACGACCGGGCCAAACTTGGAGGACAACCGGTTCGGTTTCTGCACAGGGCACTCCACAATCGACGCTGTCATGCGCCTGAGAGGCCTGGCGGAGAAAGCAGTATCAAAATAACTGTAATCTTTGCTACCTGTCCATCGTGGACAAAGTCGCCGGCAAGTGCTAGTAAATCAATAAAAATTGTTTTGTTTTGTTAGCCCTTTCAATAAAAACATATTTATTTTATTTATTGTTTTAAGTCGTGTTCCGGGTAAACCACCGAAATATATTCGTAAACGTATGCCTCTGTTGAGTTAAGCCTGTAAATAATTATAATTCCGTAAGGATATGTGTTAGCGTAACCATAGGACTAGAATTATAATTTGTTAGTATTCTGTAGTTATTATAGTGTTATAATCGTACAGTATATAGGGTAAGTTAAGGTTATCCTTAACGTACCTACCGGTAGCTAACGAAGTGTCAGTAATATTGACTTCCCAGATTAGAGTTTAATTTATCTGTAGCATTTTTTAAAGTTTTCTTCAACATATATTCCCAAAGACCATTCCAGTTCATCCCACTTTAAGTATTATTTTAAAAGTTATTTTAAAGTAGGTGCATTATATTTAGCAATTAAAGGAAGAGACTACATACATTTTTAACTGTGCAGGAACGTAAAAAGAATACAATTTCCGGCTGCCGGGCGCTTTGTCGTAAAAGGCGACAAAACAACCCACAGCCAGGTGAAAGGACATTAGCTCGATTGGATGGCTACCATCCGTGGTCTAAACTATGACGCCATAACAACCTTGAGTTGTGTTTCGGCATTAGTGACCAGGCTCCAGTCTCTCTTAAGAGAGCAGCAGCGCATTTGTAGCACCATTGGTGTTGCAAATATCCATAAGCGATGGTAATCGCTTTCCATCAAGTGGACCGCCTGCCTGTCTGCTGAACTCATGAAATAAAAAAAAACTTTTTGCATACGTTTCTAGTTCCTTAAAGGAATAAATCCTATATAAACCTTCAAATGTTTAAAAACACTTTAACAACATGTTCGTTAATTTGATAGTTTGCAGTCTAATGCATCCGTGGCGTTTCGTAATAAGATTTCTTCGACAGAAATAGCAATTTAATTAATTGAAAAAAATTAAATTTTCTTATCTTCACTAACGATCAAACTACATTTTAATTGTATTTTTTGTTTTCATCATATTATTATAATTTTGTTGAACTAGTTTTTGATCTTAATTGAACAATATGTTTCTATTGACCGTTAAATATTTCGAAATTATGCAGTTACGTAAGCATGATTTTATAATAAATTTTAATCGAGTGTCTTAAATAACTTTGAATCTTATTAAGTCAACATTTCATTATCATTTCTATACTATATTTATTTACTTTTTACCGGCTTCATCTGTGCCATGTGCTAAGGCACAGAAAGGAATAAGTAAGTATAACAACTTTTGGATCCCTGGGACTAAGTTGCCAAATGTAAGTATTTTTAACGTAACAATAGCGCATTGTCATCATCATAATTTTAAAAATATAATCATTAAACTATTTTTAATTACAGTTTAAAAAGTAATCAATGAGCTATTTGACTAGAATTATAACAATCGGCAGACAAACACACATATTATATATCCCCAAATTAAGCAAGTTACACTTGCGTTATGGGTACTATACGACAGACTACTCTAGGGCCGATTCCTGACACCCAGACCATACTAAGTAACGGAGAAAATCGTTTGCGAAAATTACCATACCAGGAATCGCACCCGGAACCTCCGCGTTTCAGTGAGGTAAGCCGTCAAAGGCCTAGCCCACTCATCCACCTGTACACCCGTACAAAATCAAGAAGGCTGTGACAATGCGTATATTCATAAAAGTACTTATCACAGTTGATTTCATTTTGACTCTCTATTCTTAATTTAAACAACAAAGTTTGAACCAATTTGGATTAAAGTGATCGCTGCCTACGTATTATATTAATCTCTGACTTTCGAGTCGGTCTTGTGCTTGTATGTGACCCATAATTATAGCATACTAGAGTTATACCCCGCGGTTGCGCCGCGGGTTAAACTCTAATGCGTACATGTTGTTTAAGAAGCGGGCGTTAATACAGGTTACATTGTATTATATTTTTATGGTGGTGCTATTTGCCCTCGGAAGACATGCTTCATTTTAATCGCAGACTATCTCATCTCCCGAGATAAAAAGCATCTATGTCCATTTTCGATATTCAGACAGACATCAACTTCTATCGCATTTTTTATAGATGAATTTTTATATCTATATACTTGAGAAATGATTTGTCTTCCATACAAACTTAAACCATTACAAAACTACCAAAACTACCGAAACTACCTCAACCAATTTGGTCGTTCAGGTCGTTCAATCAAATTGGTCGAAATGACCAAATCGATCAAAATAAACAAAATGACGAAAATAGGAAATCACAAATTAAAAAGTTATCATATTTTCTGGGATAACTTCTACACTTTAAATTTATCCCAAAATCTATCCTATAATCTGGCATGAAAAGTATCCCTTGTCCAGCCTCGGTACAAAATTATCATATTTGCCGAATTTAGCTGCTTTAATGGTCCATTAGTTTTTCCGTAAAAGCATAACAAACAGAAAGACAAATATATTTTTATTTCGGAAACTATCCCATTTTTCGGGATAAAAAGTATCCTATATTCATCCTCGGTAATCAATATATATATATATATATATATATATATATATACATATTGATTTTCAACCAAATCGGTCCAGTAGTTTTCTATGAAAATGGAACAGGCAAACAGACAGATGGACAGATAGACAGAGTTACTTTCGCATTTATATTATTATAGAACTATAATTTTCGTAGGCATCAATAATCTTTATTCATCGCCAAAGCTATGAATATTTTATTTTATACGGTTTTTAATTTAAAAGAATAATAATAATTACTTTTTTAATTACTTATTTTGGTTTTTAACAATGTTTATAGACACGTTACATTTGGAAATAATCTACGCTGAATACCAAGTTCGAAACATCAAAACTTTATTAGGTCTTTTTAAGTATATTAAATATTGCGTACCTCACTGAATTCCGTCTTGTGCCGTAAATATGGCTATGACCTTATGACGTAGGTCAGGTAGGTATGTAGGTAGGTAGGTAGACACACATTCGATACCGCCTCATGTCACATGATTAGAGAGAGGCCTCTATTTGATTATGAAAGTAGGTGTGACAAGGAGAATATGGTGCAATCAAATCACCAACTAAATGTTAAATAAAGCAACAAATCTATAACAGAAATCAGTCAAGTGCGTGTAACCACGCACGTTGGAGGGTTTCATAGTGGCGATAAATATCCATTTTTTTTTAAATTGACTACCAATCGAATCTAATCTACATATGGTAAAAAAGATTACACAATATAGATGTTATTAGCACAGGATACATAAATTTAAGGATAGATAATATAAGACTTTGAAATGTGTGAATATAGAGTCGTATATATGTAAAAACACTATAATGTGGAATGTATTTAATGACCTATTTGAATTTGTAAAAACAATACTAAGTGATTAAGTACAAAAATAGTAATATTATTTTGAAGCTAAAATGGTAAAAATTTGAAACAGTGACAAATAAACTTATATGACTTGGGTAACCTCGTTCGCCCGGGCTAAAGCAAAAAAAGGTATGAAATTGGTTAAGCATGAGTTCGTTCACATGTGAAGGGTTCTGCAATGGAGGTGAAGAAAAATCATGTTTTGGAGTTTACTACTTAGGAAACGATTTTCATAAAATGGCAGTATTGAGATTTTATGAAGAGTGAAATAATAAAATTGTAACTCAAAACGTTATGGTTTTTTTCTTTCTTTTATTATTCCCTTGTATTAGAGCGAATAAAACAAACAAAAAACAATATTCAAATAGGTCAAGAAGTTTTTGTTAATTGAAGTGTCATGTTAATGTTCACTTCTTCTACATTAGACTTGCTTTCTTTTTCTTTCTTTCTTGCTTTACTATAATATTTCTGTCAGGCGCTCTGATATTACGTCCATAATATATGGTTACAAGGAAGAATTAGGAGAACGGTGAAGTGTATGTGTTTGAAAGTTTGCTCGAATATTAAACAAGGACTACAAACCAGCGCATGATCCACGGATTCGCCGCGGGAAAAATCTGGCGCTATACTATACTTGCAAATATTGGTCAATTTTTTGATATTTTTCTCTGACACACAATTTTTATTATTTGGACACGAAACCCTACAAAAAGAATTTATTCGAAATATCCCATACTAGAGATTATCTGCCGCGGGTCAAACTCTACTGCTTTCCTCTTCTGTAAAGAGCAGGCGTTAATACCTACAGGTTACATTGTGTGAATTTTTTTTGTCAGTACTATTTGCCCCCTGAAGAGCCTCTTCATTTTATACCGCAAACTATCCATCTCCCGGGATGAAAAGGATCTATATTCATTTTCGGTATTAAAACTACATAATTATGTACAAAATTACACCAAAACTGATCCAGTACTCCAGTAGTTTCTCCGTGAAAGTTTATCAGACACTGTCTGTCTGATAAGCTTTCACTGTCTATGGAGTTACTCTCGCATCGTTTATAGATGATGAATTATTATATTTTCTAAACGTAAGAAATGATTGGTCTCCCATACAAACTTTCATTCCCTATTTCAACACGTTCTGATTTTATTTATCTATCCCCCGTGCATCTATTTGTAAACAACATAAATGAAAAAAAGCCAAAATGGCAAGAATGCCAAAAATGCCAAAAATGCCAAAAGTAACCAAAATGGAAAGTCACAAAAAACCTATCCTACTTTCTGTGATAACCTTTACAAAAATCTATCCTATTAGATAGTAGAAAGTATCCCTTATCCATCCTCAATATTAAAATACCAAATTTCAGCCAAATCGGTTTAGTAGTTTTTCGCAAAAGCATAACATATAAAGAGACAAATATATTTTTATCCCGAAAACTACCCCACTTCGGGACACTATGTTCATCTTCGGCGTCGAAATATATATATATGTATATATACTGAGTTTCAGCCAAATCGGTCTAACCGTCTGTTCCGTTTTCGGTTTCCTGAAAACGTCATCTAAAAATATATCATCACGCTAAGACCAATAGGAGTGGAGCAGCAATGAAGAATGTTTCAAAATCGGGGGGCTTTGAAAACAAATTCCATGCGGACGACGTCACGGGCACAGCTTATATAATAGTTTATTCTCATTGGCAGAAGCCGCAAGGATTTGAAATGAACTCGTTATTTATGTTGTTCAGCATACCAATAAGCGGAATAACATATTAAGGTTTCGAAAATTGTTTTCTAAACATGCATGAAATTAAGATTTATCTAGCTAAAATGTAAATAAATTATGTAAATTGTCCAAAGTGTCTCGATGTATTCTGAAAATTGTTGATATAATTATTATATTTCGTAAATCGAAATACCACAGTTGCAATTTCAAAGTTGAGCAATATCGTTGATTGATATACCAGATATAAAAAATGACAGCTGGTTTTGTCTTCCCAATTTTTAGAGGGGAACGGACAGTAGGAATTTCCACCACGCTTGTCTAAGGAGGCTTGGCGGGTTTGACACATGGTTATTTTGATGTGCAGGTTTCATCACGATGTTTTACTTCACAGCACGTGATAATTGTAAAAATTTGTACATTATGTCAAAGTGGTTCATTTTGCGGCCAGGTTTCGAGCCTGCGACACTTGAGTTTGGGATGCGAGCATGTTAACCATTAAAATATCACGGCTTACTTAACACTACACACTACTACTACTTACTGACTATCAAATACAAGTTATTTTTAATAGTGATTTTTTTATTAGCAAGTTTTAAGAATTATTACTTTTCGAATCACAATGAACAATATTGAAAATATGTATGAAATTTACTCAATTAAAAATAAAATATCAGAAACACCCATTTGATCCATATTTTGAAAAATATAATGATTTTAAAATATTTATTGTATTGTTAAAATTTACATAATTGTGACTAACGTTTATAACGCTTTAAGTCAGCCACTTTCAGTTATATTGTAATACAATAATATTCATATTTTCTTGTTTCTTATAAGCTTTTAAATAAGCCTAGTCATTTACATCATATCGATAACATTTTGTAAAATCGAAAATGCAGGAGTAAGTGTTTCTTCACAGTCGTTGGTTTAAATATTGACGACCGCGTCCATATCCCTGGTGTTAAGGACTGGCGAGGGTCAGAACCATCGACTGGAATTTGTTAAAAAGTCATATCCGTATTCCATTCCTTTATGCATGAGTCCGATTCAATTCACACATGACTACTTATTTATTGGGCATTGTTTTGTAGTCCTATTATTATTTATGTATGTAATTTTGATGCCAGTAATGAAAATTGACTACATTTAATCCCTGAAAATGGGATAGTCTCCACAGCATAAGAGTGTAAATTTTTTGCGAGCGAAACTACGTGAAGAACTCCAATTTTCATATTATACAATTTGTACCTTTTCCGTAAACATAATGTATGGTATGCTGGAGAGAAGGAAACGGCGAGATATCGTCTCCAAGCCATAAGTACAGTGAAACAGCAATAAATTAGATTAGGGTCTAACAGTCGTGAAGATTAGGGTCTAACTGTCGAAAATGTATGAGTGAAATGGACGGTTGGAAGAGTATAATGCGGCTACTGTAAATTGTTTATTTTATGTGTATGTGGTGAACAATAAAGTGTTTTCTATTCTATCCTATAAGTATAGACTAGCGTTGCCCTGTGTCCCGATTTGTGCGGGATGTCTCGGTTTTCAGGGGTCTAAGCCTACGACCCGATTTGAACCTGATCGGACGCTAAATGTCCCGATATGTCAATTTCAATAAAAACATTATTATTAAAAATAAACATTAATTAAAACTATACTATTATTAGAAAACTAAGAATATTTTTATTAAAAAATGAAGAATATTTTTCATGGAAAATAAGAATTAGTTTATAAGAAATGTAAGTAATGACACCTTAATTTAAAAAAAAAAACGTGTATTTTTTGGCCCGATATACAACCCTAGCCCTTCGGGACAAAAGGTAAAACAAATCGCGATTTATTTTACCTTCTGTCCCGATTTCAAACAAATTGAATGGTATCACGAGCATAGATAGACATATAGAGAGACGTAACATTACCATAAAAGTTCCATTTTTGCTAAATGTTCAGGAACCATAAAATATTCGATTTTTATTATTTTTGAAACTTCAAACCAGTTTATTGTGTTAAAAGCGGTATATTATTGGGAGTTGTATTAAAGCGTTAATTTATCAACCTTTCTAGTTTTTAAGGCACGTGCTAATTTATAATTGAGTAAAAACATGACGCAAGGACATAATTTAGAATAATAAATTATATTCATAAGACATCATCTCAATCAATCTATCCACTCCCATAAGGATAAAACGTGTGTTAAATGTTCAAGCACGTGTTTTGACTGATTTAAGTACAAGATTTGTGGCATAGTTGAACAGGTATTTAAACCTTATTATTCAAGTTCGGTAAATACCTCTTTAAAAATAATCTATTTATTGTATTAAAGCAAGAATTAACAATCAAGATATTTCTACTATCATATATAGTTATAGGATTAATGATAGCTATGAATTTTAAACTAATATTATGAATTTTTAGGAAATAAATCTGTTAAGGAAAACTTCCTTTCAGTTTTTGTTTAGAGAGGGTTACTAGGCATTGCGCGCTCTCCAAGTCTGTCCTGCTTGAACAGAGTCCTCCTTTTGCGAGCGTGCCATGCTTGCTAAGAATGAGGCGGAGCGGGAGCGTCAGCACACAGAGAAAAGTCTCTGCTCTCGCCAAAGCAGGACGTGTCGGCGTCGGAAGGCCGACAGCAGGCAGTTGCAGCGAGCAGGCGGCCCGTGTTGATCCCTGGGGGAAGGGTTCTCCACGCTGTTAAGTCGCCGAGATAGGGGCGCAACGTATTTCGCGCGCGCTTATCTCTGCTCCTGTGGGGCGCGTGACAGACCGCCCCACACAATGAGAGTCTGAAGATGCCGGGGGACAAAAAGTAGTTTCCTAGCAGTGGATGAGGCCACCGCATATACCCGTAGCCCTGGCATACAGAACGAAGGACGGAATACCGAAGGGTTTTAGTGAGTATCCCTAACTGTAATGTGGCAATAGAATGTGTAGTTCTGGCTAGAGGTGCTATTGTATCCCCACCTGGCGAATCCGACACACCGGCTCCGATTTTTCCCCTCTGATGGCCCTCAATCGTGTTTCTTCTCGTAAAAAAGGGTTTCCCGGGTACAAATAAAGAACATTTTGTAAATAAAGTAAGTTTATTTTAATAAAAATAATTAGTTTAGGAAGTTAGAAATTAAAAACAGTTTCAATAAAAAATATTTTAATAAAAAGTCGCTTATAGTGCTAGATTTGTTTTTTATAGTTACACGAGTCAGTATAAAATTAGTGGTAAAAAAATCCTTTAATATGTGTGCTACATAAATGGTACAACTTATATCTGGAATTGTTAAAGAGACTCCACAGTTATAACCAAATAATGATCTGAATCATATTATTGATTGGTGTGGTCTTATATATACTAATTCCCGAGTCATGTTGACTGCTACTACTGGCCAGTTCCTATATCTTATTAACCGTTTATTTGCATTACAAGTTGTTAAAATTTGACATGAGTTCCATATAAGTATTATAAAATTTATAATATTGCAGGTGCATAAAACTTTAAGATATTGGGTCTCTCATGAGGCGATACATTTTTTGTAAACACAGAACAATTTATCAATAATGCCTATTGTTACTAATGTTTCAAGCCTTGGTTGGTTAATATCGATAAATCAAATAAAACTAAACTTGTGTGTTATACAGGATTTCCGTAGTATCTTGTGCAATATTTATTATATTTATGTCCGCCTGTCCGTCTGTCTACAATAATTTAATGAGGCCGTCATCTATGTAACTTGGGGATTAAAAAGATTAATATACATATATAGGTGTATGGGGAAATCCCTCTTAGTGTTGATCTACTGATAAAGTTTCAAATAAAATAGCTTGAAAAACTATTTAAATAAAAGTTATTACGTCTCCTTATTAGTTTCAAGTAATGGGATATACTTTAAGCTTCTGCAGTGGCAAAAAGTGTTTGTTGTTGTTACCATTTAGAAAAACATAATACGGTTATCATCATTATGGCTTATTATTGTAAATTGTCGGAAATCCCACGTTAGCATGTGAGAACTGTACTTAGATAGATAAACACTGCCATAAAACCCACATGACGTCATAGGATTTATACACGGATGGATGTAAAAAATAGCTAAATTGCGGAAATACGAGTTGGACATGCTGTGGTGAATGTGCGGAGTGGTGTGGTTCCCAACGATGTCCTCGTTGGGAACTTTCGCCTCGAACCCGACTGCTATCGTGTTCGTAACATGGAAGACAAATCGAACGAGTGTCGCTGACGATTATACGACCAAGTTTCTATATTGTATAAAATTAGGTGGGCTCAAATTACCGCCGCAAGTTAATGGTTAATTAATGTAAGGATAATAATAGATTATTTTGTCAAACATCATGCGTTTCCCTTAGTTTTACGTCTGCTACTTCTTGACAGAAATGGATCTTTATAAGCTCCTCTATCTACTGGTGTAATTTTTTTATTTTATTTATTCATTTATTATCAAAAAGTACAGGATAAATTATTAAAGAGTAATAATATAGGATGTTATTTTCTTTCTTCAAAATTAGCCCAATCTTTTACTGATTGATTTTTCAAAAATCTAACGATGCCACCTTAGTTTTAACCAGTATCGGCCCCGAGATTCTTTCGATTAGTTTTCCCTATTTCGTATAGTTTAGGACTTAACCACTTGAAAATTTCATCGCCTTCTATAATATACCTATCTTTCGATTTTCAGAATCAATTAAATATATAATAATAAATATGATATAGATAAACGAATGATTACGGTTCTGTTTATGCTAAAACGGCTACAGTATCTGAAAAGAGTTCATTTTCCATTGGAAAATAATTAAAACTTAGTTTAATTATTTCAGATTATAAGAAAAATAGATCTATGTATGTACTGGGTTGAAATCTTTGATTCAATTACGTTTAGGTTTAAGACATTCTATTCGTTTTATAGCCTGTTTATTTGCATCAAACGGCCTGCTACATAATTCATATCCTGAACTTTTACTGCTTTTATTACCAATACTTTTTAAATTGTGTAATATTTCAAAATCAAACATATACTAGTTTTGAGCATATGATTATTTTATTACAATAGCATTTTAAAATCGCATTTATGTACATCGCACATCACGCGATGGTTGTGGGTTTTATGCATTAATTGCTAAATTGCCCCTAAATTAAATTACAATTTTCAATATTATACATATATTTATAAAGCTTTGTCTACATTGTATAATTTTGAAATATTAAATTGCGTTGAAATAACGACGCACTGGTTTAAATGAAAACGACAATAATAAACAGGCTTATTTTGTAGAAAATCTTTTTGCATGTCTTTCAGTCTCAAACAAATATGGGACTTTTTGAACACTAAATAAAATTAACTTCAAAAGAAACCAAATTCCAGATGTTGTAGAAAGTAATATTTTTTTCTTTTTAGTTATTATTGATCCTTTTTGTTAGAAATATTTGGTAGTTGGTTTTGTTTTTTGTTAACAAACAATATTTAATACTTTTTACTACTACTAAAAATATATGAAACATGTACGATGTACGTGTGTATAATATTCAAGGATCGGTCTCGATTTACGTGGGGTCCAGTCATCAGATTCTGACTTGATGACAATGGGACCATCTCGGAATTATACTCTTTTGAATATTGATTTAGTGCAATCCGTTCAAAATATTTCCTAATTTCTATTATCTTGATCATTTAAGAATTCTCCAAGTTAGAGAGGACTTTATTTATTTTCAGGACTTTGGAAGCTAACATTTATTGACTTAAAGAATTAATTAAAGTATATAGTTATGATTATTAGTTTTAATAAAGATTTTGAAACATTATTATTAAGTAATGTTAATATATATGCATATTTATAGCGCTCGCGTATTAATAACATTACTAGTATATTTTTACACAAGAAGTGAACGTGACCTACTTAGGCACGAGATGGTTAAATTATTATTGGCGCCCTCGCTACGCTCATGCGCCAATAATAATTTAAGTTCCTAAATAGGCCATTCACTCGAGGTTAACACTCTGCTTTTCATTTTGAATATGAGGAAAATATATAAAAACTGATTAGACAAATAACTATTTCTCTAATAAAATCAAGTGTTAAATCCATATCTAAATCTGATGAAATGTTATCACGTGCGTCACATATGAAAGATCAAGTAATTTCTTTCTGTGGCATCTGACCAGCCAGTATTTTTTTTCACTGATGATAGTGAATATTTTTCTTAAATTTATGAAAATTAAATAATAATTTAGTGGCATAAAATTTATAATTTGTACTTATAAATTACTCGATAATGTTACAAACTTATCGATATTATTTTTGTTACAATTTATGCCGTGATTTAATAATTGCAGTAAAATAAGTTGGGACATGAGTCGCATGTAATATATGAGAAAATATATTTCATGAATATTTGTTAATATTACTTCTGTACTACTTAGGAGTGTTATCTAAATCATAAAGGTATAATATGACATTTCTGCCATATTATATTAGTATACCAGTTAATGAGTTCTTACTGTAAACCGACGAAATGTGAATTGTTATATCATTGTATTGAGGAAGTGTGTGTTTTTTATGTGTAAGTATGTGTACAAATTTTCATTCCTGAGACATAAGGTCGCATTTGTCTTTAGGATACAATCTATTTCATTGTCAAATTTTATTAAATTCTGTTTACCACTTGATGTAAAAAAGCAACAAATAAGTTTACTATCACAAAAAAATCAAATTACAACTAATGTTCTGCCATCAAGTGTTTGAATGTAGAAATGGATGAAGCTTGTCTGATTTTCAAGGACACGGAATTCCACAGGCGAACAGTCTGTACGGAAAAAGAACGAAGGACGAAGTGTATTAAGATATCGTTAGCAGAAGATTTTCATTTGAGCACCAATTACAGGAATGAGATTGATAGAGGAAACTAAAAAGTTCTTTGAAATTAAAAAATATGTAAATATGGGATTGAAAAAGATATTGTGCAGTAGTGAGAATAAGTGAACATTCCGGCGAAGGCGAATAGGCAACCATTTAAGCTTATTACGCTTATGAATCGGATAGAAACGTTTTTAAGGCGTTGAAGCTTATCCAGTTGTTTTTGGGTTATGTCTAGACAGCAAGCAAACATCAGCATATTCAAGTAGGGGACGACCAAGGATTGATCAATATTAGTTGCAGTAGGTTGGAAATTCGTCAGTCTTCTTAGTGCAGCGGATGACGCTAAATGTTTCATAATAGTAATAAATGCAAAGAAATATTGTATCTATCAATAGTTACAATGGAATCTTCCAGGCAAGATACTGCCCAGTCATTTGGTTCAAAACGTTTCTTCGTTTTGAAAGTTTTCCGGGGGTTCTGATTTTGATTACCAATTTTCAAAACTCCCAGAAAAAATCCAGTCAGATGTACCAAATTATGGTACTAATAAATTAATTTAAAATGTTACATTATAAGTATACCCTTATGAAAAGTACTTAAATTAAATTATTTAAATAGCCCTTATTTCCTACTAGCTGTGCCCACGGTTTCACCCGCGTGGTGATGGAAAATTGTTATACATATTTTGGATAATTCACTCTATAGCTTAAAAATTATAGCCTATGTGTTATTCTGATGTGTAAGCTATATTACTGTTAAATTTCATCAAAATCCATTAAGTAGTTTTTGCGTGAAAGAGTAACAAACATACATCCATTCTTACTTAACTTTCACGTTTATAATATTTATTATAGAGATAGGAGTAGGCAGAGATGATAATGTGAATAATAAAATGTGTAAATCGGAGTTCTACGATAAAGCATAGGTACACATTTCATCACATCATATGCATTTGCACATTTGTTAAAGTTTCATTTACCTAACCTTCTTTTAAAGTGTCTCTGACTGCAATCCAATCCAATTTATACGTATTTACATAATTATAAAATTAATTTCATGATATTCATTCAATTTCATCATTCTATATTCTATTTTATAGCTTCTATTTCCATATACTAAAATATACAACTAAAATATATATTAGTGTATAAATAAAACTACGTATTAATGGTTTTCAGCGCGGATATATTATTTCTTTGATTCTTATTTCGACGCTTCGGCCACTTTTCAGTAGTTTTAATAATGTAAACTAGTCACGAAAACATTAGAAAAACTACAGTAATTATAGTATATACTACAGTATTTTCTTATTACCAATACTTTCTATGTTACTAATATATTAGTTTATAATACCCGGATAAAGTTATAAAGATTTCTATTATGAAAGTCACATTAAAATTTTGACCAGGTGTTTAAAAGTTTTGGTGGAAATACTCGTAAACCCAATATAAATTATATAATATCAAGCCTGAAGAAACAACACTATTTTTTTGACTAATCGCTTTAATCCTTTTTTAAACCTATTACAGCATTAAATATATATTTCATGTAAATGCGTTGGTGTTGAAACTAGCGGGCAACAGCTGTCTAGGATAGTGATAGTTCAATGACCTAGACATAATATGTAAGCAATTAATGTTACCTACTATTGATTTAGTAAACATTTATTCTCGGTCAAGGCTTCAACAATTTTAATATTTAATGCTATCAATATGTTGATTTAAATGAAATTTTCAGCCTCTACACGCAATTATGACGAAATCTAAGCGTAAATTATATAATTATAATATTAATTGAGCACGCTTTGAAATGTAACCTTGCATATTACGGTAATAATTCATGGTAAGTGATAATGATGTGATGATATTGTTAATTAGTGTTTTATTAACTATTAGACTAATTTTATTACGTCATTTTAAAAGGATCCTATCATTTTTTGCCTTTTTCAAGTGAAAATTCTGTAGAATCGTAATTTGAAACTCGAGGAAACGAAAAAGCGACGCTAAAAAGAGATAAATATGTAAATCTATAGAACTAATCCTGCGACGGAATGAGATACGAGCTAAAGGAATCATATTAATAATAGAGAATAATTCTTCTCTTTCTTCTCTCTTTTACTTCTACTGCGTGTGTATTAAAGCTTTTATTTAACTTGCGATGTTTGTTTCTTTAACCTGTTCCTCTGGTCTTATGAGTGCAATTTTACATACTTCTGATGATATAACATGATGACAATACAGGAAAAGGAGAAATGGCAATAACTAAAAAAGAGCGACTCTTCAGGTTTACTGCATTTTTTTTTATTAAAACAACTTTTATTTCAATGGTTTAAAAACGAAAAAAAATGAAGTAGGTATATGAAACTCATATCTTACAATTAGAAGGTAGTAGTATAATGGGTGGCTTTATTGCTTAAAGCAATCTCTCCCAGACAGACTTTTGTTTTTGGAACGTAGTTCCTTATCGCGCGGTGCGAAAGTGCGCTAGACCGAAAATTTTAAGACCAAAAAGTTGTAACGACACTTTTTTGTGATTTGCCATTTTTGTCATTTTGGTGCATTTGGTCGGTGTGGTCGGTATGGTTGATCTGGTCGAACGATGTGGTCGGTGTAGTCGGTGTAGTTGCTGGTGATGTGGTCGGTGTGGTCGAAGTGGTCGGTGTAGTTCATATCAATCGGTGTAGTTCATATATGTGGTCAGTGTGGTCGATGTGGTCGAAGTGAGCGATGTAGTCGATGTGGTCGATGTGGTCGGTGTAGTTGGTTCAGTGATGTGGTCGGTGTGGTCGATGTGGTTCGTATGGTCGGTGTGGTCGATGTGGTTCGTATGGTCGCTGTGGTCGGTGTGGTCGATGTGGTCGGTGTGGTTGATGTTGTCGATGTGGTCGGTGTGGTCAGTGTGGTCGGTGTGGTCGTTGTGGTCGATGTGGTCCGTGTGGTTGATGAGGTTGCTGTGGTTGGTGTGGTCGGTGTGGTCGGTGTGGTCGAAGTGGGCGATGTGGTCGATGTGGTCGAAGTGGTCGGTATGGTCGGTGTGGTTGATATGGTTGCTGTGGTTGGTGTGGTGGTTAATATGGTCGAAGTGGTCAGTGTGGTCGATGTGGTCGGTGTGGTCGATGTGGTAGATGTGGTCGGTGTGGTCAGTGTGGTCGATGTGGTCCGTGTGGTCGATGAGGTTGCTGTGGTTGGTGTGGTCGGTGTGGTCGAAGTGGTCGGTAGGGTCGGTGTGGATGATGTGGTTGCTGTGGTTGGTGTGGTCGGTGTGGTCGATGTGGTCGAAATGGGCGATGTGGTCGGTGTGGTCGAAGTGGTCGGTGTAGTTGGTTCAGTGATGTGGTCTCTTTCAAACACCATAACCTTTGTTTTCTTCGCATTCAAATGTAAGCCTCTCACCTCACAGTCATCTTTCATCATTGTGACTAGTGTTTGCAGTTCTGATGGCGATTCGGCTAAAAGCACGGCATCATCCGCATAAAGCAAAGTGCTAACAACTAGATCACCCATCCGCACCCCAACATCCATCAATCTTAATCTCTGGAGACAATCGTACAGATATAGGATGAACAGCAAAGCCGACAGCACGCAGCCCTGCCGGACGCCAATATTGACGTCAAACCAGGGCGACCGGCTGCCGTCCACCCGCATGCATGCCATACAGTCCTCGTAAGTGGACTGCACAGCACGCAGCAATTGGCCATTAATCCCATATCCGGGCAATATGTCCCAGAGGTCCTTCCGCACAACCCTGTCAAATGCTTTCTCTAGATCCACAAAACCGCAAAAAACCATCCGGCCCATAGGCAGCTGCTTCCCCACGATATTGCGGAGCGGGAAAACTTGATCCATACATCCCCTTCCATTTCTGAATCCCCCTTGTGCATCCCACAGTAATCCATTGGATACCACTCTCATCCTCCTTTCAATAATCTTCGCATACACTTTAGATGCTGTGCTGATCAAACTGATGGCCCTGTAGCTGGCGCACTCCATACGTGACCCCTTGCCTTTAAACAAGGGCACGATGACAGCGCGCCCCCAGTCCTTGGGAACCCTTCCCGTCCTCCAGCACAATTTGCATAAGGACAGGAAAGCGTCCCGAACGCAGATTCCACCATATTTGATCATCTCAGCAGATACACTATCGATTCCTGCTGCCTTTCCATTTTTCAGACTTCTTATCGACCATTCGATCTCTTCCAAAGTGATCTCGGATGCTGACTCCTCGGAGTCGGTCACAGACTCAGTCGTGGTGCCAGCATCCGGGATATTATCATACATTTCTCTAAAATATTCACTTCATCGCGCTAAAACCTCTTGTGGGTTAGCAAGAATGTCCCCTGCTTTAGATTTTATCCTTTCCATTCTGGAAGCTGACGAACAACCCCGAGTCTTCTTAACCTCTCTCCAAAAGAGTTTGGTATTCGCCTTGAAGTTCTTCGTCAGCTTCTCTTCTTCTTTCAATTTTATTCTTTCACGCTTCTCTTTCACTAAAGCTTTGGTGTTCTTGCAGAGGCGATAAATTTCTTTTTTCATCTCTTTCATACTGTCATTCTGGTGCAAAGATGCAACATAATCCAGCCAGGCTTTTCTCTTTCTCTCTACGCTAGATTTAACATCCGCGTCCCACCATTCGTCACCTTTCGTTGTTATATGCCTCTTTGCGCATCCACATGCTTCTTTTGCGCTTTCCACTATACTTTCTTTCATACTATGCCAGTCATTATCCACATCTAAGTCAGCTTTTGCAAGCCTTTCTTCGACTAGGCGCGCATACATACTCCTTACACTAACATCTTCCAATTTTTCACACTTTAATCTTTCAAGCTCCCCGAAATTGGTACGCTCTCGCCAGTTTCTCCACTTCTTGAAAAGGCCCAAAAACCGGCTTATCACCAGGTAGTGGTCCGTTTCAAGACCCTCTGTAGGCTCTTGTATCCATTATTGTATTTCGGAGGCGACTATCTATTAAAATCAGATCAATCATACTTTTGTGCTCATTCATTCTCCATGTATACGTTCTCCATATATATATATATATATATATATATATATATATATATATATATATATATATATATATATATACAACGGGGTAAACTATATATATATATATATATATATATATAGTTTACCCCGTTGTATATATATAATATTTGTTATTAATAATAAAAAATTATAACTTTAAACAAATAAACAAATTTATTACAATTCCTTCACTAATTAATCGAAAGGAACTTCGTCCCTTGACACCTCTCAATTTATGTATTTTTTACTTTTTATATTTATTTAAGTGAAGAGATGGTGAGATTCGCTCCCAAAATCGTGAAAATAGTGTTCCCGCTTGAAACTTTTAAACTGAAATATTCTGTAAAATCAAATGTAGAGCTTCTAAAATACATTCCCTAAAAATTTTCTTGAACAAAATCTGTTAGATACAAGTAGATGTATGGAGTAGTTTCAATGTATTGCTTGTTTATGGTTCCGTAGCCAATTAATTAATTTATTTGAGACTCAAATGGCAAGGGCTTGCGGGCGCAACCACACGTTGCCAATATAGGAAACTTTGCTGATAGGACAACCTGTGTCCCTAGATACCCGTTAAGCCTTCCAGCGTCCCTTCGCATCGTAATGAGGTGTCACGGGTCTGTAATCCCTACTGACCGTCGAGGCGTGGCATCAAGAAGCTATCGGCAAACCTTCTGCGCACTGGTAGTATATATATATATATATATATATATATATATATATATATATATATATATATATACAAATAAAAATATATATACAACGTGTTTCATTTCAAATGACAATAAATCATAATTTTAGCAGTCGTACTCCATACAAATTTTCGGTACTATTAAATCAAACTTAATGTCAAAATTAAAAAAAAGCAATTTCCGAACAAATTAATTACGATAAAAAGGGAATAAAAACAGAACATCTTGTAAATATTGGTTCACTGACCTTGGTAAGAACGGCAACATGTCAACACGGATCATGTGTCGGGCTAACATAAACAATCACTAATAATATCTACTCACAAATTATTCACCACAAGGCATTCATTCATTTAATCAAATTATCATTTTGAAATTTTTAGTCGAATCAAATTTTTAAATTTTCAATATGACCACCATCAGCTTGAACACACAAATTATATCGTCTTTGAATATTATGTCGAACTCTCGTTAATAGGTCACTATTGGGTTATTTTAATTTAGTAAATGATGTAATTATTCGGTTTTTTAAATTCTCCACAGTATCAATATCTGTCGAATAAACATCATTTTTTACATATCCCCATTTAAAAAAAATCCATTGGGGTGAGGTCCGGTGATCTAGGTGGCCATCTCGATGGGCCATAACGGCCAATCCACTGCTGTCCGAACATTTCAGTCAACCTCTCTCTGGAAGAGACCACTGAGTGAGCTGGTGCTCCGTCGAGTTGGTACCACATCTGTCTATTTGCCGCTAGTGGTAGTTCATCCATGTAATCGGCAACGACTCCATTAAGAAGTTCTAAAAACTTCGCAGCGTTTAAATTACCTTCAATAAAAACCAGACCAATGATAACATTCCTGTGTATGCCAGCCCACACATTCACAGAAAATCTGTACTGATGGGAAGTCTCTCGTGCTAGATGCGGATTCACGTGACTCCAATACCTAAGATTTTGTCGGTTCCATAACCCGTTTCTTGTAAATGTACTTTCGTCAGTCCACATCAAATTGTACAAGAAGTCCGGATTCTCGTCATTTTGTCGTATAACCCAAGTACAAAAGGCTGCTCTGACAGGCTTGTCTCTGGGTATCAAAGCTTGTACTTTCCGGTACTTAAAATGTTTCCGTTTATCGCGTTTTAAAACTCTATGTATTGTTGTATGGTTTACACGCAAATGCACGGCGATGTGAACTAGTACAGCACTAATTAGTACTAACTTGACGGCGCACGTGTTGCGGCATTTGTTTTATGCGCAGATTTTGACTAAAAGAAAAGTATTTGTCCCTATCGCACCTATTATTTTTTATTGTAATGAGCGAGAGCGTAAGAATGAACAACTTCCGCGTTTAATGATGAAGAGACGAGCTGGCAACATGATACATGTGGTCACTAACCTACCGATTTAGTCACAATAACAGATACATGTTCTTGTAAAATTCTGAAATGAAAAATGAGGTCCTGTGGCTAAACCAAAGAAGCTACCTTGATTCGTTGTTATATTTGGGCAGAGTACGTCATGAAGAAAACGTGGTCTGATTTATTGTCGTAAGGTCTGAAACACGCTGTATATTAGGGAAAATTAGGGACTTAAACGGAGGGACTTTTTATTTTGATTTAAGGTTCGTATTAAAAATTTGACTGCCTCGTTTACTTTGAATGTAACATGAAACCCTGTAATATTAATTGTCGCAATAATTGGTAATGTGATTATATTTACGAGTATTAAGCCAAAAATGGTAAAGGCATTGATTGATGTTGAATTGGTAACTTATTAGTATGTCAAATTTAGAGGACAACTAGACTGTGTTTGATGCTTTTACGAAATTTTGCTTAGCCATTCTCTATGTTATATTGCATTTTAAGAATAGTCTTAAAAATTTGTTTTAAGTTTTTGTACTAGGTGAAGTAAGTAATAAATATATGTATTGTACATTGTACATACATAGTACTTAATCTTCGTTTGCATTCTTTTTATTACTTATTCCAGTATTAGGTTCGCGTTTGACCATTATATTGCGCGATTTTGAGCAGAGATATGGTCAAAGGTGGAGCACGCTTACATAGAAGATACCTATTGACACGGGACTTAAAGACACCCAGGTTGTAGGTTTCAGGAAAAACAGACTCCGGCAGTGAGTTCCACTGTTTTACGGTGCGCACAATGAAGGTGGACCCACAGCGCTTTGTTCGTTTAGGTGGAATATACTCGTGCAGAGGTGCAGCATTCCATTGCGTCTATGTGTCCGATGATGGATGGGAGACGGTGGGATAAGATTGAAAAGCTCCAGTGCACACTCTTCAAAATGTATCCGATAGAAAACCGACAAGTTACCAACACGTTGATGTTTGAGACTGAATCTTGTCCTCGAATAGCTGGGTCATTGCCTCTCAACTTCCTCGCTTAACCGATTCTAGTGCCTCGAGCTGATATTTGGCTGAGCCATCCCTAAGGTGAGAACAGAACCTACATATTTATGGCTTAAACAGCATTAGCAGCTGTTCTTGATTCTAAACGCATTAGTCTAAGTATTTCACTTCTCTTCTATATAAAAATGAACGTCTGTCTGTATGTCCTTTATAGAATCGTAAACTATACATTTGATCATGTGATGATCTTTAGCAAATTTGTTGTGCATGGGCCAAAGAAGGTTTCTGAGTTGGATCACAGTTGGACCCGGTATGTGGCGCTGCTGTCGGCATATCGATTGACGCTTTTCCGGGCAGGATGACGTCTGCTCCCGGCAGACGTCATCCTCCGTTCCTCCGTCCGTTATAATAATAATAAATATATGAAAAAATAAAACATTTGTTACCTTATCAAAATTAAAGTATGTGACATGTGAAGTAAAATTTTATATACTTTCAAATTTTTACAATTTTACTTCACGAAAACTGTGTTAAATTTCTAAATTAAATTTGGAATACATTCCGTAACAGTTGTTTGACGAAAGACAATAGACTAAAGCTTTATTTGAGGAAAAAAATACATAAACGCCACATTTAATTCAAATTCAAATTCAAAAGTTTTTATTCAAAATAAGTTCCACTGGAGAACACTTTTTGAAGGTCATACATATAGGTTAAAATTTAATTTTACTTCCTAGTCTATGTACACCGCTTCGCAACGTGTTATTGCTGTTAAGGAGAAGAAGCGGCAAGAAACTCCCCAGCAACACGTGTAGCTAAAAAAAAAAATTCTTTATATTTGTTGTTCTATTTTTTATATTTAAGTACTTTAAAAAAAAAAGATTTTATACAGAATTATGTTACAGAATAACTTTTGAAGAATTAATGGAGTTGTAGCAAACAGTGCATATTCAATAAGACAAAAGCGCAATAAAAGGATAGAAAATAATTATAGTTATAAATATAAAGACGTAACGTAATATTTTTTTTTGCAACATATCTCCATATATTCCTTACAAGTACGGCAAGATAAAAACGTTATACTCGTACAAAACACAGTATAAGAGGTTGGAGCGAGCTGTTATGTAAATGAAGTTTTGTCATTTAAATATTCTTCAATAGTGTAGTATCCCTTTTTAAGCAAGATACTTTTTATTTTAATTTTGAATTTAGTGAAGGGCAGATCTAACATTTCACTCGGAATCTTATTGAAGAAGCGTATACCAACCCCCAAGAAAGAAGACAATACTTTTTGTAATCTAAAAGATGGCAATATCAGTTTATTACAATGCCTGGTGTTGAAATCGTGAACATCCTTATACCGCTTGTAGGCACTCAAATTATTACGAATATAAATTATATTATTGAAAATATATTGGCAGGCGACCGTCATAATACCGATTTCCTTAAAGCGTTCCCTAAGAGACACCCGAGGGCTGAGGTTGTAAATTGACCTTACGGCTCTTTTTTGTAAAACAAATATAGTCTCCAAGTCAGCAGCGTTGCCCCAAAGTAAAATACCATAGGACATGACACTATGAAAATAACTAAAATAAACTAGTCTAGCAGTCTCTTCGTCAGTGAACTGCCTAACTCTTCTGACCGCATATGCAGCAGAACTAAGCTTTCCTGAGAGACTAGATATATGAGCGCCCCACTGGAGTTTCTGATCTAGGTTAATGCCTAAGAATACAGTTGAATCTACTAGGTTAAGTCTAGTGTCGTTAAGGGAAATATTAACATCGTATTCTTTTACATTGGGCATAACAAACTTAACACATTTAGTTTTATTCGGATTGAGTGATAAGTTATTTACGGTAAACCACTTAGATATTTGGGTTAAGGCGTTGTTTACGTCGTCAAAGTTCTGTTTATTTCTGTCTACTTTAAATATAAGTGACGTGTCATCAGCAAACAACACTACCTCACACATATCATTAATAAAATATGGCAAATCATTAATATATATCAAAAACAAGAAGGGACCTAGAATAGAGCCCTAGAGAGCGAATTTGCAATTCGATATAAATTTAAGTGAGTATCCCTTTTAGACTTACACAGCATCTAAATCGCCAAAATACTTAAGCTAGTTTACCTGGAAAAGACCGGTTTGCGATAAAACCTTGTCGTTTTCTCTAAAAATATTGTATACTTAAAATATTTTGTTTGGAATTATCATGGAAGAAGAATATCTATTATTACTTATGATTTTTTATTTTAGTTAACAATAAAATGTTACTTCCATTCCAACAGACTGGCTGTTCTTTCCCCAAAATCGTTGGAACTCTAGTTTATAGGCTTCTCATATTGGCGAACAAGGGGGGGCATTTGTAGAATGTGACATTAAAATTGCCGTTGGAATTATCGTAAAGTTCATTAGAAGTACACACACGTAATTCACAGTTCTAACAAGTATAGCCGACTACAAACAACAAAACCAAACCGCAGAGTAGGGCGTTATAAGACACACGCACAAAAAATGCACTAGGTAACGCCTCGTTCGCAGTCAGAACACGACTGGCGCATTTCCTGACTGACCTACCCTCATCCATTTGTAAATAAGACATGGCCTCCTAGCAACATACCGCCAAATGGTTCTTGAAATCGTCAAATGGTTAGTTGAATGGCTTCCAAGTATTCGCATGAAATACCAACAGAGAAAAGAAGGTTTTACGACGTCTTTCGGCGGCGTGAACTAACGCGAACAATAGATCACTCAAATTCAAAGGGGTAATAAGACACCTGCAAGGGCCAGTTTGCATCAATGTTAATTATTTATGGTATCTTGTGGTTAGGGCACCCGCATCTAAGTCTAAATTTATAATTCGCAGGCTAACATGACCTTTTAGATAATGTGAATTTGTAACATAATGTTCATATTGTTAAAATTATAACGAACTGGCCAAATTTGCCAGGGGATAAGGTATTTGCCCGTCTGGATAGCTACTACCCCTAGTCTATATTATGCCGCCATAACAAGCTTGAGTTGTGTTCCGGCATTAGTGGCCAGGGTCCAGTCTCCGTTTAGAGAACAACATTGGTAGTACTTTTTTTGTTAAAATTGTCCATAGGCCATGGTAACTGCTTTCCATCAGTCTGTCTGCTTGCTGAACTTAAATTAATTAAATAAAGAATCTTGCTCATCGAAATATTGATGTGTAACAACCACTCCGCCTGGAAAAAACATGGCAACACCCTAAAATGTGGAGTCTAAGTCCAAAAGTGGAACATAAATAGACCGATATTAACGTATTACAACTTTATTGTGCTTGTCAATCATATTCAAATTTAAGAGTAACACGACTCTTTGTTGAAGATAAGTTATACGAATAAATAAAATTGAAGTGTCTGTTTGTAATGTTAAAATAATAGCTTTTTACTAAATGCATATGAAAGTATATGCGTTATTTATAATAAAAAAATAATATTAATTTTTTTGGTCTTCCGTCTGTCTAATTTGTTTTGACTAATCTCTGAAACGGCTAGACCGATTTTGACGGGACTTTCACTGGTAGATATCTGATGTTATAAGGAGTAAATTGGGAAAATTTTATTATACAATAAAATTGAAAGTGCTACGCGCACGCCGGCGCCGTCATTGCACGGAAGGTAAATGAAATTCCACGCGGATAAAGTCGCGGTTAGCAGCTAATTATTATATAAAAAAATGTAAACTTAAAATATATGTTAACGATTGACCTCACGTGCGAAAGTAGATTCACGTGATTGTGTATGATGCTGTCAGCCTCCGACTGCCCAAAAAAGTTGTAGGCTGTTCGGTTGTTACGACATCATGAATGATTATGAAGGTTGAAAAATTATGAGAAAGTTGAATAAGCTGTGTAGTACTAGGTAGTTCTTCTATGACGCCAAAAAGATTATCAAGTTTCTTAAGCTTTTTTATGAGGTGTAGTCCGTCATGGGCACCCTACTCTTCGGTGACTTCGGTAGGGTAGTGTTGGAATCTCGATTACTTGCTGCGTCCTACCATCTAAACCACTTCTTTATTCCATCTTGACGCCCTATGTCAGGACCTTGGGAACCAAAGAAACATCCGATGTACCAAGTTTCTCAAGTTAGCTAAAAATGTTAAGATCACTAGAATTTATTTTTGTGTATTTTGTTAGCTGCATGAATTCTTGATTCGGTAACTTTCGTCAAGTCTTCTCGTCGACCATCCCACAAGTCTTCAACACAAAAGTCTTCCAGCAGCGCGTCCTCCCCGTCCTGACCTACGGGGCCGAGACGTGGTCGCTGACGGTGGGGTTGGTCCACTAGTTCCAAGTCGCTCAACAGACTATGGAGCGAGCTATGTTGGGTGTTTCTCTTATGTATAGAATCAGAAATGAGGATATCCGTAAGAAACCCAAATTAACCGACATAGCTCGCAAAATTAGTAAGTTGAAGTGGCAGTGGGACGGTCACGTCTGCCGCAAGACCGATGGCCGATGGAGCAGACAAGTTCTGGAGTGGAGAACAAGTCTCGGTTAACGTAGTGTTGGACGCCCTACGACCTAATGGACCGACGAACAGCACAAGTTCGCCGGTAGGCGCTGGATGACGAAGTCAGAGGACAGGGATGAGTAGCGCCTACTTGTGGAGCCTACGTCCAACATTGGACTGCGATTGGTTAACGACGATGAATTCTTGAAAAAGAACTTGCACATTTATAGCATTAAACAATGAGCAACAGAGATAAAAATGAAATCCAAAAAACCTTAGACAGTTTTTTCAGAAGTACCTTCACTTATATTGGTAGTGGGCTTTATATTGTATTTTAAGTGCCTTATACGAGTATTGCCTTATGTGGGATTAGTTAATATTTTACTTATCGATGACTTTCCAAAAATATTCCTCAATGTGAATGAAAACTTTCAACCTAGAATAAACGCATTTTAATGAAATGAACAACACATTCGTATATATATATATATATATATATATATATATATATATATATATATATATATATATATATATATATATAGTATTATTGTATACCATGAAGAAGGATTTTTAAAGGAACACATAAACAAAGGAAACATAAACACAAATTATAATATTAAATTATATATTATAGACAAGGATGTGTAGATATTAAATTTATGAGCATAAATATTCAAAATTACTTTTTATACATTGCAGGAAATGTGTCGCGGTCATCATATTGTTAAAACGATAATTAAATGTTAATAAAAACGAATATAAATGGATTAATAAAAATTAGAAGATGTATGTATTATTTTTTTAATTTTACATTTGTAGATATTAACATTATTATTATAGATTTTTTTGTAGAAGAATATTTATCTATAAAACGTTGTCCTGCCCTGAAAAGATAAAAATCTAGAATCCAATTCCACCGCCACGTACCGGGTCTAACTGTGAATCAAACCACACCGGGATCCACTCGAAGACACATAAAATGTCTGCGAAATCATAGAACCCGATTCCAGTGCCGATTTTCTTAAGATTGATGATTACATTATTAAGTTTTAGTATAGATCCCTAATTTTTATACACTCTATATTAATCAGGGATAATGTAGCATTTGAATGGTGAAAGAATTTTTGAAATCACTCTTGGCTTTATGCACTATAAAAATAAAAAGCTTTCCTCTTTATAATATTAGATATAGATAATATTATAGAATTGTGAAAGTGTCTTTTGTTTTTTAGATTTTTTGTGTTTGTTTGTTTATTCGGGATTTACGTAAAAACTACTTACTGGGTCGATTTCGATATGGTTTTCACTGATCAATAGCAGTCTCAGACTTAAAAACTGCTGTTTTATTTATTTATCTCGGGTATAAAGTAGCTTATTCTGTCCAACATGGACGAAGTCATGGGCGAATCCTTGTTTCTTCATAAAATATTATTATTCTTCAAATATTATTAGATAAGAATATGTATATAAATATTAGCAATATTTACACCATACCAATCATAAGCAATACAGCGATGAGAGTGAAGACCAAAGCTTGGTCAAGAATTTGTGAAAGACATTTTTTGTTTCTAGGTGGAATATTTTATGCACACTCAAAGTGAACGGGTAGTGAGGTAGAGTGGGTCTTGTGGCAACTGTCGCGTAGTCATTAAAACTACTTCCGTTTTCATTTTTTGTTACCCTAAGCAAGCATCGGTGGATAAAAGGTTAGCCAGCGCCTAGAAATTGCAGACCCGCAGACAAGCCCCCTTCCATAACGAAAGCTAAGCCTCAGCTTCTTTTCACATATAGAATGAGACGGGTGCAACTGAAAAAGCGCAGAATATATCTACCGATTCTTCCAGGCATTAGTTTATTATACTAATCAATAAAATAGTCTCTGTGTGTTATATTCAAATAAACAATAAAAAAACTGATAATTTATATGACGGCTAATCACAAATGACCGTTTTAAGATTATTTGTCCGTATGCCGGTCTGGAAGTTTGTCGCTATTGATGACGCCAGACAACTATAATATATAATATCTATTTTTTGCTTTAAACTTTGATATCTGTTTTGTTTATATAAAACAATACATTCAATTTGTTATTTAACGTTTACGTTGTAACTAGGCCTTAACTTGAACCGGAAACATTGCCCTTGGCGGTTTGGTACTCTGAAGGTGTCAGTAATTAGGTCAATAAAGAAATATAGTTAAACAACTTACGCTAACTTGATCGGAAAGAAATAACTACATGTCAAGAATTTGACAAGTGAATTAACTTTAACTTAATCGTTTATTACGAATGCAGATTTAGCAATAAAATTTTAAAAAGTAGTAATGACAAGTGTCAGTCTCATTTTTGATTTAGGAGCTTTTCAGGGTGGCCAATTGCCAGCCTACTAGTTTTAATTTTTTTGAAGCGGTGAAATCTCCTTATGGACTGCATATCGCACTGGGATGACTATGGAGAAGTGTCGGACTTACTCAGCCGGGTGATAGTAGCGAGCCGTCTTTGTCATACATATCTTATAGTAGAGAATACTAACTAAATTTATACTTGCTAGCCGTGACCGTAAACGTAGCAGTTACTGTAACCAAAAATCATAGTGCGTATAATACGGCCGGCGTAACTTGGCGCATGTGAACATACGCTCTGCGAACTTTAGCGCATGTAAACTCGTGAAGAAAATACAGTGACCAACTAGTACAAAGCAATGAAAAAATACAGGGATGAAGGGCGACCAATTGTATTCACTGACGAGTCGTATGCCCACTCATCACACGAGTGTACATGCTCTAAAGTTCGCAGAGCCTATGTTCACATTTGCCAAGTTACGCCGGCCGTACTATACGGGGCGTGCGAGCTCGAGCGAGCGGCACGCGGCTAGGCTTGAAATATGGTATACAACAACAACAATTGCCTTCCGTCCTCCCTCAATGACAAATGTCCTCGTAATTCAAATTTAAATTACACGCCTAGATCTCTTGAACTTTGACCCACAGTCACACATTTTTAACGGACATGCAGATTGCAATGCAATATGCGTTGGCCGCGTTTTTTATAACTATATACTAAGAAATTATAATAGTGTGTCTAAAATATAGGTAGTTCAGATAAGTAAAGCAATAAATAAAACATAAAAAATATTCATGGTTTCATTTATTTAAGTATGTCCTCCTTTTTTCTAAGTCCTCTATTTTATGTAAAATATCACTCTCCTTTTTAAATTTTTCTATCTGGCAACCCTACACGTGGCGCGTTCGCAACAAGGCGACAAAACGATGTTCATTGTCGGCGTCATTGAGCTAGTATGTAGCACATCTCTATGATAGGTGCACACGCTAGAGCACGTTACTGTATCCGCTCGGCTACAGTTACGGCTCGCAGATGAGTACACAGCTTAATAAAGCATCGATATCTTTCGCCCTTACCAGGGACAACGTGTATGCGGCATTTTCAGAAACCCTGGCAGGCGGCGGCCGGCAGAACAAAGCTACAAAATATGTCCTCAGTAGCCCTCACGCAACGTGAAGTGGCTGCGGGCCGAATTTCAGTCCTAGTATGCTTGTTTCACGGTAATAGAGGTTGTGAAATTAAATTTTAATAATTTAATTTCGACATCAAGTAGAACGTATATTGAGTTAAGTCTAATTTTGAATGATATAACAAGTTTTATAACCTCAGTGCCATTTTTCGTTTTAATATTTACAAGGTAGTTGCTGAATTGTTTCTGAATTTGCATAATTATCGCAAACAATAAGGTCTTTTAAATTATTAAACTATTCTAAGTCTATTGTCAGATAATGTGAAAAAGTATCATATCAACTTTAATTTGAATTATGTTATAAACGGCAATTGTAATTCAGATAATAGATAATGATAATAATAGCAATTCGTAAAAGTCCCACAGCTACAGCTTTTTAATTCAGGGGAACGGATGATATAATTATGTACCACGCTTGTCCAACGTGGAGATGTTTGCTTTGGAGGTGTGAATAATATTCTTAACGTGCAGGCTCCAAGTTTCATAATTCCAAAATTCGAATTCACGCTTTACGACGATAATACCTGCCTCTGCTCCTAATTTTGATATAACAATAATATTGGGTAAATTCATATTCAAAGTGTCACTGTGTATCATAGAAGTGTAGTGTATTTACGTACTATCTGCGGCACGAATAAACCTATGTTTCTGTGCCATAGTCAAATATATTTTTATGTATATGAATGTAAGTATTTGGAAAATACACTAAAATAAGTCTTAGCCACTAAGATCATTAAAAAAATGATCTAACTATAAATATGCTTTCATTGTATATCTAGTTTGGTCAACTTAATTTTGTTACCACCACTCCAAACCTAGACAGTGATATAATACACTATAATACATAAATTAAGCTAGCAGAATCCTTATTACTTCCTATTCTTGATTATGCTGACGCCAGCTATCTAAATTTAACCCAAGAACAACTTAATAAACTTGAGCGCCTCCAAAATTTTTGCATAAGGTTCATATTTGGACTACGCAAAAATGACCATGTCTCTGAATTCCGAAAAAAATTCAAGTGGTTGCCAATTCGATTTCGCCGGAATACTCACATCCTTGCTTTTCTCTATAGTATTTTATTTGTCCCTAGTACTCCTGATTACCTTAAACAAAATTTTGAATTTCTTACATGCTCTCATAATTTACGCCCTTCTACTAAACTTAAATTGAACACTCCTGCGCATAACTCAACTTTTTATAACAATTCTTTTACTGTTAAGGCTATACAGCTCTGGAACGCGCTTCCTGTTACATTCAGACAAGCAAAATCGCTAGCGATATTTAAAACTATGATCAAAAAATACTACCTGTCGTTGGAATATGATATTTAAATTCATTTATATATTTTGTAGATATGTATTTGTATGGTATGTATATTAAGTATATATCTATGTAATATATAAAATTTCTTTATATATGTATATATATCATTTATGTATTTATTATTAAAATGTAAGTAGTTCGTACTATATGTTACGTATACCACCATCGCCATTATCATCTCAATTCATTCCTGGGGTTGTCTGGAAGAGATCGCTTTTTAGCGATAAGACCGCCCTTTGTACATAAGTAGATATAATTTTAGTCTTTAAGTTCATGATTGTATTGGTGTACAATAAAGTGTTATCTATCTATCTATCTAAAACTTGCTTTATCTTGCTATATCTTGCTTGTATATCTTGCTTTTAACTAGTGGTATGTTTACCTTGTAAATAACGAATATACGATTGTAATAAATTTCCATTTCTATCACACATTCAATGGAATAAGGGAAGATAACTATTACTAATATTGTCTTCAACTACTATACTGCTGACATTTGGGTAATTGATAGATTCTAAAATACATTGCAAATCAATATTCATGTAAAAAGCGAATGTTTAAATACCATGATATTATTAAAACAACATAACAGAAATATCACTAATTACTGTGTAAATAAGAATTAGTACGGTATTTGACTAGTTAAAGCATTACATCAAACATGCTATGCTTCTGTAGAATCTAGACGGCTTTCGCATTTTGTAAGATGATAAAAATATTTCAGTTGCCTTGTATATCAACCACCCTATTAATGAATTAAAACAGTACATTATTAAGAAACAAATGCATAACATTATTTAAGAAAATAGCACGTAAATAATTGTCTATCGCTTTTGAAATTCTGTGTTTAATGGAAATATGTTTCGAATATTTTAAATTTTATGATGATAAAGAAATCATTACCACTTTATACTAGATTTACGTTGTTATGTGATTCAATGTGTCATTAGCATAATTATTCAAATAATCAACAACAAAAACATTTTTTGGACTTTTACAACTATTTAAATACGGTAAATTATGAAACTTAAGTTTTTTTAGGATTTCGCAATGTAACCGTAATAAGGCATGATTTGATTTGATGATTTGATTCCAGTGTCGATCTGTCACAGGTGATTATATATATCAGTAACTGCTCTGACTAGTGACATGAAATCTGACATACTCAGAGTTCAGTGTGTTTAGCTATAAGTAGTATCCAAAGGAAAATATTTCTGTTAATATTGAACTATGGGTTGAAAAAGAACAGTTGAAATATAAAGGTCAAGCAACACTATCTCTTATTTATTTCCATATTTAATCAGCCAAAACAATCATTGCTTCAACTCATAATTACAATAATTAAAATTTTGTACAAAAAGTGAAAACAAAGTTAAAGTTACGGGAGCTGCATAATTATTGCAGCGGACAACGATCTACTACTGGCTAGCGCATTATATAGGTCCGAAGACCTTACAATTGTACCGGGGTTCCGGGGGCGAGCGCCTTCGCTAGGCAAAGGCGCTCGAGTCCGGGGTACAGCTTGCTCGACGGAGCTCCCTGGGGGGCTTTACCTGGGCTGGACTGTTGCCATGAAAGGGAGATGAATCTAACGATTCTGACTAGAGGGCGACACAGTGTACTAATTGAGAACGGACGACGGGTAATATAAGCCCGAGGGTAAGGCTCCCGGCAGACCGGGATTGGTGATTCGAGACGACATACACTATCTTTCTGCTGTTTCGAAACGTGTTATGGCTGGAAGAGAAGAAACGGCGAAAGAAACTTCTCAGCAGCACGCCTAGTCTATTCTATGGCCCCCAGACACATAGCCCCTTATGTCTCCTGGCGTCCCTCGCGGGGACGTGAAGGGATCGTGATTGACGGCATCTGAGACGCTGCTGTCTGTGTCTGTTTGTCTGTCGGTGCCTGCTAACCTGCCTGGCTAGCGCAACCCGGGAGCGCACATATTATTAGTTGCTCTATCTCGCTCGCACATCATCCGTCCCGCTCATAAATTGTGCTATACTAGCTCTACGACTTGTTAATATTTATACTTAAGGTTACCGTGTCCAAAATAAATTAGTTCGGTTCACGTCAGCACTCGGCAGTGAATACTACTCTCTGCCATCTGAAGTATCATTTAATCTCTACCTCTCGCTGCTACAAAGTTAAAAATGACTGACTTCTTAACTTTAACCTGCCAAATTAACTGGAAAAGAGGCCAGTTAATTGGCGAGTTAAGCTCTTATCATCGCTTTAACACTTCAACAGACATCTACTTATCGACAACTAATCCCTTCAGAGATAGGATATGAACTTAACTTGCTAGTTCTATAAGTTAATTCGCGTCTTAATTGATAATAGCTAAAAACTATTTAAGCACGATTTATATCAATAAATCGTGCTTAAATAGTTTTTAGCTATTAAACGGATTTTATTTTATTAAGGCAACATGTAGGTATGTGTCCGACCTTACACGCACCACACATCCAACTGTCTGTATTAGTAGAAACTAAAAATGTAGTGTATCAATTTAGTACAGTAGTAGAATATAATACCATGCAATTAACCAAGTATCTCGTAATTTATCGTCTAATCTATTTAAGGCTGTATCTATGCAGGAATTAGAGAATATATAAGAAATTCTTTTTTCCTAATTAGGTTTGTCGAGGTCTTGGTACAAAAAACCTTTTAATAAATTGAACTTAATTTTATCTTAACAGGCTGTAATATTATCCACTAATTGCTTTAATACTTAACGTGTTCTCTGTGTTTATTACTGCGTAAATGTTAAAAATAGTAGTCAATGCTTTGTCTGTTTTAGGTATACATAGGGTTCAGTAAAAAAATAAAAAAATTAGAAGGCTCTTATTGATCACTGCATAATATAAAATAAATTATCCGTGAAGATAAATAAAATTTAAGGGCAGCTTGCATGACGTTCCTTAAATTTATTTAAGAAACACAAAACTCATTTAAAACCCTTAAATACGATTAGCGTCTTGCAAAACGCAAAATTTACCGGTAAATATGTTTAAAGAACTGTCAAAGTTAATCACCCAAAAATGGGTATTTAACTGCCTTAAACGCGTTTAAGGACAGAAAAATGTTAAGTAACCTCTTTTCATATATTAATATTTATTATTCTTTATGAAATTACTATCACTTATTAAAAAGTCAATTACAGATTGTCACTCGAATATTTTTTACTTTAATTATTTGTTTCAATGCTAAATACCCATAAAATCGAAAATAAAAGTACACGGCAAAAGATCATTCTTCAGGTTGCCGCCAAAAATTCTGAAGTAAACTTAACCAAACGAACGAAATTTCAAATGTCAATTTGACATTTGCCAACTAGTATCCCTTTTTACGCAAGAAATAACTAACATTAAAGCTAAATTTCGTGTGTTTGTTCGATAAAATGGATCGCCGCGTGAAACGGAGCACATGTGACTGTTTTACCGACGGCATAAATATATTAGCGAAATAACATGGGAGACCTTATGCAAGACATCTTAAATACGTTTTGTGTAAAACTTATTAGGCAGTTTAATATGATTAACTAAATTTGATTTAAAGACGATCGTTATGTAAGCGGCCCTAAGTGTCTGTTTGTAAAGGCAAAATAAAATAGTGAAAATATTCAATGATAATCTTTCTTTGATAAGGATGAGTTTTTATCGTTAATGGCGTTGCGCCCGCGCAACATGCTCACCGCCCTAGCCGGGCTGAGGCCGAGTTTTATTTATGACCCGGACTGAACGGAGAAAATAATTCTACTATAGTAACTTAGGCTTCTTTTTAGGGTTCCGCGAAAATGATTAAAACCGCTTGTTCAAGCTATTCTCTGAAACGGCTAGACCGACTCTGACGGGACTTTCATTGGCATATAATTTACATTATAAGGAGTAACGTAAGCTACTTTTTAAATTTAAATGCCGCGATTGCAAACGCAATATATATAACTTGTTTTTTCGAAAATAAAAACGTAAATACAGCTTAATATCTTTTCAAGAATTTGTTGGAATTGCTGGAGTGAATTTCTAGTGTGAATTGTTAATATTGTTTTTACAACCTGGTGAACAATAACGAGCTATTTGCATATGTACCCTGTTCTGAATTGGCGATAAAAACATAAGGCAATTATGTCGTCGATGATATCATATAATAAGTATATTGAAAATAAATACATAGGTCATTGAACAGCAAAAGTTTTCTTTTTCGACGGCGAATTCCTACTTATAATTAGCTTCATGTTACCGATTACGAGGTTTGGTATCACGCGTATTTGTTGTTGTTCCAACCAAGGCTATATTATAAACTATTAACACATATATCAAAAAGTTATCATTAGAAGTTATAACTATTGTTTGACACCAGGACAATTTTAAATATGAATTTAATTGCTGCTTGTTGACATTTATTTATATATACTTGCTTCATTATTTATCCTTTGTTGTATCGCTCGCGTGAGAACTCATGGCCGTTTTTAGTTAACAAAAAGTGGCTGCGTAATAGACGTTTTCCGTACAAGTCAACATCTGCAGCTACACTAGAGAAATTATTGTGTAACTGTTTTCATTTATAGTGGCAAGTTGGGACTGTATGACGACAGGGAAAGACCGCTTTATATAGTGAAAACACTTGATTGGTAGACGACGATGACCAGAGGTCTAGCAGAAGAAAATTAGAAAAGATTAGAAAGAAAATTCTTACTTTAGTAAAAAAATAATGGTTTGTCCTTTACGACAAGTCTTATTACACGTTTAATTTACCTATATAATATACTAGCTAACCAGTGCCCACTTCCCAGGGCGTCATTAGAAAAATAACATATATTCATAATCACAATCAAATATAGCTTATATCAGTCAAAAATAATGTCTGCCAGGTGGTAGGGCATTTGCCCGACTGGATGGCGACCACCCTTGGTCTAGAGTCTAGAGTATGCCGCCATAACCAGCCAGAACCATGTTCCAGCATTAGTGACCAGGTTTCAGTCTCCCTTAAGAGAGCAGCAGCGCATTTGTAGCACCTTTGGTGTTGTAAATGTCCATAGGCGATGGTAACATCTTTCTATCAAGTGGGCCGTCTGCTTGTCTGCTGAACTCAAGCAATAAAAAAAGCTTTGTACAGGTGAAAGAATTTTCAAAATCGGTTCAAGAGATTTCTTCCTACAAACCAACTCATAAACTGTACCTCTTTATAAAATAAGTATAGATCAGTTTGTACGAATATGCAACAGCTCTCAGCTCCTTCAATCTTTTCTTATACATTTATGAGATCGATATAGTTTATTTTTTCCTACCATGCTCCTCTATTACAGCATTCATGTCATAATTATAAAATACACCTCTAAGACGCAACCGTGTAAATTTATTTTGGTTGATTAAAACTTGAAAGTTCATATACTAACAACATTATATTTAACAATTTACTTTCAGAATATGTATGAGATTTTGTTACTTTGCCAAAATCAATATATATCATAACGGAGAGCATTTATTTATTTTATTGATCGCTGTATTTGGTTACGCATGCTTTTTACACTTGTAAATTGACACAATAATTACTCGTATACAGCTGTTTTAATTATAGTTGCTTCCGCACTAAGATTAAAAAAGTATTTCAATTAATTTCAAAATGTTTCTATCCCAATATAAACATATTCATATATCAACGAACAAGATCATCAAAATCAATGAAGAAAACACATGTTAACAGTTATGTTTGAGCTGGCATGGTCAAAGATTAAATAGTACACAAGTACAAGTACATCGAAGCACTTAGTAGAAATTTACATATTATGTGCATGTAACTATATAAATAATTAAACATGTTATTATAATCGTTTAAGAGCTTTAAATGTTTTGAACCACGAAAGTTGTGACTTCGGTAAACTATAGTAGAATTATTTTCTCCGTGCAGTTTGGGTCATAAATCAAACTCGGCCTCAGCCCGCCTAGGGCGGTGAGAATGTGACGCGGGCGCAACGCCATTAACAATAAAACTCGTTCTTATCAAAGAAAGATTATCATTCTTATAAAAATCATTATTATCTTTTTTGCTGTTAATTTTGAACTTAGATATAAGTATTTATATTTATTTTTAATATAACTTGTTACATTCTAAACTTTTGTACTTATAGTTTTTTAATACATAGATACCTAATTAATGATTTATTTTAAATCATTATTATTCTTATTTTAATAAATACGTTTTTTTATCTATTTTTTTCTTTCATTTAAATCACTAACCCACAAAATGACAAAACTAAATACACTATCGATAACGCTTATCGAAAACAATAATGCGTATCACTCTGCCTGCCAATAAGGCCCGTGAGTGGAAGAGAGAGCGAAATACTCAATTCACTGCTCCGATTATTTATGACCCAAACTGCACGGAGAAAATAATTCTACTATAGTTATAAATGAGAAGGATTGATTGCACCTGTTTCATGGATTATTTAAAAGTCGTGTACTTCTAATTACGAGATGAATAACACTTTTATCGGAAAATGGGTAGATATATCATTATAGCAGATATGTATATGATATAGATACGATTTTTATGGACCTATAGAGAGCAAAGAAATAAATAATTATTACTTTATTAACATACAATTTATAAAGGTGTAAGTGATATTGCTTCGAAGTCTGTGTATATTCCTTTTTTTAGAAACAATTTAATTATTAATTATTTTTTATTTAATTATTAATTTATGAAATGATTATTATTAAAAAATATGCTATGATAAATTTGAATTTATCATAACTATTTTGTTCATAATTTTGTTCTTGAACTTTTATTTGTCACTGCAATAATGTAAAAAACATAGATTGTTGCAATGTAGAATGTACGTGGTGATAATATCTCTGTCTATAAAAACTGCTGGGATCTGACCCACCTATTTTAAGAAAACAGACTATATGATATCTATTATGTTTGTCTAAGGCTTTACACACCTGTAATGTTGATGTACGAATATATTTACAACATGGTTTGCATTATCTGTACGTGGTAATTATAATATATACACATCAGGTCAGGAAAACTTTTTAAATAAATAGTGTTTACTTTCTGGTTAAGATACGGACCTACTAGATTCGAATAAAAGGCGGCTCCCCTTAACCACTACACTGTCATAATTAGTTACGAGACAGATAAACAAAGTAAACTGCACATAATTTTACAAATTATACTAAGAATATAATATTATCTTCTAATATATAAAATTCTCGTGTCACAGTTTTCGTTGCCATACTCCTCCGAAACGGCTTGACCGATTTTGATGAAATTTTTTGTGCTTATCCGGTATCTATGAGAATCGGCCAACATCTATTTTTCATCCCCCTAAATGTTAGGGGTAGTCCACCCCTAAACTTTTATTTTTATTTTTTAGACAAAATTTTTAATTTCTATTTTTTTATGATACAACATACAAAAATACATACAACCCTAAATTTTCAACCCTCTACGATCAACCCCTATTTTTTACCGGGCAGGACGACGTCTGCCGGGACAGCTAGTAAAGTCTATAATTTTATTCCAATTACTAGCGTTTTCCCTACTACTACTACTAAAGTAGGGAGGTTGAAGTTTTATGTATATATACTTACATAAAACTTAATTTATTTATATATGTGTATAAACTTTCAACTAAAATTTATCTAACTGATGGTGAAAATCCCTTAAAAAAAAGGTACATTATTGCATGTACTGTATACGTTATCTGTTAGTATTTAACGCCATTAACAATAATAATAATATTACATTACAAGTAACGCATTAACTCATCGTTACATCTGTCTGAACGGTTAATAACTATAACATTATCCTAGATGAAAAAGGGACATAAGCCCATGAACTAAGCTGACATTCTTATGTTTTAAAGAATTTATAATGACAGTCAACGGAATTAAATACTTCGGCATGGTAAACTATGAAATATGTATGATGATGTCTTTTGAGATGGTAACTATATAGTAATATATAAATAACATATTTGGTTAAAGGAGTTAAAATGTACTCTGTAATTTTTTATACCTAAAACGTTTTTTACTATTTCTTGTTAAATTAACTACAATAACAAAGAAACTAAGTCCATATACAGCGCCTTCCGTTAGTAGCTCACAACGCCTAAAGGCTCCGTTAGCCGTTCCACAAGACGACCGCGATGGTTGTAGTCGTGGCAAAAACGTCATTATTTTCTATTACACAACACTCACAACGACCTATGTTAAGAGGTGGGTCGAATAACCGTTCTACTTGGGTTTACGATTGTAACGCCGGCAAGCATGTGGAACGGGAAAAATTGCGGTCGTGAACGTGATCGTTGTGAGTCCCTCATGGAACATAGCCATAGTCTAAACAACTGCCCAACAAAACGTAGAGGTGCGTCGAAGCCAACCTAATTTGAAGTAATACATTAAATGACATGTTGTTTATGACAACATAGCTAGGTATATGTTACTGAATTGAAAACCAAAACAAAACAACCCACAGCCAGGTGGTAGGGCATTTGCCCGACTGGATGGCTACCACCCCTGGTCTAGAGTATGCCGCATAACAACCTAGAATTGTGTTGCGGCATTAGGAACCAGGTTCCAGTTTCCCTTAAGAGAGCAGCAGCGCATTTGTAGCACCTTTGGTGTTGCAAATGTCTATAGGCGATGATAACCACTTTCCATCAAGTAGACCGTCTGCCTGTCTGCTGCACTCCTGCAATAAAAAAAAAACCGCCACCGCCATCTATTTTGCTAATGCGTCCATTCTCAGGAAACTACGTCATTTATCTGGATAAAATGTATCCTGAGTGTTAACTCGGGTTATAAGCCAGCCACTATGTCGAGTTTTACTCGTAAACGTACAGTAGTTTCTAAATATATATATAAATATGCTTGCTATATATATAAATATAACGATAGCTTACTACATAATTCACAATACATTTTGAATACAAATTAATAAATAAATTGGTGCATGATCTCACCGGTATTATTAGCCATGATGTAAAACAGTAAGGAAAAAGATGATAGTAAAACAGGTATGAAAATTACAAGGTTGAGGGAGGAAAAAGGTATTGGAAAAACAATTAGAATACAATTTTGTTAAAGAGAAACAGAATAATTACAGTGCTACAGAACTACATGTCATAAAGGCTATAATCGAAGATATGGATGCTATGTCTTCATTATGGATTTCTCATGCTTTATTATGAGGCTTTTATTTTTATCGATGTGTAAAGTAAAAAAAAAAACAAAGGCTATATTTCAAATCCAAACGAAGAAATCTCGTCCTTTTCAAACCCAAAAAGACTCAAGTCTACGCGTTTAACGCTAAGACAGCCTCATATTGTTAGCGCCACAGTTCCAGGGTACTCCCTCAATATCACTGACTCTAACGGGATCCTGGGCGTCGACATTTCGAACGCGGTGCAATTTCGGGACCATTGGGAGAGCAAAGCGAAGATCGCTTCAAAAAAGCTTGGGGTGCTCAGGGCTAAGCGGTATTTCACACCGGGACATAGTATTAAACAAAGCCCAAGCCTGTGCCCGTGTGGAGTAGTGCTACCATCTCTGGTTTGCGGCACCTCAGTAGCAGCTGCTCCAACTTGACTCCTTGCAGCGCCGAGCGGTACGGATTGTCGATGATCCCAACATCCGAGATGGTTTAGAACCTTTAAGTGTCTGAAGAGACGTTGACGCTGGGAAGTGTTCTGATGAGCTATTTGATTTGGCGCCTACGTCGCCATGTTGCCACCGCACTGCTGGTGAGCGACTTGGAGTTCATAAACACTACCTTAACACTTGCAAGGCATCTATTGTACATGGCGCTAGCTCCTTTATACCATACGTGAGTAAGGTATGGAATGAACCACCATTTTCCGAGAGCGCCACAATATGGGCCTCTTGAAAAAGGACGTAACGATATATTTACTATATAGTCTCAACGTGGTAGGCAACGCATCGGTTCCATTAGTGTTGCAGATGTCCATGGGTGAGGGAAAACGCTGCTATCAAGTAGACCCGTTTGCCAGTTTGCTTACAAGCAAACATAAGAAAAATCTTTGGAGCAAATGTATATTAATTACATATTCAATGAATGATTAAACTATCTCGGACGTGTATCTGATTGATGGCCGGTTCCTATATCTAACAATTTTATATGTACAGATTTGACATTTATACGGAGCATATATCAAAATTTAGCCGCTCGTAAGGCAAATTAACGATCAGTTAGATGTAGGAACCGGCTTTGAGTGATGGACAAGACTATATATAGTACAATATATTACTCGTATAATGATGTAGCTCCAAATAGGACGGAATGGCTGGCACAACCATAAAACGTAACTTAAATTAATTTACTGTTACTATTTAATAATAATTATGTACGATCGGCACAACTGATTTATGACCCACTTTGCTAATAATTCCTTTAAAACCTTCAAAATAGTAAGGTTTATTGTGTGTTAGGACGTTATAAACATTAATAAAAATGCGTCACTAGCCTCAGAACTACGCAATTTTAAACTTTGTTATCATTGTACTAGATATGTTTTAGATAAAACAGTAATGATTTGAAATAATTTGAATCTCGAACTGAAATCTGCCTTATAATTCTAACTCTTTTCATTATAGAAAAATTATTATAATTTTAAAAATAAAATGTCATTCTGAAAGTATATCAGAAGTCAAGTAAAGTCAATGAGAAAAAAATTAGAACTCAATATCTAAAAATTAAATTGTATAATGGGTAGTCTCGCAGAACAAAGAGCTCGGATTGTAGTGCTCAGTGAGGAAGGCTATGGAATTCGAGAAATATCACGAGTGTTAAATATAAGTCGGAACACAGTGAGAACATGGATCAGACAGCACGCTGAAGAGGGCATTCTTGAAGATAGACGGGCTCAACTTTACAATAATGGACACTGAATTTTACGAAAATCAAGTTTAGGGGTATACATACGCCTTATATATAGACACTAGACCTCTTATTTGGGCTAGGAAACAAGTTTTTAGGGTCCACCAACAAGTTTTGAATGAATAATGGGAAAAACAAAAATATGTTTGATAAACAAGGTTATGTCACTTTTGTTAAAAAAACTTTGATTTGTCTTTAGTAATACACTTACACATGATATATAAACACTAAAACCATTTTTTAGTTTAGTAAACAAGTTTTGAATTAGTTATTATAATTTTAAAGTACATAATAATAAATCACAGTACTGTCACTTTTTTTCACTTTACGACGATAAATAAATGTTACCAAATCAGTATGTCAATAATATCGTTTTTTTAATTCGAATATCATTCGATATTCCAATAATATCCATTTTGAAATACGAAAATTATTGTTATTGCTTATATATTACGAGTTTGAATGAGTAGTATTTGTAATCGATTTATTTTTATTACAAACATCGATGCATTAGGCGGCACTATGAATATTTTGCCGCCTTTTTATTTTTTAATAATGAGCGACTAGGAACTGGTGCAAGGACAGTATTTCTCGCGACCAGTAACTTTAACGGTGAGTTGGTTGGGTTGGGTTAGTGTTTAGACCAAAGCGCACGAGCCGAGCGAGCGAAGCGAGCGTGCCGCGGGAGCGGCCGGCGAGTGCCAGAACCGACTGGCCACCATTTATTTATTGATAACTATTTAAATGGTGGTTATAAATCGGTTGTGACATTTGTTGACCGCTGTCACGGCACACTTGCTTTGCTTGATAGGCTTGTGGGCTTTAGTCCGCGTTTTTAGACTGTATTAAATGTTTTTCACATTGACCACTAACTTTTCTTCTGCATTTCTCGTCTTTAGACACAAGATATAAGTACACCATTTTGAAAAAAATTAGTAAAGTTATGTTTACAAAAAAAAACATATCTCAAAAACTACACGTCTCCTAGACATGGGGGTTGCAGGAGGGAGAAGTACTCTTCCCCCCTTCCCCCTCCCCCCCTCCACTACTTAAAATTCAGTGTCCATTATTGTAAAGTTGAACCGATAGACGAATACATAAGCATGGCGTTCGTCGAATAACAAACCAACAAAGTACAGATATGCAGCACCATTATGAAGAACATCCTTTTTTCAATATTTCGCGGCAGGTTACGACGTTTGTTTACAGACCATAAGAAATCATTTACACCGTATTGGACTGCATTACCGGCATTATGCTAAGAAAGTACACTTAACGAATGCACACAAAACTGCAAGATTAAATTTTGCACGTAATTATTTAGATTTTAGACTTTGACTGGACTAATACCATATTTTCAGATGAAAAATCATTTAGATCTTCTCAACATGGTCGCTTAACTTTGTGGCGTTATAACAATACGCGATACACAGAGGATCACGTAGTACCCAATCAATTATCTGGTCGATTTTCAGCTAACATGTGGGCCTGGATGGGTACCGGGGGTATAGGTGAACTTGTCCAAATTTCTCCTCGTCAAAATGCATTAAACTATGTCGATTTGTTGGAAAAATCAATGTTACCGACAGTGCGAATAGTGTACCCACTTGAAGAAGTCCCTGTATTCTCCTACGTTCACGACAATTGTCGATTACATACCGCCAGAATTGTCTCGAACTGGTTTACCCAGCATGAAGATGAAATTACTCTAATTCCATGGCCATCTAGGTCACCAGACCTCAACCCAATAGAAAATTTATGGGGTTTGATGGTTCAAATGTGGGATAACAGAAACGAGAGGACAAAGGAAGCAATTAAGCAGCACTGTAATGAAATTTGGAATTACATGAGGGGAACCGACATCTGCAATCGTCTAATCGGGTCGATGCGTAATCGACTATTAGACGTCATTGAAAACAATGGTGCTTATACCCGGTTTTAGGTTTAAGTAAAGTAAAATGAGTGCTATTTCTAACTTTGAAATACTACAACCAATTAATAAAATTAACAAAAAAAATTGTTTTATTTTCTTCCACATTAATGTTGTTAATGTTTTATTTTCTTGTGTATTTCTGCTATCTAACGTATAACGATAACCCTAATATCTAATGTTGTATATACAAAAGGTTTGGCCTGTTTCACCTTTGGCTTGTCGATTTATGACCGGTGCCGATATCTCACTATTCACTCCACTTCACTTCCCCTGCTTTACCGTAGGTTGAATTTTGACATTGCTTGTATAGAGATTACTTCTAATTTTAATCGTTAGTAAGGCAAATAAACGGTCGGTAAGATATAGGAAACGGCACTTAATCCAACATACTTAATGACAGAGATAGTAATAGCACGTAATAGCATTTGTCAGATGTTACACGAGTATAGACGAGTCTCTCCGATCTGTTTAATACAACGTAGTCAGTAACTGTCAATGTCTAATAACATGATAACAAGTTCGTTACCAAGGAAATGTATGTTCAGGCGAATTTCAATCTAATTGTATTTCACGACTGTAAGAAAATGACCTTGTGGTGGGTCATGTTTCAATTTGTTCAAGAATCACGACGTTTATTTCTCTATTTACATTATTTTTCCCTACCTTCGTATTTGAAATAGACTGTAGGCTCAGATGCTGTTAATTAATAGACAGAACAACTAGAGAATAAAACAATAATATATTGTTTAATATATTTAAATATATATAATTACCTCCCAAACTAACTATATACCAACGTACTAGTTCTTAGATAATAATATAATTTTGCAGTTTATGTCAAATTACAATTGTTTGTTGTTAGTTATTTGGATATACTGTAAATTAAGAACAATAGCAATTTTGTTATTAGATACTATTAGTGTGGGATTTATATAACCAAATACGAAGCACTTTGAGTACTGTTTATTAAATTAATTATAAGTACTGCTTCTCGCACAATATTTAGCCATCCTATACAGTTACTTATGAGTGTCCGGCCAAAGTCGAAGTGAGAATGATCTTTCGTCACTACAGCCCCTCCCTTTTATATCCGATTAGTAAACATAATAATATAACGCAAATATTACAATAGTATCTACCTGCAATAATAGGTGGCACTTTAAAGAAATATTATTAACAGTACTTTAAAAAATCCGTATCCGTAATATCCGTAATCCGTAATCACGGATAATAATAAAAACATAAAAATTACTATATTTTGAAAATTACTAAGCACCGACTTTAAGATGTTTTAGATAATATATATTAATATTTAATAGCTTTAGAAATAAGTTATTTTATACATTTTAGTTTTTTAGTTTTTGAAGTCGGTTTTTTTAAACGAAGTTTTTATCATCAGCTATCTGCTATTGAAGTCTCGTCAAAATTGTTTTTTTTTTGTTTTATACCACATTATTTTTTATTTAGATTATTACAAACAGACACTTCAATTTTATTTACTACTGCTGCTCTCAGGCTTCATTTTTTGAGAAGAATATTTTGATGTATCCACAAGTCTAAGATAAATTGAAGAGGTTTCCAAAAGATTAATGTGTTGCAAGTTTTTCACGGTTTTTCTTTTATTGCTAGCGAATTATTCTTATCATTTTATTATTTGTATATTAGTACCTATTAGGAAGTACAATTAAATTGGCCAAGTGCGTGTCTAACCACGCGTATTGAGAGGTTGCATAGACGCGACGATGTCCAGTGGTTTCATCATTTGGCAACGAGATTGTAGAACAAGTACAGTATCAAAAATACTCTATATCTCCAAAACTATTAATTGGATCTTGTTTAAACTATTATTCGTTGAACGTGCTTTCTAAGCTCTATCATTTGGATTATTTAATAAGCAATAAATAGTAACAACCCATAAACGTCCTACTGTTGCGCTCAGGCTTACTTACCATTCATAGGGGAATGGGCAGCCATCGGCAATTTTAACGACCTTAGAAGCGAATGATGTTTAATAACTTGCTTCATACTGTCTTATTTAAAAAAACAAACTATGTTAAAAGTGACATCTCTCTCACTGATGAAACCTCAAGCCAGCTATATGACATCTTTGTATATTACACAAATAAAGTCAAATTAGACCACCGACACTTTGAAGACAAATTAGCAACTTTCGCATTAATTGACTTAACTTCGCGTTGCAATGGCGCAAAATTACGATAATCGCAATTTCAATTATACTTCAAACCACTGCTTTGGCCTAAATGATTTTCACGTCCAACTATCCTAACACTCAACAACGCGCGTAATCAATGTAATCGTACCACTTTAGAAAACTACATGTGAATAATAATTACGTACGTGAGTGAGATATTTTTATATTATTGTTACATGCCGATAAAGGTGAAGGCACACCTGCCTGTCATAAAGCGCAGTTTATTACCTTTGTCGCATTAGGACTTATTTTGTTTACTTTGTGTTTAAAATTTGCAATTAGACAATAGCCTATTGTTATTGTTTTCGTTTATGGCCGTTCCCAGGAATAATTAACCAGGTGTGCAGATTACGTTTTCTTGGAAAAAACTCAGTCCACGCAGTCGATTTTTGTATTGTACAGTGTACTATAAAACAAGGCCCGAACGGAGGGGCGAGGCAGTCTAGCGAGAACTACGCCTCAAAGCAAGACTTGTATATTCGATAAGCGATATAGTGACGGACTTTGCGCGTGTTATTAAATCGTGCAGTTTGTACTGGTTGTATCCAGTTATATTGGTACTTGTTACACATGTTTGTACAGTTCTAATAAATTCTATAGTATTTCCAACGGCATTTTAATTCGAGTCCTGCGTACCTTGTAACATTATGTTAACATACCACTGCTGTAGTATCTAGCTAAGTTGTGACGTACGTAGTTCATCGGAATACAGGTCTCAGGTATGATTTCTGTCAGGCTTTATTTTGAAAACAAATTTTCCATTGTTTATTCTCGCCTGGCTGTTTCGGATTGTCACATTCCGTTGTATATTAACCATGACAGAAGCGTAACTTACTTGTAAGTATAAATTTACAGTGTGTATTTGATAGGTGATTTTTTCAAGATTTGACTAATGATACCCTACATTATACTGTGTACACTGATTTTTTTTTTCAACCCTCAGTTAGATTTATGGCGACCACTCCTAGTCTTTAATTTTTTCGAGATTTAACCATATAAGTTAGTACCTACCACTAAAATCATTGTAACATGCAAGGGCAGACAATAACTCTGGATGGGGTGATTACGTAAGGTTTTTATTTTTGCTAAAATAACTACGGAACGCTAAAAAGGACTAAGAAACGTAACAAGTTCAAATCATTTGTATTACATTTTTGTATTCGAATGAATTGTATTATATTACTTAATGTATTGTATTTCCTGTTCTTTTTGTTTTTGGCGTATAATAAAGAGATATTCTGTGATTTACTTGTAGCTCATTGGAATTGCAGACAGGACATTACCAAGAGAAAATTCGGTTGAAGCATAAACCCTGAGCGTATGAAGCATACTAACTATACTATAAGTATCTACACTATTAAGAACATGTAATGTCGAAATTAAATATGCACGACCATTATTTTTCAATGTTCGCGACCAATTACATATGTAAGAGCATAAATTAAACCATGAATGAATGAATAATTTATTGCTAAAATGTATGTATGTACACAAGATGTTACAATAAGCGTTGTCCAAATACTATGCTATACTATGCGATTCAAATGAGAATAGGATCGATTTGGCGTCATATTGTTTCTTTACATAACTTTAAACAATTAAATATTATATTAAGACACTTTACTACTAATTTAACCTTTTTATTTAAATATGATGTAGCATTATTTATTATCGATATGCAAAAAGTTTTTGCAAACCATACTTTTCAAGTGAGATTTGACAGATAGAGGTCATTGACATTCCTATTCTTATTTGGATCGCATAGTACATATCAGAATTAAAAAAATACATTAAAAAATATGTAATAAAATATTTCAATGAAATAAACGGCCTTACTTATAATCGTTTCTTAAATTTAAAGAAACTGCTCAGCAACTGATTAGTGAAAATCTTACGAAAAGATATTAATGGATTAGGGTCTGATTCTGATTATCTTACTTAATAGATCCCTAATCGTTTCTTAACGAGATTATTATAAGTAAGACCGTATATGTCTAGTTACAAAATATTATTAGTCATGTCTTTGTCTTTCTCATATTCATCTACAGTATAATAAACTTTTCAATAAAATTTACTTAAGAGACTTTTTAAACAAATTTATAGGCTGAACTCGTAACATTTCTGGCAGTTTATTAAATATGATAGGCGCCGTACAGTAGATACATTTGCGAATCATGACCGTTTATGAAGAGCAAATACAGATTGTTACTAGCTTATCTATACAATATCTACTTTAAATTATAGAATATCAAAAAGAGGTTAATAAATTTATCTCTGCTTACTCCTATGGGAAACACGTAACATAAGTATGTACAGTTAATAAATAGTAGGATGGGTATCAATAATAGTTTTGGATAATTATTAACCGACTTCGAAAAAAGGAGGAGGTTCTCAATACGTCGGGATCTTTTTTTTGTTGTTGCTTTTTTTATGTATTTTCGCCGATTACTCCGTCATTTATGATCCGATTTACGTGATTCTTTTTTTGTTCGACGCGGAATAGCTTCCAATTGGTCCCCTAAAAATTTTACATAGTTTGGACCAGTAGTTTTCATTTTATGAACATTTTTCATGGAAATAATTTTCACTCCATTCCATATGTACACCGATTACTCTGAAATTTATGATTCGATTTACGTGATTCTTTTTTAGTACGACGCGGAATAGCTGCCATGTAGTCCCCTAAAAATTTGACATAGGTTGGCCCAGTAGTTTTCATTTTACGAACTTTTTTTTGTTTCCGGTTCTTGGGACCTATATTTTTTAAGAAGCGCGGCACCATTCGTAGGTCCGCCTATACATAGATAGACACTAAAAAGTAACAAATAAAATTTAAAAACTTCGTTTAAAAAAACCGACTTCAAAAACTAAAAAACTAAAATGTATAAAATAACTTATTTAATACATTTTAAGTTTTTGAAGTCGGTTTTTTTAAACGAAGTTTTTAATCATACCTCAAATCGTGAAAAGAGAAATAAACTAGAGATTTACACATTTAAATTTTAATATGGAATATGTTATACTATAGTTATTGAAATTTTTAATTCTGTTATTATTTGATCAGAACACTTGTTAAATCTTCTAACGTTCATTTTAGACATAGTTTGTCTAAGTGATAATAATTAATGTAACTCTTAATGTACAATGTGTGGCACTATTTGATGTCATAATAAATAAATAAAAATCTTCTAGTCTTCTAATCAATGTTACATTTATCTATACATATACACTCATTTATCACATCGAACGTGTCAAGTAGATATAGATATGTTTAGAATCTACATAAATACAAAGATAAAATTATATGGCCATAGTCTATAACTGAATACTAATCGGTTATATGACTTCAATGGCCTTACTTATAATAATCTCATTAAGAAACGATTAGGCATCTCTTAAGTAAGAGAATCAGAATCAGACCCTAATCAATTAATATCTTTTTTTTTTACTTATGAACGTGTACTACCTGTTGTTTACCTAAGAGGAGCACAGATAAATGAAATTTGAATGATTAACGTAGGTTGTACCCAAAATATTCGACCAAGGAGGAGTTTATGGGTAAGATTTTCACTAATTACTTGCTGAGCAGTTTCTTTTAACTTAAGAAACGATTATAAGTAAGGCCCCAAATGCTTTAAATAATATGTAAAAAGTTTTGATCTAAATTCAACAAGTAAACTAAGAAATAAAATTGTCCAGTAATTATAAAGTAGGTAATAATGATAACAGCCCATAATTGTACCACTGCTGGTCACGGGCTTCCCTTCTCTTTCTTAGGGGAATGGACTGTATATAGTTCTCGGCACGAATCTTGAGCGGTCGATATTGGAGTTCTTTTTCGCTGTACGATGTATTTATTATACCTTTCCAGTAAGGGAAAAAAGTATGATATTTCCGATTTGTCTAGGAATAGCGTGACATTGGCTACGTTCAATGCGTGGAGCGATTTCCAGTATTCCACGTCTACTTAATATATGTGCCAGGATGGCCGGGAACTATACCCACCACGCTAGTCCAAGGTAGTTTCATCAATCATATTTGAACAGGATATAAGACTTAAATTACGATTAACACGGAAAAAGAATTAATCGATTAATTCTTTCAAGGATTAATCGATACTAGTGGAAAGTAAAAAAACATTTTGAAATATAACCATCAAGGCAACATATTAAAGTATTGTGATTGTGTGATCACTTGAAACTTATTATCCTTCTCTCCTAAAGTATGTCAAAAGTAACTACTGATAAACTGTTTTTTAAAAAGATTTTTAAATTCAAGCTTTTAGATCCTAGATATCATATAGCAGCAGAGTGCTAGCCAAGATAAGTAAAACGAGCCCAAACACGACGGGTCTATATTGTTTAGTATAGGAGTTCCTATGGCCATCTTCCGGCTCCATCACCAGATCAGCTCCATGGTACCATATTATTGCATTATATTTGCATCACTCGATATAGAAATGCATGCAAAATTTCAGCTCAATCGGAAACCGGGAAGTTGGTCAAATTTAACTTGCAAGATTCCACCCGAACTTACATACATAGTACATCCATTGCAAGTTAAATAAAAGTTTGTAATATTCCTACAACGATGTACGAACTTATGAATAAATAAAATACTCTAATATACAACTAAAGGAAAAAATAATACATATATATTGATACATAGATTACGAAAATAATAAAAACAATCACATAATTTACTTTGTTACCTACTTTAGACAATTGTGGGTCTGATATGCACTTCTTCTACGAGCATAACGGAAAAGCGTTTTCCGTGCCTTAGAAACGTTTAAATTAGTTTGGAAAAATGTCGGGATATTTTGAAATTTTAGGTCCAAACCATACCTGCTCGATGTTTAAAACTTTTTTCTAAAAATATACATATTATAGCACGTGTTACAAAAATATTATTTATTAAAAAAATGCATATTCCATTGGAAAGTAAATTCATGTAAATTAACGTCTTTGTATAAAATTAAATAAGAGAAAGTTGGCATTGATTGCATCATTGATTCCAAAGACTATGCCGTCTATTGTCTTTGTTGTACTGATCTATAGTTTGTCTCAAAATGTATATTGGGCCATTAACTAGTTGCAATTTCACTTTGTGGTTTTGAGAAGCAGGATGGGTCTGCTCAAATGAAGCGCCAATTTAAAATAGATTATGTGGTGGAAACTGGCGACCACTCAGTACACCCCGCTATGAAGTTGTAATATATCTGTTGGTCGGTGACGAAAATGAGTTGATTATTGTGTGGACATCATAGGAACAGGCAAGTTAAGTAATTACTGTAACTACAATCCTCCTCGTATCATAATTTGTGTAATTAATAAGATTTAGATATCCTATAAAATGTTATAGGCGTTATACTTGTGTATCTTAACTGATTCTATAAATGCTGATTAACATCGTACTTCTGTAAAGGACATGTGTCATTAATAATATAAACGTGATGTATTGATTAATGAAATTACAAATTCAATTAATGCCATTTGTTTCTTTAATCGCCTTGTTAGATTATTTGAATATATTAATAAATTCATTAATCTAGCTACCAATTACCATAGTAGCTTATGATAATGTTACGAGTTGGGACTCGAATTAAAATGCCATTGGAATTATTATAGAGTTTATTAGAACTATACAAACACGTATAACACAGATACAAATATAACCGAACACAACAAGTCCAAACCTAATGCTAGAAGGTCGTTATTTTATAAAACGCGCCAAGTCCGTCACTTATTGATTCCTGATTGTAGTACACACGTCTCGCTTCGCTAGTGGTTCTCGCTCGACTGCTGCTCCCTCCATCGGGCCATTGCTTTATTCTCCCGGCCGCGTGGACCGAATTTACTAGAATCAGCTTGTACTTTAAATCCGTAACACTTGGCTAATTATCACAATACAACAATAGGCCGTATAAGTAAACAAAAGAAGACGACCATAAAAGGATTTAAACGTTATTAATTCAAATGCCGACGGGTAATAATGTGCTTTGTTTCAGATATGCAGATGGATTTTGTTTTTGTCGGGACTTGAGTCGTTACAATAATATACGTATGAAGTAAAGAATCTAATCGTTATTATTAAATCCATTTGCCTACCAACATATTAGTGTTATTTTAATTATTCCTTGTATGTTAAAATGTAATACTTACGTAGAAATTAATATCTAATTAGCTTTATTAAATTTTCTATTTGCCTGCCCTCATATAGTATTTCATTAATTTAGATTTTAAATGCAAAATTCTTACACATGCAGTAAGAGTCAAATTGTCCTGTAGATAAAATGTGATGATAATAAAACAAATTCTCTTTGAAAAGTACCGATCTCTTAATTAATTCCCATTTAAAAATTTAATGAAAGGTATTACGTATTCTGTTTTTGCTTTGTCCCCTAATCGCGGATAAAATCGTTTGTGGGCAAAACACAGATATCCGATGATTAGCAAGCAGATGGTATGATCTAATGAGGCTTTAGTTTTGTTAGCACATTCTGCAACGCAATACATACAATCAAAGCTTCAGAATAACGTAACGTTTTTTTCCTTTTCCTTCTTATTATTTATTTCTTTTTTTTATTGCAGGAGTTCAGCAGACAGGCAGATGGCCCACTTAATGGAAAGCGGTTACCATCGCCTATGGACATTTGCAACACCAAAGGAGCTACAAATGCGCTGCTGCCCTCTTAAGGGAGACTGGAACCTGGTCACTAATGCCGGATCACAGCACAAGGTTGTTATGGCGGCATACTCTAGACCAGGGGTGGTCGCCATGCAGTCGAGCAAATACGCTACCACCTGGCTGTGGGTTGTTTTGTCGCCTCTTACGAAAGGCCACCCGGTCGCAGGAAATTGTTTTCTGTCTTCGTTCCTGCACGGATAATTTCCTTTCTACAAGACGTAAGAGTAAAGAGAAAAATCTTAACTACAAATGGGAAATCTGGGAGCCAAAATTAAGAAAAACTAAACGCACAGGCATGCAGCATCGATACTTGATGGACATGCCACCCATAAAAACGAAGGGCCCTGCTGCACCTTCATCATGCGCACAGCAAATGCGTGGAACTCCTTTGCCGGAGTTTGTCTTTCCCGATACTTACAACTTGGGTGTCTGTGAATAATAAAAGGAATGTTACACGTCAATGCAAGAAGATTAAAAAGAAGGAAATAGTGGTTGCTTATGACTTCTTATGCTCCAACAAGTACATACTTTTGTTTCATGATTATAATATTAAGAATGAGAAGAAAAATTGAGCACGCCTTGTGAGATAAGTAATAAAGAAATAAAATAATTTTCAAAAAGTTCAAAAACAAACCTAATTTTACTTTTATCATAGGATAAAAGCTAAAATTAGGTAGTTGTTTGTGAAACATGAGATCTAAACTAGACAAATTATGGCCTATACGAAAGATTTCTATATCCAACATTAAACTTGTGCTTTTGTATGTATGAAAGAGAAACGTCGTCCCAATTTAAGCGACATAAGCTGGAGTTAAATAGTCATGGAGAAGAGCAGCGTCAGGAAATACCATAAAAGCGGTAGTTATTATGTCCATGATAACGCAGACAAATTGCCGTTGCTGCTACGATCATGTATTATGTAAATGGAAAGTTTTGCATCGAACAAAATTTAAATGCTTCATCAAGTCGCCCTCATCCGATACTAGAATCTCGATGATCAATAAAATTTTATGCAATTTTGTGATTGCTAGTTACTCAATAAGTTGCGCTGAGCTGTCTTTTAATTAAATGTATTTGTGAAATGTTCTCCCAATAGCAGAACAATGTAGACGCAGTATGATATATTTTGTATACATAGCACCTAATGGCCCGAGCACGTACTTATAGACGATCGAGAAAAATTACAGTATTAAGATTTATAAAGCATGCCAGGAGTTGGTTCAAGTGGACAATCTTGGAGCCTCGTCGAATGGTCTCGTGACCTCGAACACCCTGCGACCGGCGGCTTTACGGTGGATGCAATCAGGCCACAGCTGGAGAGATGGGTCACCCACACCAGCGGAACCCTGACCTTCAGGACGACACAGATACTGACCGGACACGGTTGTTTCGACCAGTATCTGTTTCGCATTGTGGGCTGCTTGCCTTCTCCGGACTGCCGCCAGTGCGGCGCACCCGATACGGCGTTTCACACGCTTGTTGAGTGCGATGCATGGACGCCTCAGCGTTTCGAGCTCGAGACGCACGTAGGAGCCGTCGGATCGCTTGGCGACTTGGTAACGGCCATGTTGCACAGCGACGACCGCTGGGAGTCTGCAGTTACTTTCTGTGAGGCAGTAATGTCTCTCAAAGAGGCCGCAGAAAGGGACAGGGAGCGAAGTCCTGCAGCGCGTGCTAATGTCTCTACTCGAGGTCGCCGGCCTTCAGCTGGCACCCGGAGTGGCAGGTACGCGCATTACTTCCCTCCCTGAGTTAGGTTCCGGTACGGGGGGCCCTTGCTACTAGGCAACGCAAGGGATTCATCTGCCCCGTTTCGAAGTGGGGTGTGTTCTCCCAGGGCACACTCCAGGCACTTTATTGCGCTGGATCGACTGTTGCGTAACTATGTTCTATATCTCAGTCTTTCCATCACAAACAAAGCGCAGGGTCGACAGGGAGGAGGGGGTTTTTAGTGGGTATTGAGGTTGCTCGCCCGTGCGACATCGCTCTGAGTCTTCCACACTCCTCTGTGTCACGCCATCGCGGACGGAGCGCAAACAAAGCATACTATTGCTAGCGTTATCGCCCCCGATGGATGCGTGCCGTTTCCTGGTGACGGCCCAGAGAGTGCGTAAATCGGTCAGCATTTTCCCTCGCCTCAAAAAAAAAAGTGGACAATCTTGCATATTATGTGATTTATTAAAATAAGTAAAGATTATAGGAGCCTTCTACAACAGTATACTCCTAATATATGCATGTCAAATAAGCATATATTTTAAATCTTTCAATTATAAGTATACTAAATTACAAGCGATAGCTCTGGGGCCAATTCCAGGTACTCAGATCAAAAATAAGTAAGTAACTTAGATCACTTAACTGGAATGTTAATTTTCTCAATTGACTTCAGTTCGTAGTAAGTAAAGAGTAAGGCGCCCAAAAGTTTAGATTGCTAATAGGTACAAGATATGTCCAAACTTTTGATATCTTCTTAAATGATTGAAACTACTACTTGAAAAGCAGATATTAATTGAATTATACACTAATTAGTTGTGTGCACGCTTTGAAATTGAAAGCTCTGTGCGTGAATTTCGAATAACCAGCGACCCAATACAGCTACCTAGCAAGTGCTTGCCAAGGAATTTTAGACCACACTACGAAAAATCTCATCAAATTTCACTACATGCCATTTCAAAAAGATTTATTTAATTTATCGGGAGAAAATAACGTTATATAATAATATGTATGTATACTGATATAGTTGTGACATATTTTGGCAAGATAATGAATGCACAAATATCAATTTAAAAACAAATACTAGTTGCTAGGTTTTGAAATTGCACAGCTAAATAGTTAAAAGTGAAGTTCAAAATGTAATACTCGCTTAGGTACTAGTAACAGATTCTAAATTATTTTCGAGATTATAAACTTACGTTTAATACTAAGTGTTTCTGAGTGCGGATTAAGTTTCATAATAATTATTTCAAGTACGCGTCTACAATAGTAAATATTACTGACCCAATTAATTTGTAAATGAAATGAAGGTTTTTTGAACCCGCAGGCATTATAACACTTGAGCTTTTGAAGGTCCCACATCAATCTTATGAACGGTTTGCTTAATTCAATATATTATAAGCTTACTAAGAATAATTTCTAGGCTATTTATAGCTTCCGATGTTAAATTAAAGATTATATCTTGAAATAGTTTGCATAGTCAATACTTATACTCGTACCTTCGTTACCTAAGTAAATCTCGTTGCAACTAAAAATTAAAATACGCGCTAAATCCGTATAGAATCTTGTATTCATTATTTACGATGAACGTATTTATCTTATGCTTTAAAATACTACACTGTTTTCCTTAGATATGATATAATTCCTAACGCATGACCACTATCAACCTGTCCTTAAATAACGGTTGTATTCAGATCGTTCACCTTAGGGTCCCGGGTTTACTTTTTTTCTGTACTTTGGACAGTCTTTTACATCTCGTATAATTAGATCATGCGCAATAAATATATTGTTTTGGTGTCGTAGACAATAATCTACGACACCAAAATTTTCTGCATCAGGGTGTAATTTTTTTAATTCCAAAATTTGTTATGATCCTATCAAACGTTTAATTGTGTAATCGTAACAGACAGAATTACTGTAACATTTATATGTTAGTATGTTTGCTGCTATTAGTTTTAAATATTTTACTAATAAATAAAAATATTCCACATTTCTTTTGAATACAATTTAATTTTACGGTTATTAATTAATTTCTCTATTCGATTCAGACGCATTCACGGGAAAAGCTTACTTGGTTAAATAATAAAACATTCTGTACAGCGGCTCTTGCGGTGTCAAAAACATAATAATTTTCACAACATCGATATCAATCCACAGCTCCTCCTTTAACATGTTGCTGTAATTGTTTGTGACTGTAATACAAATAGCTTTAATCATCTGTGATGTTACACGTGTTGCTTATGTTTTTTTTAAAGGTAGCTGTATTCACCAAGTACCCCAGTAAAGCGGTGAGGTCTTCGGACGAACAGCATAAAGTTAAGAATGAGCCATAGTTTAGTTTAGCTTTTTGTAGGTATAGGCTATACCTACAATTGATATTCCTGAATAACATTACAACAGTAGCATTGTACATAACATTAGAGTTTTTCTAAAATTCTAATGTAAAATCTTTGTTTACTTGTAAATTAAATTGTAGTGGATAGCGCATTCGCGTTCCAAGCTCAAAGGGCATAATTCCAATCTGGTCGGAAAGCATGCAACACTTAGGCAGTTTTCTTAGCCAAAGTGCGTATTGTTACAATTATCACGTGTTAACGGTGAAGGAAAACATTGTGATGAAACTTGCACACCGAGATAGGTAGGCCCAAGTCTAGCAGTGAGACGATTATGGGCTGTTATTATTATTATTATTATTTTATAATACAAATCTTCATTTTAATTTCTGATATACTTCATAAAAGTATATTAGAATCACGGCACTATTGTTCTTTAAGCCCAAAGGATACTTACACAATGCAAAAAGACAGTGTTGAAACTAAAGATGCCACGATTATTCGTCTGCTATTCAGTATTCAGCCACTTTTTAACTATTCGGTATTCGGCCGAATACCGAATATTAAATCGTGAAAAAAAAACGCCCAATTTTTTCATAATTTCATCAAAATTTGATAGATAAACTACATTATAACAGTGATAAATGCGATTTTAATAATTTTATTATTTTAATATTAGGTTTCGGGCAATTTTGAAATGTTAAAATCGAACAAAACATCATTGAAAAATCGCGCTTAATACCGTTAAAACAGTTTTAACTATTCTACCTATTATTATAATTATTACTTATCAATTGCGAGAACGTAAGAAAATACTTCACAAATTATTGCTTCAATACTAACTTGCTACTTGCGAATTGCACATATTTTCAGATTCAGCGCTTTGTCCTAGAGCGTTGCCGAATATTCGGTATTCGGCCAAACCACTATTCCTGGCATCTCTAGTTGAAATTTAGCATGCATGAATTATTTAAGTTTTACTCATATTCAACATAGCATTCTTTTGCACAATACAAACATAAACTGGCATATAAATTTTGAATTCAGGCTGTGAACGTAAAAATGGCGTGACTGACGCAGAGAATAGAGATGTAACAATAAATAAAGATACGATGTTTTCTTCGCAAAATTGCCTCAAGCTTGAACTTGGCCTGAGTTCTACTTGAAGGCGAGTAAAGACTGGAGTAGTTTCTTTATATCTTTATATTTAAAGAGGGTGACTGGAATAGTTAAAAGCTTATTAAGTTAATTGCAACTTTACAATTTATATACGCTGTAGTCTGTGAGTTATAAGGAATGTTAAGATGCTGAGTTATGTGTGTGACTCTTATACACGTATGGGCTGTCAAGGGGCCGTGAGCAAGATGATTCCATTCAAGGCTGGTTCCTCTATAAATTAAAAGAGGGGCTGCAGGGTGTTCGTATCACTTGATAAGAGGTAGTTATGTTAGTATACTTTAAGGGTCGATGGGTCAGAACTTTAAGAACGGAGGTGTTGCTACACGCTCGCTTTACGCTTTCAATTGGGCCTCACGTTTACTATGTAGTGTATAGACATATCTGAATTCAATGGATAATTCAACATGATGTATAAGGATCAAATTTAAAGGATGTTTTTAATATAACCTGTATCGTTGACACAGAGACAATTTACTATCAACTTATTGATACAAATCGTGTTCTTTCTATATTAATTAATTTTTACCTTAGCAAGTTTTACTTGTGTTTACTGAGGGATATACAAATCTCTAAAATTAGCCCAATACGAATGAATAAAAAAGTTTGTAATAGGCAGTGGGTAAATGTTCTTGCAACATTTTGCAGCTTGGAAGGAGAGTCACATTTTCGACGTAATTTTGTATTATACTTTTTTCTCTAAAATAAATTGACGCGATGAGCTATATTGTATAGAGGCCTTAGCTATGTATCTAATTAAAATACAATAGATATAGCTTTTTGTTTTTTAAGTCTACAATGGACATAATATAACCTTTACTTTAATTGCCTGACTCTAAAGAATAATGCTAATAAAGTGACTTTTTTGCGCAATTTATTTTAAGATCTCATAGCATTCTTGAGACGAGTCCCTTTTTGGAAACCTGTCAATGCGACTACTCTCGAACTACGGTGATGGTGTCGCGTGCCTAGAACTCATGTGATCAATGTAGATACTAAATTTATTAATAAGGATCATATATTTTGTTTAATTATAAGACGACGTTTGGGACATTCGTAGGTAACATACGCGTGATATAGAAGCTTTTTCAAGTAATATAAGATTATAGGAAAACAGCTTCTGAAATTGTAGAATAGGTATTAAATATAACTAGAAGTTACGATAAATTATTATTATCATTTTCGCAGTAATAAATGGCTTAGATCTTTAAAACTATTACAGTACTATCGAAATTATTTACAATTAAAATGTAAAGGCAAGAGCAACCTCGTGGCGTATACTTTGCTATAAATTTATTGAAGGCGCTAAGAGCATAAATATTAATGATCTATAGTTATTGCCTTGTGTTAAATGTGGATGATATTAAGAGTTTGTGCGCTATCAGAATGGCATAATTATAATTATTAATGTTATAAGAATTGTATACAGCTTCGTATTGGTATATAGGTTACATATATACATATTAATGATACCTTATTTGGTTATCACATTCCGATACAATATTTTCAATAATTTAAAATACTACATATTATTAATTTCTAGTCTCATGAAATTGGCTCATAACGACCTTAAGAGTGAGACGGGGAATCTCACCGCTTGAATGAAGCTCTGGATAGAAAGGGTGCTGCTTTATGTTCCCGAACGCGAGCCCTAAGAAGTACTAGTGTTAGTGCAATACCTTACTCTTAGGGAAGGTGCCAAATGAATCGATGCCGTAAGGGTCATCAGAAAAGACGTCGATTTTCAAAACTCTGACAATACAGAGATGTGATGGAATATAAGGATGGTTTAGTTGGTACCTCCGAGCATGACATGTGGAGTCCAACGCTAGGTACCATAGCCGATTGATAAGGTACAATATAAGGTACGTACACCTTGAATTTTTTTTTACATTACATTCATCTTGAAATTAGTAGGTCTGTGTATAGTAGGTATTTATATACGTTTATGGGGTGATTTATCAATTTGCTAGGGATTATAGTATATTGCAAGGTTCGCAGAACTTGTTTGATTCTTTTTTATCTAGTCTCCCTTTATTCCCGATAAGTCCATGAATTTTTCATCGCGACTTAATTTTCGTTGAGCACAGTTTATGTGTGCTACGATACATGCATTTAAATTGGATTTTAACAGTTTATAACCGATTTTAATAGATTGTAATCATATTTTCTTCATTAACTTTTTATATTCACACGCAACTGCTGTTTGCAATATGAATCTTGTTGAAAATGTAAATTTATCAATACTAATAAAATAGAAAAATAATATAGATGCCAATATATAAATATTATGTGTTAAATTAAAGTTAAATAAATATTTTATTGGGAAGTTTATTTATTCCTTCTTCGCGGATTTAGAAGTAATTTCATTTAAATGATGAATATGTAATAAATTTGCATATTGTTACAGTTATTACATGCCAACGATAAGGGAAAAAACATTATAAGAAAATTTGTACACTACTTATGTGTAAAACCTGCCAATCCGTCTTGGACTAAATATGGCGTTGCCGCCCATTCTGCTGGATAGGGGACATGGAAGTTCAGCAATAGGATGCTTGAGATTGCTATCATATTTAGTTTCAGACGCAAAGCTCCAGGCCAAGAAAGTACACAATGTGAAAAAGGACAGACACTTTCAGACAAGGTCCCGTGGTGGCCCATCATGATGCGGAGGGATGCCGGAAGGTTAGTGGGTAGTCTCGCGGTCGGTGCCTGCAATCTCTAATATGAAGATGTGTGCAACACCGGCAGCCGGGAGTCCCACATATCCATTGGTGGCCTTCCCTGCGGCCTGAGGATATGCGCAAATGCATTCCTCCAGCACTGACAAAAAAGGTATGGCCACGTCTTACAAAAATTAGTTACGTAGCAGACAAATGTTTAGCCATGCCACTTCTGCCAGGTCCCGGTAGAAGTGGTAGGCCTAAGAAAAACTTAAATCACATCGTCAAGTTTGCTTAAGTGCTAATGATCTTACAATAAGAAGTGGAGATAAACTAAAGAAGTAAAGCAGACCACAGGCTCCGCTTTATACGTAGCCGGAATTTAAGGGTAGGATGATGATAATGAGTTAAACTGATATCGGGCATGTTAAGTATACATTTCTTAGTTTAGATTAGAATTTAATTACTTATTAGTTTTTCAAGATTAGATTCCAGTCGTAACAGATCAGATTTCCTATACTGTTCACAAAATAAAATATTTAAACCAATCTAGTTTTTGGTACTAAGCTATTAAATAATATTAGTAGCTTATTTTATCAGTTTAATGTGTCTTTTTATACTCATAAAAATAATTACTACTATCTTCTATAATCACCATCATTAAGATTGGAGATATATGGAATCTTAGTGAAGCTGGCAGGGAATATTATTTGATTGCATTTATCCTGTTAGTTAACTGGCAAATAATGACAGAAGACGGTATAATATTATATCAAGGAGATAACATCTAATATCTGTAGTATACATCTATCCTGGAGAAAAAATGGTAAAATCGTTTGCGAATCTTTAATAGGTTCATTACATGTGCAGAATATATTTTTTCATTACTTTTATTTATTTATTTAATACCTATACCGCCGGTATAATGTCTTGGCTTTTCTGTTATATTGTTGTATTAACTTTTATGAATAATACTAATTTTAATTTTGAACCACATTTATTTTATCCATTTATTTATTAATTGTATATACTAGCAAGATAACATGATACGTATACATAAATGTATTTAACGATTATTTATGTGTACATGGTAATAATAAATAATAATAATAATAATAATAGCCCCCTAATACAACCACACGTCCTGATTGAACACCTAATCACGTGGGGGGCGGACACACGAATGAGAAATCACTGGAGTGGCTAACGTGGCTCTGGAAACCCATTCAAAATGGAGCTACGATCTAAACGTAAACGTATAGGACCGCTGCCCGGGGGCGATCGCCGGGGCACACCTGGAGCTGACGCTGGGTGTCTCAGCATGCGAACCGTCAGCGGTGAGGAGTTGAACAGGCGGGCTCCCACCGACAAAGATGCTACAGCCGAAACCCGTGACGATGGTGATAGTTTAACAGTCAGAACAAACACTCCAATAGAACCATATAGCCCAAGTACTGTATCGTACACACCCTCCAGATCATCTTCACCTTCCGTACCATCGTCACCCCAAACACTCTCTTTTAATCCAGATCCACACATACCAGCCTTGAATGTTGCACGGGAGGCAAGTTCCTTCTTACCCGTGTCCACCAAGGCGGGGAAATCACGAGTACGCATGAAATGGAGCAAAGATGTGAATACATTTATCATGCGTACTTACTTTCACATAACCAAGTTAGAGACCGACATGACCACATACAGGCAACAATTGCATCAACTTTTTTCCCAACAATATCCGAAAGTAACTGTTTCAGAACAAAGAATATCAGACCAACGGAGAGTTATAGTACGAAATAAACTTCTCTCACAAGAAATACTAGACCAATTGAGAGAAGAAGTCCGCTTACAGTTACAAGAGGAATCTGAAGATAATATAGGCTCTACTACCATGACATTATTACAAGACGCAGACGAAAATATTGTACAAGAACAACAACAATCTTATACTCAATCTCAACCAATCTTACAATCCCACCCGTACTATCAATCGCAAGCACACACACAGACATCACACGCATCCTCACAAACTGAAAATTTAACTTTTATGTTAGAAAATGATATTGAGACCTTAGTCATCGCAGATCAGAATTTAACAACCAGCACCTATATCCAAGAAATACAAGACAAATTTACAACAACCCTAACACAATACTCTGGTATGGACCCAGCCGCTCGACCAAAACTCCCTAAGCTCAGATATAGCCCTAATCTATTTCGTTTAGTTAATTTGCTTAATGAACATATACTACCACAATTTTTAACTAATGACGCAAAACTTATAGACATACACACACTAATTTATTGCACAGCAGTAGTTGTCTCTGAAGAACTAAACTACAAAATTACAGAGTACACAGGTAACAGACGACAAAGAAATAACACGAAACCACCATGGCAGCAAAGGCTAGAAAAAGACATAGAAAAACTGAGAGCAGACTGTGGAAGACTTACACAATACATAAATAACAACAGATCAAATAAAGTAGTTAGGAGAGTCGAGGCTATATTTAAAAGTAACATTACACATACCACACACGAAAATAGCAACCAAAAACCCGAAGAATTCTTAGACACCTTAAAACAGAAATTGGCACTTAAAGTTCATAGGCTCAGAAGATACACGAAAGCACAACAACGCAGAAATGACAACACTATATTTGCTACAAACGAAAAAATATTTTATAGAAACCTTAACAAATCGACTCACAACACAATTGATCAGAATAACACAGTCACGTCTACAAAAGAAAATCTAGAAACCTTCTGGTCCAGCATATGGGAAGAGCAAGTTGAACACAACGACAAAGCGACTTGGGTAACAGAAGAGAAAACAAAATGGGAAGGAATAGACCAAATGGAATTTAAAGAAATCACAGAGTTAGATATCACACACATAACAAATAAATTACACAATTGGAAATCTCCTGGTATAGACAAAATACACAATTTTTGGTACAAAAAGTTAACATCATTACACAAATCTATAGCGAAAAATTTAACAAATATAATATTAGGTGAACAGAATATACCAGATTTTATTACAACGGGGATAACATACATGGTACCTAAAGTTCAAAATTCACTAGAACCCTCTCAATATAGGCCAATCACATGCCTACCCACAATCTATAAAATACTGACATCAGCAATCACAACAAAAATTAACTCACACGTACAACATCATAATATCATGGCAGAGGAACAGAAAGGATGCAGACGGGGCCACATGGGATGCAAGGAACAGCTAATTATTGACTCCACAATACATAAACATGCCACCACAAAAAATAGAAATCTTCATTGTACATATATTGATTACAAGAAAGCGTTTGACAGTGTTCCACATTCTTGGCTAATAAAAATATTAGAGATCTACAGAATAAGCCCTAAAATTATAGATTTTCTACGAAATATAATGCCCCAATGGAAAACCACGCTACAAATTAATTGCAATCCTAATCCTATCACAACACGTCAAATATCTATTAAGAAAGGAATCTACCAAGGTGATTCACTAAGCCCGCTGTGGTTCTGTCTCGCCCTTAACCCCCTGTCTCACTTGCTGCAGCGTTGCCGGGCTGGATATTGCCTCAAAAATACCACAGGAAATACATCAATATCACACCTCATATACATGGACGACATTAAACTATACGCACAGTCAGAAAAAGAAATGAAAAAATTAGTAGAAGCAACAGCAGAGTTCAGTAAAGATATTAACATGCAATTTGGTTTAAACAAATGTAAAACACTTCACATTATTAGGGGAAAGATACAGTCCGGCGACTATGTAATAAACGACACAGATACAATAACAGCAATGGAATCGACTGACTTTTATAAATATCTAGGTTATACACAACTAAAAGGACTAGACCACGTTAGAATTAAAAATACATTAACTGCAGAGTACAAAAAAAGACTGAACTCCATTTGTAAATCCCAACTTTCTAGTAAACACCTTGTAAAGGCTTTAAATACTTACGCCATTCCCATATTAACCTATTCATTCGGAATTATAAAATGGACAAAAACAGATACAGAACAGTTAGAACGAACTACACGCACCACACTAACAAAACACAACAACTTACACCCTAAATCTGCCATAGAACGGCTAACAATTAAACGACAAAATGGAGGGAGAGGCCTTATAGACATCCAGCACCTGTGGCGAAAACAAATTATTAGGCTAAAATCATTTTTTCACACAAAATCACATTCTAGTAAAATACATAATGCAATCGTTCTAAACGACAACAACTACACTCCACTTAACCTAAATGATCAAACAGATACACTAAACACCAACAGTAATAACCCACAAGAACAAAAAATTGAAGAATGGAAGAAAAAAGTGCTTCATGGTCGGCATCCTCACGACCTAGAACAGTCACATATAAACACACTAGCATCTAATAAATGGCTTAAAGTAGGTAGTTTATTTCCAGAAACTGAAGGATTTATGATGGCAATACAGGACCAGATTATTAACACAAAAAATTACAGAAAATACATAATTAAGGACCCTACAATAACAAATGATAAGTGTCGCAAATGTCATACACAACCAGAAACCATTCAACACATAACAGGAGCATGCACTACCCTCACACAAACAGACTATACACACAGACACAACCAGGTAGCAAATATCATTCATCAAAAACTTGCAGTCAAATATGCACTCATACACAAGACACAAGACACAAACACTCCATATTACAAATATACTCCGCAAACCATTCTAGAAAATACAACACACAAGCTCTACTACGACCGCGCCATTCTCACTGATAAGACAATTCACTACAATAGACCAGATATCACCTTACAGGACAAAATTAATAAAATCACTTACCTTATTGACATTGCTGTTCCTAACACACACAACATACAAAAAACAGAAAAAATAAGCAAATACACAGAACTCAAAGAGGAAGTGAGCAGAATTTGGCGACAGGAAAAAGTATTCATAGTACCCATAGTTCTCTCCACAACAGGCGTTATCCCCAACCATCTTCTCCATAGCCTAAAACTATTAGACCTTAAAGAAACCCTCTACATAGCTCTCCAAAAAGCCGCAATATTGAATACTTGTAGAATAGTCAGGAAATTCTTGCAGATAGACGAACACGAAATTGCCCCACATAATAATATACCGTCGACTTAACTCTAATTTCCCTCACTACACGCTGCATCCACTTGGTTTAGGCCCGTGGATGTGGTTCAAACTAGCCAAAGGGCTAAGAAAAGGTTACCTTTACAATAATAATAATAATAATATATATTTATTTGCTCTCAATAAATCAAACATGTTACATAGTACGATAGGTAATTATACATATTAAGTTGATTTAGAAAGAGCCTGGTGTCTGTATTAGGTTAAAAAAAACCTGTTTGACTGATCACCAGGCCCCCTCCCTAGAAAGTCGAAACATTTAATCGCAAAAAAATACTAATGAGTGTTACAAGCGTGTGAGAGCTATTGTGTAATAGGCTAGTGTGTGTATGTGTGTGAGTGAGTAAGTGTGTGTGTGTGTGTGTGTGTGTGTGTGTGTGTGTGTGTGTGTGTGTGTGTGTGTGTGTGTGTGTGTGTGTGTGTGTGTGAGTGAGTGAGTAAGTGTGTGTATGTGCGAGAGTGGGTGTGTGTGTTTGTGGTTGGGTGTGTTATTTATTCTTTAAACATACATACATACAGAATTAAATATACAATTTAAGTATAGTTGCATACATATAAATTTACACGTGAACATGACTACCTGGATATCCATTACTACAGAGGAAACAAAAGGAAATATTATCTACGTTCATGAAGTAGGTGCTAGTAAAGCTTCCGTTGAGTTGTAATCCAATGTAATTATCCATTTAAGTATTTTACTTTTACATGCAGTTTTGGTCAGAGGGTAAATGTCTATTAATTTGTTAACACGGTTGTATAGGAATCCACCAAGATAACAGAGAAATCTGCGCGCAAAAGTGGTTTTGAAATCAGGTTGGCGACACACGTTAAAATGTCTTCTTTGTTGGGTACTTTGTGTCGAATAAGGGAGTAATAAGTGTTGTTTTAGGATAATATCTCGAATAAAGAGTTGTCTTACAGTTGCTACCTGAAAGCGCTGATAAAGTTCCTTAGTTGGATATGTGTATGGCAGTGACAAACTGACTTTAATTATTGCACGTTGGGCACGTTCCAGCTTTAGTAATATTGTTTTTGGAGCACCACCCCAAGATGCAATACAGTAACTTAAAATTGATTGGGTAGTAGCAAAATATACCATTTTTAGAATATTGTTATCCGCAACTGATCTAAGGTTCTTGAAGATGAAAATCAATTTCAATAGATAGCATGGTACATTTAGAATTCAACGAATACAAAATTGACCAGCTAAAAATTTAACTCTGTGAGTCTTTAAATCTACATCACTAGATGACTACACGTTATTCTCTGGTAAGACAAGTTGTGAATGAAGGATGACATACGTGTTAATTGTCTCACTAAAAGGGATGCCGAAGACCGGGCGAAGTTGAGTAAAAATAGTAGGAGAAATACTCGGATTGGAATTAATTTTACGACGATGATGCTTGCAAAGGTCCATATTTCTTTAAAAATCTGCTCAACTATCATGTACAACCTATAATAAATAAATTCGTAGATACAATTTGGATATAACAGGTAGATACCTGGAATTCTAGTTTTAAAAATAAACTCATTGATCTACATTTTGAATTTTTGTGTCAAATGAGAAGATTATTTATATTATATTATATTTATTATTAGATTAATTTTTCATGTTTAATTTACTATTTTTTTTCTCTGTTTTTTTAGTTCTCTGATATCCTAATAGATATCTTAATTTAATTCTAATTGTGGTGACTTGTTTAAAGCTCACATCATCAATATAGTATTATTATAATTCGAATAGCTGATAGTCATCCAAAAATTTAAAAATAAAATAAAATAAATCTTAAAACACTATTTAGATTATTTGGTTGGTTGGTGGATCAGTTGGTGAAAACGTTGATGTTTTCGTTGTCTCCCTGTCTTTGTTTGTCTAAGTTATTTTTATCAAAAACTATAGAATGTATCTTAATAAGAGGTGCTGTGTGTTTTTTTATTCCGAAGCAGGCGAGTAGATAGACAGTTAGCTAGTGGAAAGTGAATACTGTTACTATACCCATAGAAATTTGTAACCCCAGGGACGAAGCCAGCCGTCAAGATGGGATAGGGGAAGGGATGGCGGGATGGAGGGGTGAAATAAATGGAAAGGGGTATAGGGATTAGACAGGAACATTTTTCATATGATGAGAAAATGGACTTTCTTTTCCTCATATAGTCTTTTCTTTTCGTTTTAAGCTGGGACTGTGGATACTTTATTTATTTATTTATTATCTTTCTGTTTATCTGTATTTAAATCTTATTACCTAGTACATGTTTCTCATGCTATTTCTAAGACAGGGATAGATAGGATGGGATATGGGAAGGGGGAAGAGTCCCATCAGAACTGTCACTTACCACACGAAACACGATAAGCTCAAGGTTAAACTTTTTTGATTTGATTGAGTTCAGCAGACAGGCAGACGGCCCAACTAATGGAATGCGGTAACCATCGCCTATGGACATTTATAACAGCAAAGGTGATACCAATGTGCTGCCGCTCTCTAGAGTATTCTAGAGGGAGACTGGAACCTGACGATTTACGACGGAACACAACATGAGGTAGTTATAGCGGCATGTTCTAAACCTCCAGGTTTAGAATAGTAGCCATTGAGACGGGTGAAATACTCTACCACCTGGCTGTGGGTTGATTTGTCGCCTGTTACCACAGGCTGCCTGGCCGCAGAAAATTGTATTCTTTCTCTGTTCCTGCACGGATAAGAACATAATAATAAACGTTTCACGCCTATATCCTGTGAGAGCGTGGTATCACATCGATTGAGCCGGTGCTAGAGCTGGAATCAATATAACGATTCCAGCCTGGCTGTATCACGTCTAATTAATGCGCTATACAATGGTGTACGATCTTAGTAGTACCTAAATATTAAAAAAAAATAGTTGGAGAAACTCGCATTTACATAAATAACAAAGCAAAGGCGAACAAAATTACGTAACTAATGGAAGTTAACAAAGTAGTGAAGATTTTCAAATTTTTTCAAATTTAATTGAACGGTTGTTCATTCAGCTCTTGTGAACTTTCTAGAAAAAGTGCCGAAACAATTGCTGAATTAATTATCACAGGATTGAAATGGGGATATCTCGACTTTTTCCTGCGTCGGGAGTCGAAGAGGTCGGTTTATAGGGTTGGCCACGTGCCTGTCTGTGGGCCAGCAGATGTACCGTGACACCTGCCCTTGCCACCTCGCCCATCACTGTCTATTGCACACCAATCACAATACATCCATCCTTTTCTTGATGTGCTTATTTTTATATAATTTATACAAAGTGACGGTAACTAGAATGGACCTCAAGGCGGTTATAATGACCACACTCACCTGTGTTATTAATTGCGTAAGCTAAGTATCGCTATGTACCTAATGCTCATGCCTGAACAACGCCCCTCTATGTTCGTACTAAGACAGTTTAATGTTCCAGCATTCACATTTCAATGGTAAGATATAAATAACAGTAGGTAAAGAAAAACAAAGACCTAGGATAAACTCGTTGAACATATTTTTCAAAATTTATAACCATTCTCATATTTTATAATCATGACTTTACATGTTAGTAATTGTGAGGCCTTCAAAAAGTCGGAACGCTATTCATAGCCTTGTTATTTAGTATTATTCTAAAGCAGCATTAACTTGCATTTCTTGAGTAGCTATATTTTATATATTATAAATAGGTTCTGGTTTGACTATGATCATGTGTAATGTTAGACGATGATGTGGTCGAAGATGGATCACGCTTACATAGAAAATACCTATTCACACGAGACTTGAAAACACCCGGATTGTAGTTTTTGGGGAACTCTGGTAGTACATTTTACAGTACTGTCGCACGCAAAAAGAACTTACGATTATACTGGTGGTGCTTATCTTAGACCAAGTACGACTTATATATATAACCTTAGCAGGTGAACCTGAAAGCTGTATTAATGGATCTCTTGAAATCTTTTCTCACAAGCCTCAAGCGTATTACTTTTGCTGACGGTTAAAATTGTCTTAAAATTAAACTAAAGATATTTTCGACTTTTAAAAGCTGAACCATCCATTCGTTTAAGAGAACTAAGAATTCAGATCTATCTCTTCAAACAAAAGGTTTTCTTGTCATCCTTTCTTTATATATTATAGTCCTCTCAAATATTGACAATAGAAATTTGATTTTCAATTGTTGTATGCAATAGAATCTATTTTTGAAAGAATCTGCTTTTCCAGTTTAAGGATGTCTCAAGACAAAAACAATTATAATTAGTACCCATAGAAATAATAAAAGTATTATTATTGCCTTCGAGAAAGTTTAAAAAAAGTTAAGAATTGACTCTTAGATGACATCTTCACTTAGGAATAATGTATGGATGAACCATGCTAATTAAAATAATTTTCTTTTCGCAACCATTTCAGTAATTTTAATATTATCATACAATTAAAGGGATTAAGTGCAAAAAACGCCTACCTGCAACAAAGTTGTTATAAATCGAATTTTTATTTAAAACAGGCCCAATCTAAATTCGATCAAAACAAAACATATTTATTCTTCACAGTATAAGAAAGTTTCGTATAATTATTTTTAATTAGTTACACTTAGCAGATTCTTGAAGGGCAAGTCCCGAAGTCGAGTGATCGACTCTTCAAACTCGATCTTCGATTGAAGCAGGTGCAACCGTTGTTTCATTGAATTTTAATACAGATGTCGCGTGCGCCGCCTTTTTACTTCACAACGCTCCATTATAATTAAAGAATAATATTTCGTCGTAAAACTTTGGCGGATCCGTTGCGTTGGTTTGCGAAGATATTGCGGGTGACCAATCACGTTTGCGACACGTGCCTTAAATGCCCATTGACTGATAAAACAGGCTTACTGGTATGTTGTGGTTTAATTTTTTTAGGTAGATAGATAGATGGCTTTAACTGGGATTTATAGGAAGTTTGAAGATTATAAGATCGTTTCAGCTTTAATATCAAAACGAAACCGTGGTTACGTAAAATGAGAAGATCTGTGAGAGTCTCTAAGAGTCACTCTTTTTGTTGATTGGATATGACACGTGAAAAATGTATATAAAAACAATCAACTCTACTCTAAATAAGTACATTAAACAAGATAAATACCTTTACTATTTTCAGGACATGTTAACACTATATCAATCAATTTGCAAACGCAAAGAAAAATAATGCAACATTTTCCCCGCGCCTTGTCTGCCTTTGTGTAATTTGAACCTAAATCCAAAAAAAACAACCAATTTCACTAATTGCAATTTCAGACGTGTATTGAGCGAATCACATGAATGAATCACAAATTAATGTTTCCCCATTCCCTTATAATGCCCTACGTATACAATATAAATAATGCGTTCAAGGCGCTGTTGCGGATTTCGTGTGGATTGGATTTGGAGTGCGTCCGGGTTCTTTTTATCTGCACGTACGGATGGCTAGGACGCCATCTATCGAAAGAAAATAGCTTCCTTGCTTGACAGAGTGTGCAGGAGCAGCAACAGCATTAAGAATGAAATAGCCAATAAACACGGTAGTCCTCTGATGTTGGCACGCATGCGGAAGACCTAGTCGCTGTTAATTGTAATCTAACGCAGTTTTAAGCATATTTTGATCTAAGTTGTCCTGTTAAAATATTAACCATATGAGATATAACAAAATTCATGATAACAGGCCAATAAAAATAAAGAGAAATAAAATCACAAGACTGTGAGAAGAATCATACAAATACATATAAATCATACCTCCCATTATAGTATTTTGAAGTTTATATTGGATTATGAATTTACATTTCGGCACTTTGTTTTTTTTATCTGAGACATAAGCAGAATTTACTTTAGGATCATGACTACTGGCTTCCGGTAAACGTAAATCGATAATGATCATTATTGTAATATATTAGAAAAGTATCAATATTTGAACTAGGTGCTTCACGACATCACTATTTATGTTACTGAGTAATTGATACTTTCAACTTTGATCATAAAACACCTTCCAGCCGCCTTGGGAAGCCTTATGGCGTGGAGTTTACCGACTTTCATAATTCTCACATAACTAATAGATATAAATTTACGAATTACCAATTTGTATATGAAGTATACAGAAAAGTGATAGATAAGAGTAAAACACCTCATTCTGATTATGTTGATTCGATTCCTGGCATAGAGCATAGACCTCATAGGCAGATATTTCTAGCTTAATATGCATTATTATCATCCTTTTGTTAAATCCCGGTTGTGTATTAACCTTCTGTTTCGGAATCCAAGGTCCTTTTTTCTCCTTTACCACCTTCAATTTGAATGACCATCGGCATTAAGAAGCGTATGTCGTGAAAACATCTATTTTTATGCACATATTTATTTAATTTCAAATTATTGTCATATTTCGTTAAACATTATATAAAATACAGGTATATTTAAAAATAAATATAAAACACCGATGTCCACTGACAGTGGGGCCTACAGTGCACACTACCAGTGGTTAAAGCTCCAGGGACAGGATCCTTCTCAAAGTATTATACTATTATGAATACTGTTGCTAGGATGCAATTTGAATATAAATGAATATAATAATTTGTATTCTGCGACAGAAAGATATCTTAATAAACTGTTTATTATTTAATGCTGAACAATGGTTTTTGAGTCATGGTAACCCTATCTCTTGTTCATACTTCAGTACAAATTCTTGGTGCAAGCATATTTCCTTCTCTTTTTTATACTGGCATGTATGCATATCTATCTTTTTCCTAATTATGACTGACCTCACGAGGATGCCACCATTGTGTCGTCGGATTTCCTTTGCGGTGTTAAATATACAGACATGTAAGAAGGAGTGGATTTTTGGCAAGTGCTGGTAGTTTCGGTTGAGTCTATTGTATGTATTATTATTATTCAAAAAACATTTGAACAAAAACTGAAAGCAACAAAACTATATTATTATTTTTAGCGATTTGTGTGTACGGAACATCCGGGTTTTTTTACTTAGGATCCACGTAGTAGTAGTAGTCCGTGTAGTTTAACTCAATAAAATTTTCAGAACGCCACAATGATTCCGGTTGCGTCATGTGGATTTTTAAATTCATTCTCGAGATGGTTTTCGTTAATTACTTTTATAATATATCTACGTAGTTACTATTTCAGTAAACGTGTTTATAAACCAGTTTGATGGATTATATATAACTCTCCTAATTAAAAAAAAACAAAGTTACTAATTAAAGGAAAATGTACCGTTTAAATGGTTGGACATTCTTGATCAAGTTATAGCAATTTTATATTCAATCAATTCAAACTTTTTCCGCTAAAGTTCCGCTTCGTGGGTGGCCTGTAAGTCAATAAAACCTGCACTAATTACGATTTAAGATAAATCAAAAGTATCGGCATCCAAACATTCGACTAATAAATCAATTGATACTTCCTATTTTTATTGGTTGATTTATAATATATCGTGATTATTTTAATTTAAATTATTTAGTTTTTTCATTCATGATGTCCTTGAAATAAATTAACTGATTACCATAACATTATCTGTATATACTTTTGCAATAAGGAAAGAAAGGAAAAACCTGGATCCTAGCAAAACTCTTCATGTTGGGGTTTAAATTAATGGGTAGAAAACTCCATTGATTAAAATAGTCAGAATATAAATGTAACTGAAATTTCATAAATTATGTTTTTCGGCGCGCTCAATATTAAATACTTGTAATATCCGTTTTGTTGTTATTTTTCTAATTTGGCTTAGAAAGGTTACGAGTTCCTGCGAGATACAATCGCATGATGTATGTGGATAAAATAGTTGTAACTAGTGGAGAATACAAAATGCTTTTGCCCTTTTTATAATTAGAATATAAAAAGAAGCGTTATATACCATCACAACTGTTTCCCATAGTAACAGGACAAGGAAAATCTAGTGGCTTTGAGCTTGGCACAGTTAATTTTACTACAACCCTTTTCCGGGAAAATAAAGTTCTCACTAGATCTGCGACAAGTCGGTTGTGCTCCTAATATCGCTAACATAGATAGGCTGCCGTAAAAACTTTCATTCAAATAAGCAGAAAACTTGCTTTCATAATTATTTCAGTGATATAATTCTTAGTCAGTCCTTGAGTACTGAGGATGCCTTTGATGAAAACTTCTTTTTGTTTAGTTAATTGCAATTCACTGCTGGAAGTAGGCCTCCCAAAGTATGCGACACATATTTCATCTCGGTTCTCCACTTATTTAATTTAGTCAGTCAACCAAATTGAAAGATATTTATAAAGAGTTTTAAGCCGATATTAGACGGTTCATTTCTGTCTTTTAATTTGGATGAATGAACAAAAGTGATAACATAAACTTGAATAAGTCAATGTCATGGAATACCATGGTGTCATTTCAGTTCTGAGCCTTTCCAACAACTAGATCCGGTCCATTTGGTTGATCCGTCTAATTTCAGCATTATGTTAGATGAAATATTATTCCCTAATAAACGAAACATGCAATAATTTTTTGCTGCAGTTTTTTTATATTTTCGTACTACGTAAAAAGCAGCTTTTATACTGTAGTTGGATGTTGGATAATTTGTTTTCGCTAGACAAGTTGTACCATATTCTGGTGGTGAACATTATAGCATTGATTTTAAATGTGTAGCGTAAGCGCGAGCGATTTCCCGCGCTGGAAGGCGCCGCAGGCCGCGCCCCGCCTACCATTGTACACCCGACAATGCGTCGTACCTCACGCTAACGAGCGCTCCAAGCGAACCAGACACATTTGTAAAAACCGCAATAAGCGTTCCATTTCGGCATATTGTTTTGACATATAATAAATATTTGTAAGATTACCGTGCAGAGATTGTTCAGCTGATTTTAATATCGATCGCGGTGTTCATTTTATGCAGGCTATTGTTCGAGAATGGTAGGTGCGGGTTAGTTTGCGCGGAAGCGGGAGCGGTGAATAGTTCGCATTCACGCATTGCTTGTATTACACGCGGGCGCGTCCGGCAGCTCGCTGCCCCGGATGTATTTGAGAGCGATGGGGATCTTTATCTACTTTTATTCTGTTTCAAATTTATTGGTCTTTTGTTGTTTATAATTATTATTTAGCCAGAGAATAGTTGAAATATTATTTTTCAACATATTTTAATATAAAGTAAAATTAAAGTATTATTATAACTATTTACAAGATTCATTTTCAACAAGTAATAATATCGTATGTACAATAGTATACTATCTTTTGAAATCAAAATAGGGCCCACCTAATGTTAATCATTAATTTTGTTTGTAAAGCCAAATGAGATTGAATTGAGCATGTAGTGTGTACGTTTATGGGTCCTTAACAATGTTATGATTTACAACTATAGTGTGAAGAGAGCAGACCAAAAAAGTGCAATAATTGGAATCACCTCATGTTTATATTTAGTATACCGTATATATAGCAAGGATCATTGGAAACTCTGCAGTTAATAAACTATTTTAATTTATATATTTTATACATTATTGCCGAAATTATTTCATTATAGAAAATACGTAAACATCAAAATGTACTGTATAATCTCAGAATTAAAGGATATAGGGCCTTACTTATAATCGTTTCTTAAATTTAAGAAACTGCTCAGCAACTGATTAATGAAAACCCATAAACTCCTCTTTAGTCCAATATTTTGGGTACAACCGACGTTAATAACTAAAATTTCGTTTATCTGTGCTCCTCTTTGGTAAAAAAAAGGTGTTACACGTTTATAAGTGAAAAAAAAAAGATATTCATTGATTAGGGTCTGATTCTGATTCTATTACTTAAGAGATGCCTACTCGTTTCTTAACGAGATTATTATAAGTAAGGCCGATAGAATCCAGACTTTTATATTCTGGATAAAAAATAAAAACTTCGTTTAAAAAAACCGACTTCAAAAACTAAAAAACTAAAATGTATAAAATAACTTATTTCTAAAGCTATTAAATATTAATATATATTATCTAAAACATCTTAAAGTCGGTGCTTAGTAATTTTCAAAATATAGTATTTTTATGTTTTGCTTTGCACCGACTTCAAGATGTTTTAGATAATATATATTAATATTTAATAGCTTTAGAAATAAGTTATTTTATACATTTTAGTTTTTTAGTTTTTGAAGTCGGTTTTTTTAAACGAAGTTTTTATTTGTTACTTTTTAGTGTCTAGCTATGTATGGGTGGACATACGAATTGTGCCGCGCTTCTTAAAAAATATAGGTCCCAAGAACCGGGAACAAAAACAAAAAAAGATCCCGACGAATTGAGAACCTCCTCCTTTTTTCGAAGTCGGTTAAAAATGAAAGTCTTCGTGATACATATTTGAAGTTTGCCAAGTCGAGGGCTGACTATAATAACATATTTCACAGGCATCAAAGACAGCAAATTAGCGCTTGCAGAAGGATTGTTGTGCGCCGGCAGCACATTGTCGACACTCCGGCCGGAGAACAGTGCAAGCCGCATCGTGCAAATTGCAGGGTGCACCACAGTTAGCGCCTCGTAGGTGTCAAGATTGCCGTAATTTGCGTCCGCGGACATTGGCCCGCAGCGGCTGTCCTCACGTTTCACCATCTAAATACTTTTATTATCCAACACGTAGCATTTACATTAAAATAAGACATGGTTTAACACGCCCAAACCCTAAAAGCCCAATTAAGATACGAAAAAAATATTTTAAGATAAATTATGATATTTCGCCTCATAGATATCACGCCTGTTTCCTGTAAAATGTATTTTTCTTCTGTGAAGGTGACGTTGCTGCTAGGCACTAACGGAAGACCAGCGTTGGTTGTTATCAACCAGCATCTGCTGAGTTAGGGCCTGTTTAGAGTTAGTTAAGTTTTTGGTTTATTAAACTGTTTATGTATTTTGTAATCACTTTGAATAACTCTAAATAAACATTATTTTCTTTCTTTCTTTCTTTCTAAAACTAGGCATATAGATCTCCATTTGCTACATTCTTGGCACATACCTGAGGTTGTCTGGAAGAGATCGCTTTTTAGCGATAAGACCGCCCTTGTACGTACATAACTAGATATAATTTTAGTCTTAAGTTCATGTTTGTATTGGTGTACAATAAAGAGTTATCTATCTATCTATCTACCTTTCGCTTCACATACTTTCATTAATAGCTTCACACATGGATGATTGTTTGAATTTCTTTTACTATAGGAATTCTTCTGCGATTTAGTAAATATGCCGTAGTCTACCAGCAATAAAGCATAACAAAATCCAATTACTATTAACCACCATTCTCAGAGACAGAAAATATTCCGTTTACCTTAAATAATTTTAATAACCGATCCATTGATGATAATTACTTACCATCAAATCACTTATTAAATTGTGTTTTTTTTTCAAATTATACATTAATTAGCGCTGTATATTATAGTTAAGTCGAATGTTCCATAATCTCAGTACCTAAGTACGATAGAAAATATTTTTTCATTGTATTCCTTTCTGTTATTATTATTGTTATTTCGAATTTAAATATTTTTTCGTTCGTCGTCAGCCATTCAACGTCCACTGCTGGACATATGCCTCCAAGTAGGTGCCACTCATTATGCTCCTCATCTAGCGACCACCGCTGACCTTGCGCATATAGGCAGCCTATCGGGCTAGAGACACGGTCTCTACTCCAGAACTCGTCTGCTCCATCGGCCATCGGTCCTGCGACAAATCTGACAGGCCCACTGCCACTTCAACTTGCTAATTTTACGACCTATGTCTGTTACCTTAAAAATAATGTTTAAGCAAAATAGTCACCAGGTGGAAGGAGGAGCTTTATAAATAAGCCTTACATTCTCGAAGACCTTGCAAGTCCAAAGTTTGGATTTAATAAATAATTGAGAATTTCCACATAATCTTGCTGAGAGATAATCAATATTTCATAACTATTGTTTATTTTCAACCAGATTCATTCATTTTTAGGGTTCTCTACCAATTTTAGTAAATATAGACTATTGTAATGGTTATGTTCGTCCGTTTATTCGTCTGTTTGCATATGTAAGTCGCAGTCATTTTTCTCAAAAATTACTGTGTTTGTATAAAATTGGTTTTTTAAGCCACAATACAATGCTGTAGTGAAAATGCAAAAATAATCACAAATTTCAAAAACATATTTATGGTCTGGTAATACGGGAAACCTTCAACGTGTCTGGTAACAAGACCCTTAATGGCTGGTACCTATTTATTCGCCTGCATTACTATCGGTAGAATTTAACATTACTTGTATAGAGCTTACCTCAAATTTTAACCAGTAGTAAGGCAAATAGTCCGATAAAGGAACCGGCCATAAGTAAAGTCGTATTCAACGCTGGTACACACTATGTTTTTGTTTGAGTCTTTTTAATATGCTTAATTTGAGAGAAAACATGTGTATAAAATGCCATTATACGTATACCTATTACGTTTAGAACATAGAACGTAACGTATGAAGCAGTAGCTGCCCACTTATGTATTTATTAGGCAACCAGTTATTCTTAAAATGTCATTCCAACTTATTATAAATTTATATATAAACACTTTGAAAACGATCATGCATTAGTAAATTATTCAATGATTAGGGAATTCACCGTAGGAGACCAAGATTTCTGTTTGGAACAGATTAAATCTCATTCAATCGGTACGTGCCTTGGAAGCGAATGTCTTCCGATTTTAAGAAGATTAAAGTCAACTTTGAGGCCATTACAATGGAACCGCGCCGTTTAGAAGTCAAGTCCTCATTTATATTGAAAGTATTTTTAAAAAGTTTGAAGAAGTGTCTTTGTGTAATGCCTTTTTGCCGTTCTCGAATACGAATAAACATCGATACATAGATTCGATATAATTATAATTTCTGTTTTTGAGGATCGCATTCAATTGTATTCAAAGGACGAAAACAAAATATCTTCCTAACGAGGTGAAGATTCATAAAAATTATATCACAAGTTGGTCCCTTTTCAGAGAAGGTGAGTTTCTTCACACATTAATAAGTCGTTTAGACTTTGAGATCACTCGATGCATGGCTATAAATTTTGGATACATCAATATTGTATGGAGAGATTAATGCCCATGTTCGGTCGACCATTAGGCCTCTATAATGCTATTGTGTTTTTTACTTCGTTCTCAGTTTCAAAGCCGCCAAATTGACGTCAACTCTTTGAGTGATTAAGGTAAGATGAATTCTTATCAGAGATATGTTAAATTCAAATATTTTTTTATCAATAAAAAAAATGTTAGTAAATTAAAATCTATTGAGAATCTACTGAAAGAGATTTTTTAGTTTCTCAATATCAAGTTTTTTACGTCTTTTTCGGAATTAATCGAAAAGTAATCCCTCCGTAATAATGTACAAACTAAAAAGTAATCTTGTTACTACATTTGTATATTCCTGACTTCGGATCATGGCAAGTAACCAATTTTAACCAAGTCTACTGGAACATATTTTTTGAAGGTTAAAAATTAATGTAATAATTAATAAAGTAATAATGATAGATATATAGATAGATAGATAACACTTGTTACACACCATTACAGAAAACACAGATGAACTTATAGCCTAATAATATTCTATATGTGCACAATGGGCGGTCTTATCGCTAAGAAGCGATCTCTTCTAGACAACCCGAGGCAGGAATAAAAACATATTAAATTGGTCAAAGGTGGTATACATAAATATTAGAGAATATGCAGCTACTTACATATATTTTATACTAAATAGACATATATAAATACTCCTATTGATATTACATACATAAATATATATACATACATAAATATATAGATACATATATTATTATATATGTATCTATATATTTATCACGCCATGACTATTCGTCATGGCGTGATCTCTCTGCTGGCGTTCCTCAGGGCGGCGTTTTATCTCCCTTACTATTCACGATTTTTATAAATTCAATCTCCAATAATCTTACTTCTTCCTATCATCTCTATGCAGACGATTTACAAATCTATACACAATCACATGTTGCGAAATTACAAGATGCAGTCTTAAGAATAAACTCTGACTTCGATCACATAGCACAATGGAGTAAATCATATGGACTACAAGTAAATCCCGAGAAAACACAGCTAATTATCATAGGTAGTTCACGGATGCTGTGTAGAATTGACAGGACCTGCTTACCTAATTTCGTATTTAATGGTACATATATCCCGGTCAGTGAAAGAGTAAAAAATCTAGGTGTCATATTTGATAGGGAGCTATCTTGGCGACCTCACATAACCGAATTGAGTCGACGTCTCTTCCTCTCTTCGAAATCCCTTGGGAGGTTGAAAAACTTCCTGCCCATAGCCACCAAAGTTAAGCTTGCAGAGTCCTTACTACTCCCCATTCTTGATTATGCTGACGCCAGCTATATTGATTTGACTCAAGAGCAACTTAATAAGCTTGAGCGCCTCCAAATTTTTTGTATAAGGTTCATATTTGGGTTACGCAAATATGACCACGTTTCTGAATTTCGTAAAAAACTCAAGTGGTTGCCAATTCGCTTTCGCCGGAATACTCATATTCTTTCACTCCTGTACAGTGTATTGTTTATCCCCACAACCCCGTATTATCTCAAAGAACGTTTTGAATTCATCTCTTCCTCTCATAATTTACGACCTTCTACGAATCTTAGACTTAATACTCCCAAACATTATTCATCTTTTTTCAACAATTCTTTTACTGTACAGGCTATTCGACTCTGGAATGAGTTACCTGTTACTGTTAGACAAGCTAAATCTCTAACAATATTTAAGAATATGACAAAAAAGCACTACCTACAACTTAGTGATGTCTGATATTTCTACGTATGTTTATGTATGTGTATATATAATAATATATGTATCTATATATTTATGTATGTATATATTTATAGGAGTATTCATATATGTCTATTTAGTATAAAATTTATGTAAGTAGCTGCATATCCTCTAATATTTATGTATACCACCTTTGACCAATTTAATATGTTTTTATTCCTGCCTCGGGTTGTCTGGAAGAGATCGCTTCTTAGCGATAAGACCGCCCATTGTGCACATATAGAATATTTTTAGGCTATAAGTTCATTTGTGTTTTCTGTAATGGTGTACAATAAAGCGTTATCTATCTATCTATCTATCTATATATACACAATTACACATACATAAACATACGTAGAAATATCAAACATCACTATATTGTAGGTAGTGCTTTTTTGTCATATTCTTAAATATATCTTCGAGTAATGCAGCATTACTCGAAGTACACCGCTTTCCAACGTGTTGTTGTTATTTAAGGATTGTAGCAGTAGAGCCGTCCACGGGTGATCGCCGCGTTGTCACCCAGTAAAAATCGCGTGTCAAGGAACTTCGAGTAGGCTGCAGCTTGCGAGCCTGGTGATCCACTGTTGGTCAGGTGCTGGGTATCTCTAATGAGCAAGGATCTTATGGACAAAAAGACGGAGGAAACTCTTTAGCAACACGTCTAACTAAAACACTTTTATTTCTTATATATCTCTCCTTTTTGTGACCTCTCAATATACAATAGTGTTTTATGTATATATATTATAAACAATATGTTATTGCCAATTTGACGTCCAAATTTACATGAAATTAATTTTTATGTAGTCAGCATAGTGATATGTACATAATATAGTATTTTTTTATATTTATTACATATCGTCGTTTATATTACAACACCGAGAATATGCATTTTCCTAACTCTACAGGACGTTAGCGTCTACTGAAATTAAATGGTGACTGGATAAAGTTTTTGGTTTTTATTTACTTTTTTTATAAAATTGTATAGTGTTTGTTCCTTCTGTAAAGTTAGGAAAATGCATATTCATGATGTTGTAATATAAAAATCGATATCAATTTCAATGTACAAGCAATATTAAATGCTTTTTTCTCTTTACAAAATAAAACACTCACTATTCATAAGTGTTTCTCAACAATTATTCGTTCACTAAAGAAACGCTTCATTCATCACATGTCGGTTGATCTTATTGAGCAACTATGCAGTGGCAAGTGCACGTCGAATTGTAGTTGTTTTTCGACATCAATACACGAGTCACTCGTATCAATGGCTTTCATATTTCAATTTATATATCGGCGGTTGTCAAAACGTCTCGTTTAAGCCTGTGCGGTTGAGAAGCGGCGGTTTATCCTCAGATCATCCTTCATATTGACCGTCCATTCATGGGCCATGAGCGTCCGACGCTCGGACGACTTCGCTTAGATTTATGCTCGGGTAATATGGCGGCTCCTGTGAATGCATGAGTTCTCACCACGTTGGGAAGTCTTCTACTCTTTGAATTTATTAGGTACTCAATGAGATTCAACTGACTCATGCAAACCTCCTTTATATTGTACCGAAGGCGTTTGTCATTATTGATTTATACTTATTGCTTGTTAAATATTTATAACACTAGCTATTGTCTGCATCTCTTTTTAATAATTCCCGAATTTGGAAAAAACGCTACTGTAATCTTTATACATGTTCTTTTTAATTTTTTTGTAAAAAGCTAATAATATGTTTTCTTATTCTTATCTTCTGAGAAGTTATATGAATTGTCTTTACAAACTTATTTACCATTTCTTTCGGTATTAAACCTAAGCTAAGCATCAAAGATACATACATACATCATGTTTTTTAAAATGCCTTTTTTGGTCATATTGAACTGTTTGCCTTTTTTATATATCGCTTGGCAAAAGTGAAAGTAACAGGCTCTGGTTTTAGTTTCAATTTTGAAAAAATTTTGTTTTTTCATTTGTGTGTTGGGTTGTTATTATCTAGTGACGTACACACTTGCAGCTAAGAAATCGTTCGTGAACTAATATTGGGTAGATTTAAACATTTTAATATTGTGAGCTGTTTATCTTGCAATGAATAAATATTTAAAAGCAAATAATGTTTCTGACCGTACTTCAAAGCAATGAAAATTAGTAATAGGTTAAAACGGAAAGCTTTTTGGGTAGAAGACGGAAAAAGTTATTATATTTATTTTTGGAGGTTCAAAACGGAATAGATTTTGGGTTGAAAGCGGAAAAAATATTTTTGGGTAAAAAAAGTAGGTAGAAAACGGAAACACCCTTTTCACAACATAGAATATGCTTATTTTTCCTCCCCAAATATTAAGATCCGTTGTCATGAAAACGTATAAAAATAAAAGAGTTATTTTCTTATTTATACATATATAATGCAGAACATTTTTATGTTTTATATGATGATTGATAATAAAAAGTATTTCTATTGCTTTTATTGTAAAGGCTCCTATTGTCACAAAAGCTCGAAAGTGGGATGCAAACGAAACAACATTTTTGTTGGTATTTATCGATCAATAATTTACCAAAAAATCACAAATCTTCACCACATGAGACGTAACGTAGTTTTAACGTAATTTTTGTATAGTTATTTTAAGTAAAGAAAAAAAAACACCAAATAACGTCCAAATTATTGACATGAAACCATTTTACTTCTTCAATTTTTATTAAAACAGGATAAAAAAATATCTTCATCTTTATAAAAGAGAGGTAAATAATTTGTTTATTTATTTTTTAAATTATACTGACAGAAGTCTGGTAATATATTTTATTGTTTAATTTTAGTTTAATTGATAGTACAGTTTAATTTATTTTTATTATTTGGTTGTATTATTTAAAGTTAGTTCAGTATATTTTATATTATAGTTTCATAAAAATATTTTGTTGCGTCTTATATAAAGAAGGAACATATAAAAAATGATACTTTGTATTTGCAAAACAACCGCCTCTATGGAATCCCCGTTATCGCCCAAAAAATCGATACCGAAAAATCCTCAAGGACGTTGGCGTTGCTACAAGCCTTAAAGACCCCATTTGCGACAAGACCATGGCTCAGCATGACCGTAGAATGTTATGTACAATGACGAGTCAAAACACGTGTTTTGTAGTCATTAAAACTTAACGAATACATCTTAATATGTCCATCAAACGAATAACAGATTTTCAAATGACGTTCAGTATAAAATTACTCCACGATTAAAATAATTTATCGCTGTTTATAATATTAAAGTAGTTTTGTGCATAAATTAATGTGTACGGTAAGGTTGGTGATATGAAATTTGATTTGGTCCGCGTCAGTTAGAACCCCAGGCGTGGTTAATAGATTTCCCGCTTCCACATTAAGTCTGGAAGTCCCACTATTAGCCGTCACTGCTTCTTTTATCACGTTATGAGTTACGACACACGTTACGTTTTATTAAGTCATAATTTTGAGTGGAACGAAACGTGCCTTACGTAATTTCATTTTGGAATCCTATAATTTTTTAATTACAGCTCCACAGCTTCTTAGTTAAGTATGCATAATTATTTTGTAATTTACATAATTATTTACCCACAAAATATAAATAAATTATCAAACTTAAAAAATATTCATCGGTATCTTATCTCGATCAATGTTCAATTTGGGTGTAATAAATATTTACCAGGGCCCAGATCAATGGAAATTAATGTATTTCCAAATTAAATCTTATAGGTATATATTTAAAGTTATAATTCAATCACAGCTAGGTTTTGCTATTTACACTAAAACTTAAAATTTTAATTATTTAGCTATTTATTTTTATGTCATTCTAAACATATAAAAACTGGTAGTTTAGTAGTTTACGTACTTGCTTCTTCAATTCTAATAATGCGAGTCCGATTCCTGGCTGGAAATGACAAAGCGAGTACATGCGTCTTTTCGTCACTTCCCTGACCTAATATGCATATTATTACTATATCCTGATGGTATAGGAAAACATCGTGATGAAACGTGCATATCGACATAACCAATGTGTTAAACCTGCCAAGCCGCCTTGAACAAGCATGACGGGTATACTATCCAAACCCTCACCTAAATTGAAAGATCCGAGCCTAGGAGTGGAGCTGTTAATATGTAGGTATTATAATATGATAATAATCATCTTTATTATAAAATTACATACTATTGAATACAATGTAAGAAAACTTATTTGTATTGTATTCTACCCATAGTCCCTCAAGACTATAAGTAGAATACTGAGCCCAGATCACCGTCTTCTATGGGTAAGGTGCCCAGAAGGTTGGCTACGTTTCCTCGCTGGATCGCCATACTGATCCGTTAGCCGAGGTAGGCACCAGCCTTCTGATCACCTGAAGAGTCAATGAGTCGTTTCGATAAATTTTGGTAGAGGCTCATGGCCTCAGGACCCCACGGTCCAAGCGTCTCGACAGCAAACGGCACAAACATATAACTCTCACTGAGGGTTGCATATTTGCGCCACTTGAGTGATTCCGCTGTTTCCGCCGCCGAACCGGCCGATCTAGACGTGTTTGGTAAATGGGATGCGGCCAACGTGTCTACGCAAGTCGCATCCCACACCAAAGCCTTGCCAATCATCTTTATTGATCAATTAATTTGTTATTCATATATCAATATTTATATAGTAACAAACAGTTCGTTGCACTACAAAAGTTTGAAAATGCTGTAGTCACAATCTTCAATGTAGGTTATATTGATTTGGACTACTCGATATCCGCACCTTTGTAAAAAAATATTTCTGTACTTTACAATAACTAGTGGTCGCCCGTGGTCGAAATTTGACCATAACAATTAATGACATAGACTATACTTCTATAATCATAGATTTCGCCAATGCTACATTGATAATGGGACTTGAATAATAAACAAAAGAGTATATATGTGTCAATGACCAGTCAACATGATGGTGTGTGTAATTTTCTTTTATTGATTAAATGTATTTTTTATGAAAAAAAAAATATTAGCATGCGTCGTTTCTTTTCTATATAAACTATAAGTGTGCGAAATTTTGTACTCCTCCGTCCGCGCAATTTTCGTAAAAAGGGGTACAAAGTTTTTGCTTCACGTTCACAATATATAGATATTAAAAAATATCTGTGCTGCTAAAATGCATTTCTATACTCCTAACTAAAAAACCTGATAAAAATCTATATCTCAATACACATACTCATCACTCCCCCTCAAGTCTTATCACTCCCTTCGAGACTTAATGTCTCTTCGTAAAATTTTGAAGGCAGCAAATAAAGTTTTTCCGCGTTTGTATATTAGTTATAACAAATAGATTTTATTAAAAAAAACCACTTAAAAATGAGCAAGTTAATGTAAAATACTTCACTTTGATGCTGCCGCAGTCGGACTCGGTTTGAAACATGACTGTGGTGCTTCAAATCGCATTTATCTCCATTGTAAAACAGTTTATAGCGTCTCCTCTTAGTTGTAATCTTGTCTATTATGTGGGTACTTCTGCACTTTTTCAAAAGCCAATAAGTAAAATGTTGTCGAGTTCGGTTATTCCACAATCGAAACATAAATTGAATCGAGCGAAACCGCCAAAGCATTCAACTTTACTGTACTCGTCGGTGATAAATGTTGTTTCTTATAGACAAATAGCTGATACTCCCTAACAAATTGCAGTTAACCGACGCGTGTTCCCCGAGGACATTGCTTGAACCATTTCTCCATTATGGCAAAAATGTAAACAAGTCTCTGTATGTCTTGAATGTTAATAGCCAAGCCACAAAAACAAGTGAAAAGCACAATTATCAATGCACATTAAAGGTTTTACGTTTATCCCATTGTCTTTTTTTTGTGATTTGAATTTAGAACATAGATGTTTTGTTTTTATAATGAATGCCATATTTTGTCTCTTCTACATTAAATCGTCAGTATACCAAAGAATTAATATAATAAGTACGTGCTGTTTTTTATATTATAAATAAATTTCATAGTCCGCTAGCTAATTAATATCTAGACAAGTGTTTTACAAATTTACCGTCTGATATTTTTTGTAAATGCGTGTTTATGTATTGATTATTTTGCTTAGCTTTTGACGAAAAATTACTATTGTGTTTTGTCAAATAACTATTCGATTTTAGTAAAAATATTTCCGAACCACCCTTACCCTTTAAAGTCAATTATATGACTTATATCTTGGAATCTGTGCGATATGCCGAAGACCGACATTTTCAGCCGCAGGCGTGACGTACAGTTGAAGGTTTATTTAATCAAGTCAAGGCAACATAACCTCAGCAGTGAACCCCGCGGGTGCAAAGCGCAATTCGTCTCAATCTCGGCTGCCTGTACACAATTGCATTGTCCTGGGGTGATAGAGAATTTAATGAAATTCCTTCACTGCTCTCTTCGGTTTATTGCATTGTCTGTTTGCCAGTAGTTGTTTACTGTTTGTACAACACAAGTATCCTACACTATATGAGTACATTTTGAAATTAATGGTCGATAATGTGCTGTGTAAGAAAAATGTACACTTTATGAAGTGATTGAGATGCTTTTATTACAATGGTGTAGTTAGATTTCAACGAAATGAAATCATAATTTCTAAGTAATGTCTTACATAATGCTACTTTATCTGCCTTAATATTTAATTTTAATACTATTTTTTTTAGTTAATAATTAATCCACAGAGGAACGGAGAACGAACGGACGGCCAGTCATAAGCGGCGACAAAACAACCCACAGGCATTTGCTCGACTACTATTTGCTACTACCCTTGGTCTAGAGCATGCCGCCATAACAACACTGAGTTGTGTTCCCGCATTAGTGGCCAGGTTCCAGTCACCCTTTAGAGAGCAGCGGCGAATTTGAAGCATCTTTGGTGTTGCAAGTATCCATAGGCGATGGTAAGCGCCTTCCATCATGTGGAACGTCTGCCTGTCTGCTGAATTCGTGCAATAAAAAAAATCTAGATTTACGGTCTTATTTTTTTTTTACCGTTTACGTTTTTATACTCTATTACCATATGAACAAGACAGTCCAATAGTGGCCGAATGCGTCTTATTTAAAATAACTCAGTTAACGCATAGCCACATTAGTGTATTTACGTACATATGTTATCCGTCAATATTTAACGTAATTATCAATGTCGCGTCTTAAACAGCGGATTAAGCCCATCACGATATCTGCGTGAATGGTCTATATCTGTAACATTATCCCAGATAAAGCCGCAACATTACGAAACGTTAAAAAATGTTACAGTTGATTTTTATATTACATGCTATTATTAACTTGTATATTATAAGTTTTTAAACCAAATCAATTATTTTTGGCGTAAAATTATCTTCAGTAAAATTGTTGACATAATACAATAAATAGCCTTTGTTCTCACTGTTATTCATCACGTTACATATGTATGTATCTTTGTATCAGATTTACGTTCAGGTTAATCAGTTCATTTCCAAAGTCGTTAAGAAAGAAAAATAAACATTTCAACTCTTTTTTTTATATTGCAATATTAGTATAGTTATTTTAAAACGGATTTTTATTTTTTAATAATTTTAATTATATCATCAATGTCTTTGTTGAAAAAGTATGTTTAATAAAACGAATTTAATGATAAAGTAAGGATAATTTAAGAGGTTATGGATAATTTGTAACTTATAATTTTGAGGCCGATTGGAGTCCAGGCTGAATAAAGGAAATTTTCTTGAGATGGGTCAATTATGAAACCTACACGTCGACATTTTCATGCACATCGTCGTAATACAGAAAGCATTGTTCTTTTTCAGTCTGTGCAAATTTTCAATGTATCACGCGGTCTTTCGCTCGGAGGGTAGTATAAAATTTGTATAATAAATAAGGGGCGTGCCTGGAATCCGTCACAGTGGCGGTGGACGCCGCGTGGGGCGCTAGATGGGTGGCCTTTGCGCTTTCATTATATTTTGTATTTAGGATAGAACCTTCAATGAAGTCAAAATTTTAAGGCCCACGTTCTAGAACAGTTGTATTATTAAATGAGTCAAACAGGTAAGTAAAGTAAAGTTCAGTGTGGTAGTGTGTACTAGCTATTAATACAAATCATATGAACAAAGCCTTAATATAAACATAAATATACACTTTCTTAATAATAATATTTTTTATGAATTTTGGTTTCGTATAAATTGTATTTATTACTTATTTATCTCTTTAGATTGTAAAGTTATTACTACTTATTCTTTTTATTTATTTGGAACTTTTCTCTCCCACGTTAACCTGTCAGTATTACTTAATCTCAAAATACCACAAGCAAAAAACTTAGATAAAATATATGAATACCTAATTGAAAGGTTACAATAGATACAGAATGATGCGGTTGTTTAAAGTTAGATTTCGATTAATTAACAAATATTATTCGGAAAGCCATTTAAAGCCTTTGGTAGAACAATATTTTATGTTTGTGTATATAATCCATGAATTAAACAAAAATTGAAAAATCCTCACAGACTTAAAAACTCTTGCAGAAGCTTTCTATATCTAAATAAAACGTTTTTTTATAGACCAATTGAATCAATAATATAAAGTGTTAACAATATTTTTCCCGCTTTGGTTTTAAAATAATGATGCCTAAAACAATCATTAATAAAACATAAAAAAGTGACAAATTTAACGCCATGTAATCGTGAAGGATTTAGAAGCTTTTTACCCGCGATTGTCATTCCTATCCCTATATATCCCACTCTAGTCCGTGCCACAAAAGAAGTCCCACGGAAACTAAAGGAACTGAAAGTGGCAGCTCCGCTATTTGTTAGAATTTGATTCGTTAAGAAGTTCAGGAAATAAATTTTTCATTTCTTATATTCTGAAAGTACGTTGAAGTTACCTAATCACAGGGATGAAAACAGCACTTTTCGTCCCTGGGAAACGATTCTCACTACTATCAAAAAATTTAGAAAACTGAGAACCGTAGATTATAGATGCGACTCATGTCCCAAATTTTTTTACAACCACTGTTAAATTTTGACATAAAATCTAATAAAAATTATCTATAATTTTGTAATGGCATTTTATACTTATAAATTACTTTTCACTAAATTATTTAATTTACATACATTTGAGCTAAATAGTTTCTATTATGAGTGACAAAAAATACTGCCATATTAAAAAAATACTTGACGTTTCTTATGTGACGTACGTGATGAAGTTTCATCAGATTTAGATGTGGATTTGACGCCTGATTTTATTACAAAAGTAGTATGTTTAACTAATCAGTTTTTGTTTACTTTCCTCATATTCGAGATGAAAAGCAGAGTGTTAACCTCGGGTGAAAGGCCTATTTGGGCACTCGAGTTATTAGCGTCTTCGCTACGCTCGTTCGCCAAACCATCTTGTATCTAAATAGGTTACTTTCACCTCTCGTTTAACAATGTACTATATAGTCTTAATTTTGGGATATTTTGAATTTCTTATTTAGTAATTACCTACTATTACTACTACCTACCTACATTGATTAACGGGCGATTGCAGCGCCTTGTTTGTGTGACTTCTTTTGTAGCGCAGACTCCGTTATAATAGTCATCTTGATTAATAGGTAATGTCAAAATCTTCGAGACCGCAGACTGCGCTTGGCGAAAATTGGCGGGTTAAGTATACACATTTGGTCAGAATGGTGCCTAACTAGTGCATGTTTCTTGGCTAGGATTGGAACACAAGCTATTTGAAATACGAGGCCGTTTGCTACTAAGCTACCACGATTTTCGCCTTCGCTATACCTATGCCCGAATAATTACCACATCTTTGTAACTCCTACAAGTAAAAAAAAACTTATTTTACGGTTACAATATACAGAAAATAAAAAACCTCGAATACAGCTCAAAATAAACGCTTGATAAAATTAACGGACGATATAATTATTATTTAAAATGAATGGCAGTCGTAAAAGTGAAATCGGGTTTAAAACATTACAATTCTAATAAAATAAATGGTTTTTTGGCGCGTGCACTAAATGTCTAATTTTAATAAGTACCTACCTACCATCGGAATGACTTTATTATAAGTGTGCCATGTTCATAAAAAACAAAACAAAATAGACAGCTGTTATGAATTTGGAGGAAGCGAATATTTATGCAGATTTTTAATGAAATGATTTTAAAAGAAATCACATTATTTCTTGTAAATTTGTTTATGGGTGTTCTATAGGTATTTAAACAAGTAACAATAAACATACCACCCAACTATATCGAGCCTTTGCCGCCATTTTATTGTAAGCGACATTTGGACCTTAGTAAATATTATGGCGTATGACCCAAGATGGCGGACTAGTTATTTTTTGTGCATTCTAGGACATGGGTATCAAATTAAAGGATTTGCTAAGAAGAAAACGAATAAATAAAAATATAAAACAAGTTAATATAAAAAAATATATAAAAAATAAGCTTTTATTTTAAGCTCTTAAAAGAACGAAATTATCATTAAATTAAATCATTCATGAATTGATTATATTAGACAATTTAAACGAATGAAAGCTTGTCGCGAGATTTATTTATGTATAATATGTACAAACAAAAAAATATGTGTTTTTTTATAATATTTTACTTACAAGTATGTATACTTTAGGTAAAACATATGTTTACCTGTATCTCCATTAGATGTGCAGTTAAATTCAGTACGAACGGAACACTGGGAAGATAACCAGTTTAAAAATAGGAGCAACGTAATTACATAATTAAATTGCTTCTTGTAGAACAAATATTGGAGCAATTTTCTCCGCCTTCATATACAGATTAACAACTCCGAGCGCTATTGTTATCGGTAGTAGTTTGTTAAAGCTTCGAAATCGTTAATAATATACATTTTGTAAACGTATCGCTTATAACGCGAGATTCAGCCGAGAAACCAGCCACCTTAGCCAACGCAACGTGGTATTAAGCTATTACTTATCCAAACAACAGTGTTGTTTTCGGCAAACGGATAAACGATGGATTAAACTAATGTTAGGACGGTGAAATTGTTTTGATCGTTGCTGTTTTAGAAATTATTCTTACTTGGTTTTAATAAAAAGATCTTGTTCGCGCATATGCAATGGTTTATTGATTTTTAAACTAAAAGTGTATTAAGGAACAACGTACTTGCGTGTAAAGATTTTTCGAAACATATTAATTCTAAATACAACGTGTGAAACCTGTATGACGAACGAGCGGCCGGCGCCTAAACGTGTGCCCAACGTCAGATTATTATGTAGGTTATTATACTAACTAGTGTTTAGCTTTAGAGAAGAATAAGGCTCAATATCAACAGAATATAATTTATTTTACTTTGTATGCTCTTAACACGTTTACATGGTCAGAGCAGCTAACGGTGACGGTAGTGAAATTTACGTCTAAACTTACGATCTATGTCAGTGTAACGAATGCACATTAGCATAACGAGACGGTGTAAACGCGGTACCTATATAATGGGTTCAAAATCTTAATTTTCCAAAAGTATCTCATTTACACAAAAAATAAATTAACATCTCTGTATTGTGTAAATGAGCACCTACTCTGTGGGGTTTGACTATTTACAATATTAATAAGTGATACTTAGATTGTTTTTTTTTTGCGCGAAAACGTCAACGCAATCTAGTTGTAGACTTCAGATGCTCTTCTTAAATTAATTAAACTAATTTATGTATATATCACGATATAAATAAACAGGAAGAGATATATTTTAAATCTACAACATGAAGCAAATAAAAGACTGTAGTGGATGCACTTACCACGTTTAGTTGTAGATAGTTTTATATTATATTTGTTTAAAATATACCTCAATCCTGGTTACCACTCGCTCGGGGTTTCAACTCAATTATTTGATTATACATTTCTTGGATCCATTTCATTTCTATTACAAACTTTCGTAATAAATATGACTTGTATTTTAATCTAATTCTCATTCATAAATAAAAGTAGTTCAAGGTCAATCTTTTGGGATTTGACTTTTGGCGTTTGACAAGTGCTACCTTATGAAAAACATAGCAACTAGTCCATTGAAATTTTACATGAGCTTTGCATTTCTTAGAGGACGCAATTTTATTTTTGGGACATGTGTGGGGGGTCAATAGAAGCTTAACCTTAAGTTTGTGGGGTCGCTACCCTTGTCCCCCGGCCGCCATCTTGGAAAAAGGGGTGAAAACACTTTTTTCGCGATATCTCGGAAACTATGCGTCTTACAAAAAATTTGTAAAGTCATAATTTGTAGCAAATTGTTTTTCCTACAAATATGTTTATATAACTTTTTGCCCTAAATTAAAAATTAAAGAAGTTATAAGCAAAAAAGTGAGATTTTTTTTATTCATTCCTAACTCTTTTCTTTACCATAGAACTTACCAAATTTAACTTATCGAATGTTTAACAGGTAGAAAAGGTCCCCCGTTTTCCCCGCCACTAATGAGGTAGAGTCCGTAGGCTCGTTTTTAGCTATTGACCCCACACACATGTCCCAAAAATAAAATTGCGTCCTCTAATAAATGCAATATTCGGTCCTTAAATTGTAAGATTTCAATGGATTAAACAACATTCTTTTGATCTACGCTATGTTTACCATTCATGTATAAATCATAATTTCTAATCATAAAATAAATTATACATAAATATCTATTTCAATTTTCTTATTTATTTAATGAAATTTAATTTATCAATTACATAATGATCTACTGTTGTTATTGTTAATGAATGACTATATGCCTATATTAGCCAGGACGTAAGGATACGACTAACTAATGAGAGATGTGTATAAAACTCGCTCTCATTGATGGGAATTCAAAAATGTAAAAAAAGATACGGGTTTTGAATTCAGTTAAGAGGAGACCATTTTTTACTACTTAAAGATACTTACTAAATTGAAAATAAAAAGTCAGTTTAAGATCGAAGTTATATTTATTCAAGAGCCATACATCACAACTATAATATCATGGCACACTCTTCAAGACATTAAGCACCCACAACTTCTGGCATTTGGGATTATTGATTAGCGATATGATAGCTCTATTACAAAATATTGATTTTAAATATTTTTACAAGTATCAACATGTTTTGACTCTGGTATTCAAATCAAGTAAAAGTTTGATCTCGATATGCAAATAAGTATTTGTTTTATCAGTAATCTGTATTAATTTGGTATCTGATATCGAAGCGATTATCTGTGGCCGAATACATCATTTGCTATTCAAACAACCTAAGGCCACTCGGGCTTCAGATAAAATCCGCAAATTAATGTGTTTCCCCTTTATCTCATATGGCTCCCGTATTAAAAATGTTGTAAAATTATCTTTTTTATTTTAACCCAAAAGTCTGGCACATTAAAACATTTCGGTTGTGATAACGTCGATAATATTGCAAATAATCTTTATAAATTTACCAAATTACCTTGCTTATTTGAATTTTAAATACCTACGGATAAAATTAAGATGTTGATAATTTATTTTGAAATTTAGGGATCACCCTTTTTGGGAAGACGGTTAAGAGGTGGACATTATAAATTTAAAGCATAAATGCTTTGCAGCCTCACAATGGTTAGTTTATAACCATTTAGTTTTATTAGTACTGACTCAATTGATATAATTATATAATAAAATTGTTATTTCATACTATTATTTTGAAATCAGTAGATACTGGTTTTATATTTTGCTAATTGCATACAAAAGTTTTATGTCAGCGGAATAAAAATGTTTTATGTCCTTACAGCTGTAATTATTAGATATAAAAGATCCAAAATAATTTTGTATTAAAAATATAATAATTTGACTTCATGAATCAGAACAAAGGGAATCATTGTGACTGTCCATTGTCCAAACTCTAAGGGTATAAAGAGTGATAAGTAGAAAAGTATTTCTACATGTTCTTGTATCAACAACTTGACAGTAGGAAATAGAGTATTTCTAATTGATAAGAACCCTCTTTACAATTATGAAGAGAAATGATTCCTTGAAGACTTAAATCACAAGTTTTCAAGATTATTTTTCAATATTAAAATACTTTTAGATGTATAATATATCTTAGTACTAGATATATTATACATCTAAATTAAAAAAAAATCAATAGTAGTAGTAGTTACTTATGAATAGTAGATGCAATTAAATAATAATAGATTATTTTAGATTAAACGAACCTCTACAACTTTTCTGTGTGTGGAACGTTCTATACGCTATGACTGCTTACTGTGTATGTGTAACAATTTTCTTCATATGTATATGTTCAATATGAATTATAATAACAGCCCATAAATATCCCCCTGTTGGGCTTGGGCCTCCCATTATAGGGGGAACGGACAGTATACCCGCCTCGCTTATCCAAGGCGGCGTGGCAGGGTTGACACATCGGTTATCTCGATGTGCAGGTTGTATCACGATGTTTTCCTTCACCGTTGTTAGCACGTGGTAATTGTAAAAATATGCACATTCGATCAGAAAACTGACTTAGTGGTGCATGCGTTTCGGCCAGGATCGAAACCGCGTACTTTAAGTTTGAGACACGTGCGCTAGCCATTACGCTACCACGACTACACGAATGTATGAATTAAGTACGTCTAATTAACCAATAGTACAGTTGCCTTTGTAATCGGTACGCTCGAAGTTCAAGTTTCCTTACGACGTTCTCTTTGATCGTAAGCATGTTGTTTTTTGTCTGATGTCAACAGAAATGTCTAAGCGGTGCATGCTTTCTACCTAGGATTCGACTCAACATTGGAATCAGATGCAGATGACTAAACCACTAAGCTATTACGACATCAAATAACACATGTTTGCTAACATATCATTTTTAATTAAACTCTAGCAGTAACAGGTGTTATAACGTTTAATACAAAAATCGTTAAGAAAGAGCAAACGCTTCACGACGAAATTGATACTAAGCGACCAGTGTAAAGTTATCTCGAAGCAATAAGGTTTTGATATATTGCACTCAAACGAATTTATGGATAAAAACCAATATAAGAGATGATTGGTGGATGGAACCGTTTTACCAAATTACCATCATGGGTATAGAATTTAACTGATTTGAAAATAACATGGACGTGTGAATTTTGACACATTAATAATTTGATATTCGATAAGGCCAATAACGTTGCATCGTCTCGTCATATTGGGTTATGAAATAATGATTGTTATCGAATAAAAGAGCTTGTATCAGGTGAAATATGACGTGGGAAATAATAACTTTATGTCTGATCATTAACATTTATATTCATGTATGTAATGTGTTTATTCTCTTTCGTCACTTATAAATGACAAATTTAGTATTTAACGTTATATGATATTTGTAATGTAAACAAGATTTTTGAAGCAGTTTCGTGGTAACAATTTTTCAACGTAAATTTATCTCTTGGCTTAAAAAGTTTAGTTGCTTTAAATGACACCTGGAAAATGGTAATATTATTTATTAGCTGGGAAACTGATTGAAACATAAAATTTAAATAAGCAAGTTATAGCAAATAAATTTGCTTATACAACAAACATTTTAGAAATTGTATATTTCTGTAATTTTTGTCCAACAAAATTATAAGACTTTTTGACATGAAGTTTTAGTGTTCTAACAGGCCTCGTACTAACTTTGGGGTGGTTTTCGCACATCCAAACCATCAAAACGGTCAGAGCGATTGTACATTGAAAATCAATCAAATTTTCAGATGAATGCACTACTGCGCTAGTATGAAAAGCGTATGAATGAAAATCGCCCAGTGAAAAGGTGGCTCTGAAAAGCGTCTAGGACCCGGTACCTATATTTACCAACGGTCCATTTGCCTTGCTACCGGTTAAAATTTGACATAAGTTCCATACAAGTAATGGCAAAATTGAACCGATGGTAAGGCAAATTAATAAAGAGTAAGGTATACGAACCGCCCATAAAGCGTACTCTACTAGATGGCTCTACAGGTCGTCCTATTCTCCTTGTTGACATTTTATTGTTAAATGAGACATATTTTAAAGTCGCGAATTTCTTTTTAATTTTTGGTCATTTCGGCCTATAAAATACTGATTCCGTGACTAATTTGGATATTATTTTATTATATACTAGGATATGCCCGCAACCTCATCCACGCTTGACTTAAAATTTCCGCAGGATTCCCAGGACACAAAATACCATATCCTTTAACAAAGATTGCAAGCTAGCGTTTTGGGGAAAATTGTGTCAGAATAAGCTAATTTTAATGCACATGAACAACTACAAACCGCTACCGGGAAATTTCCCGCGGGATTCCCAGATTAAAAATATTACACTTTTTATTACATAAAATTTGCTATCGATCAGTAAAAAAATCAATTCGGATCGATTAGGTTTTTGATTTGGCCACTTTAAATAATTCCCAGAAAAATTCCCGCAGGACTCCCTGGATAAAAAGTAGTGCAGATTTTATGTCTAAGAATTTCCTGTCGATCAGTGTAAACCGCATCAAAATTGGCCCAGTAGATTTTACGTGAATCCCGAACAAACAGAGAAGAAGTCACCATCGTTTATATAGTCTATTCCAGTTGATTTTTTTAATAGCTTCAATGTACAGACACAGCATGTTTAGAATTTTTTAATATTTTATATTATAGATAAAAAGTGTGATATTATTTCTTAATAAATAAATATATATTATCTATAGAGAATGAAAATCAGTAATAATGTGAACATGTACAAGTTTAATGTAGAATATTTTTATTTATTCTTTTAGATCTTGTTTGTTATAATTTATTGAATTGTTATACATATCTTAAAAGAAAAAAGATACTTAAAAAGATGCAGACAATTACGAAAGCTGCTCAAGGAGCTGTGAATAAAATTAATACATTTTTTATGCCTCTTGATCCCTACGACATGGGACCCAGTGTTATTATAATGGGAGTATTAAATGTCGCGTAAGAGCATTTAACGTCTTTATGAATAGGTAGCACATGGATAAAAAATGATTCAGAATAAAGTGTCGTATGGCGTGTGACAAGGGGTTCTTAATTCATGTACTTAATTTTTCGAATGGCCCTTGACTTTAGACAAAAGCTTTTATCAAATATCTTCTGTTTATCTATCTTCTGTGTTAATAAAATTTAAGTAGTTATCTGGGGTTTGTTAAATCGAATGTCAATATAAATTTAGTACGTAATCACTAAGCTAGATACACCTATTCAATATTCCGGAATAGTAAGAAATTTATTATTCAATTATAATTTATTAGTTAGTATTAGTTATTAATTTAATATAAATGAATATTGCAAAATATCAATATTTTTCAACGTATTTACTCAAAAAATGCATTTACCAAGCCTATACACATTGTTGAAAAGATAAAAAATTACACATCACACAATGGAACGTGCGATAAAATAGGTATTCCCTCCTAAGTATTCACTTTCCGCGCGCCATTCGGAAAAACAGGTACTTGGTTTAAAATAAAGAATTCCACCAAGAACTTTTACATTACGAGAACAAATAAGTTGAATAATCGAACCTCCTTGTAAGCATTTTTAAAGAATACATTTGTCACACTCACTATAGAGAAAATGAGACGAAAGATGTAGTTCTAATTCTCACCAAAAGCACGTGGCGCCATTTGCAAAAGCGCACCATTTTCATATTAAAAACGTCAAAGCTTCTTGCGACTTTTCGACTGGTATCTATGTTTGTTTCATTACGTAATTGTACTGTTTTCTCGCAAATGTGTTGAAAAACGTTGTATGACACACGTGCGAGTTTGTAAAAACTAACAACAGTTTATACAAAGTCGTGACTGTAGTAAGCCCGAGACGAATACTCGTTTATAAAAACCAGCTTACCGTACTCGTATCATAAATAATTATTTGCTCGCTTTGATATTGGAAGAATTTATTCATACTGTGACAATTTTAAATATCGTTATCCACACATTAAACAATAAATGTTATTACATTTCAGCCTCATTTAAATACTATTTATTACATCCGACGGGTTATTCGTTTATGTTTTATTTCGATATATTGCAGGCTTTAGAGTATAGAAATATATGCATTATAAATGTAACATGGATTCACGTTTGACCACTATTGAAGCTAGTGTTAAGTTATGTGCAATGTTGTTATTGGGCATAGACTTACTTAGAAGATACCTAAGCACATTTGGCCTTAAGATTTTTTTTTTATTGCAGGAGGACAGCAGACAGGCCAACGGCCCACTTGATGAAAAGCGGTTACAATCGCCTATGGAAATTTGCAACACCAAAGGTGCTACATATGCGCTGCTGCTCTCTTAAGGAAAACTGGAACCTGGTCACTAATGCCAGACCACAAATCAAAGTTGTTATGGCGACATACTTTAGACCAGGAGTGGTAGCCATCCAGTCGGGCAAATGCCCTACCACCTGGCTGTGGGTTGTTTTGTCGCCTCTTACGACAGGCCGCCCGGCCGCAGGAAATTGTATTCTTTCTCCGTTCCTGTACGGATAAGATAGAAGATACTGGGATTCATCATCATATTCCGAATGGTGAATCCCGGTTGCGTTCGGAGCATTCAGTCCAACACCAAAGGTCCGTTTTCTACTTTTTCTACCCCACTTCGAGCGGTCTTCAGCATCCCCCGTTTTGAGACCATTGGTGTGCATGTCATCCTTCACAATGCCAAGCCAGCCTTTCTTTGATCTTCCCCTTCGACCGCGACCTGGCGGAGGAGGCATGGCTAGACATTTGTTCACCGCACAATTAGCCTTAAGATACCGGAATTAATAATAATTAACAAATAAACGTTATTAAAATGAAAATATGCTGCGATAAAAGTAAGGTATGTCAAAGTGATTCCTAATAAGTTTGATTGCATTTGACCAAATAAAACTTTGAAATTAAAGACTGAACCAATTTATATTTAATTCGGTTCAAAGGTTAATATTATGTGGGCTTCGAAAAGTGTGAAAACGACACTTAAATACTCAGATACTTAACACTCAATCACCTCATCTAAACTACGAGACGCGTCTAATTTAGTAAATTTAGATATACAGAGTATGTCGTCACTCTACAGCGATAAGCAAAATTTAAAAGCTGTTTAGTTTATTTAACTTGAATAATTTCAGTAAAAGTGCATTCCTATACGTAATAAAATTAAAGTACCACTACTTCTACATCACACATCTAAACCGGTCCATAATCCAAAGGTCATCTGTGGCAATAAATTTTCATGGTACCCAAACGATTATAATATACTACCATAGCAGTAACTTAGCAATTTTAAATGCTCCATACGCCGAAATATATATGTGAGAATAGTCTAACTGATGGGACCACCCCACGTAGAGACCCCAATCAGTAATGATAATGAAATAATAATTGAATTAATAACGCTTTACATCCAATTAGTTAACGAGCTTTAATCTGTTTACAGTGAAAAATGTTTGTTTTCATTGAGTACTATATTCAAACATCTTTGGTGGTCTCGGATGTCATGTCGGTTGTTTCTCATTAACGATAGGGGTATTTGAGAGCAGAGACTGCATTGATTTTTTACCGTTTGAATATTTAGTCTAATATTTATAACGATTATTATTAGGAATGTTAAAGTGGCTTTAATACGTAACATTTCTTTAATTACCAATAAATAATATTCAAAAATAAAATTATAACCTTTCATAGATATATTCCAATATTAAAATAAACTTTACTTTATTATTAATATTTACGTCACTAAGGACGAATCTTAAGTAATTTTTTGTAGGTACATACATATTCTTACAAAGTCTAAGCTGATTGTTTATACATAGGTAGTTTTATACATAAGTATAAATATTCAGTTTAGAATTCGTAAGAATCGTAACAATAGCAAACAAAAGTGATTTAAAACAACAAACAAAGTGAATTAAACCATTCTTATTTCCCAAATGTTACGTATATCTATACCGATGAATATAATTAAAAGTATTTTCGATATAAAATATTTAATTTCTATGTTTAATAATTTAAAATGATCGTGTATTTTATATTTGGTCTAGGAATATCTAATAATATTTGGCCATAATTGTGATAAGGATGATCTCGGGCTTCGGCGTTTATATCCGCGACGGTAATCCAAGGTTTAGTAGGTTTTGATTATCAGTTACCTAGATGTACATATTTCTTCGCGATGTTGTTCTTTATTCTCAGTGCAGTATATGTTGTTATTGTTACAAAAGTCACATAGGTTTAGAAAAAGTACTTGAGTGATATATTCTCCCTGGTCAGGATTCACACCCAGGCCTTTGGAATAAGACGTGGCTGCTTAAGCTACTAAGCCACTACAACTTTCAACCTAATAAATATTGAAATGCAAGTTAACTTTAAGCAGTGATTTTACGGAAGGTAATAAAACTCGTAACTTACCGCCTACTGGACAGCAATGAAATTCCTTGAAAATATATTTTTGCTGTCAGTAGTCAGAATGGTTACTCATAATTAGTTTTGCAATAATCATAAAATCTTAAGTATAAGGGAGGGGCGGCCTCGCCTTAATAGGCCTAACACAATATAATATAATAATACAATCCATAATACAATCTTTTGAAAAAAATAGGGTTGTATTCTAGACTAGAGAGTGACTAGAGAGGTAATGAGAATGAAACTCAAGTGTTAAATAATTGGCAAAATTGAACTTTTCAATTGTGTAATATTGTGCTTTTATAACTACTGCTTGGTTTATTATTAATGTGTGAGTATTGGTCTAGAATATTTATAGATTTTTGATTCGCAAATTAAGTTTATTGTAGTTATGTACATACGTCTGAAGACTCGGTCGATTGCTGCAAGTTTGTGAAAAAGTGACATCTGTGATTAGACTACATAAATAAAAACCTACTTTCACTAGTGTCAAAATTGGATTATATTTATGTACTATTATAGTTACTTTTATTTTATATCATGATACCATTATTTAATCTTTGTCGTCGTCAACAGTTGTATACAGATGGACGTAGGCCTTCCCGATTTTGCGCTACATACACACACTGGTCGATATAATAGTAATACTTCGATCATATGTCACCACAGTAAAATACCTTTTCGTTTGATGAAAACAGCACTTTTCGTACTTGTGAAACGATTCTCCTGCTGTCAAAAAAAATGTGTGCCTGTACTAGTGTACACACGTAAGAAGTGAAACTTCTTTAAATTGGTTAAATAAATAAAGCCTCTACCACGGTCGAATCGACTGTGGTAGGGGCTTTATTTATTTAACCGACCGTATTGAAAAATACAATCAAAAACTGAGGGTAACTTTAAATAAATTAGAAAAATAAATACCACAATCACACCCAAGTATTAGAACAAGAGATATAATTACTTACTTTTTTTAGAAATTCACTGGAATTAGAATTAAAACAAAGCCTTTGATTTTGCTGATCACTTTAATATATAATCATCAAACTCGTATATTATTTAAAACACAATAAAGTAAAGAAATATTACAATGCTCGTCTCACAATCCATCTATCAACAACTCGTTGCTACGCAACCACCATCCTACACTCGGCCATCCTGCAAAAAAATGTGACGCGTAACCGAAAGATGTGACGGTAATTTTTTTCCAACACCGATAAAGAAGTTTCACTTCAAAAATTAGGAAGACTATGCGATCCATAGATAATACACGCCACTCATGTCCCAACTTTTTTACAGCCACTGTCAATTCGCGGCATAAATTGTAATACAACCAAATTGTTTGTAGTCAGTTTACACGCAGTAGGAGTGGAACTTCAGAGAATATACTCACAGATTCCTCCCTAACTTTTATCAGTATAAATATAGTTCATTTAGCCTACATCCATACAACATATTATAATTTAAAATAAACTTCTTAAATATCATTTTAAATTTTTCACTGTTTTAGTTAAAAAAATATTATTATCAGTTTTATTTCGGCCCAAATTAAACCTATGTTTAATCATCGGTCTTATCGACTCTCTAATCTGTGCTGCACTCTGTAAAACTCGATCTCTTTCTCTCGCAGGCTTAGTCCTATAGATTTATGTGTTGATCTCTTTTTAGTGTCGCGTTTTTGTTTCATCGAGTTCACATAAATAAAATTACTTGACTTTTCATGTGTGACGTACCTGATTGCATTTTATCAGATTTAGATGTGATATTGTGTGATTTTATTAGTGAAGTAGTAGGTTTAAGTAATCAATTTTTATTTACGGGTACTTTCCTCATATTAGGAATGAAAAGCAGAGTGTTAACCTCGGGTGAAAGGTCTATTTTGGGCCTTCAAATTATCAGCGTCCTCACTACGGTAGTGCGCCAAATCATCTCGTGCCTAAATAGGTCGCTTTCACCTCTCATGTAACGATATCCTGTTTTTTCTGAGGTAATGTTCATTTACGGACACCCGACTACTCAAGGATATGGAGGGTAGTGTGGGATTTGCTAGCTACTTTTGCAGGAATGCCCACTTAAAGAACACGGGGTGGATTATTTTAGTGGGCTATTCTCCTGTTGCTATGCAAAAGGTGGCAGTAAAACGCTTAACATAAATCATCAAATTCGTGTCAGTACGCCCAAAGTGAAATCCCGTATAGGAAAAAGATAAACAGAAATACGTACTTGACGAATTTATAGGAACCCTTATATCTATGTATATAAAAATCAATGCTGTTCGTTAGCCTCGCTAAAACTCCAGAACTGGACTGATTTGGCTAATTTTGGTTTTGAATTATTTATGGAAGTCCAGGGAAGGTTTAAAAGATAAGTAAATATGAAAAAAAAATGTTTGGAATACAGTAAAAACAACAATTTCGCTTACCCTTAGGAACTTCCTACCGTTATGAGGCGGTACGAAGTTTGCCGGGCCAGCTAGTTTGCTAATATAAATAGTAAAATGAAAGTTTTTTTTTTAAGAAAATCACTTTAAAGGTGCTATATTATAACTTAAAAGAAATAGAAAGCAGTAATAAATCAGAAGAGTCACTCAAACGGACAAATAAGGTTTTAGTATAAGAACCTCTCATAATGAGCTTCTTAATAGCTTGGAACCCGGAGATGTGATCTCGTCTTGCCTTTAATTTCAGTCCTTAAACAATGAGTTATGTTTAAAACGTGTTTATTTAAGAAGATTTCTTTAAGATTTGTAATTAAGTCGTTGTTACCTGCAGTGTATAGTCATCTATTCGTCTCAAGTATGAGTATGAAATTTACGATTATTGTCAGCTAATTGAATTTGAATTTGCGTCTCGCCCCGGGTAGCGTCGCCGATCGTGGAGATTTGATAGGGTTTATATCATCAATTAAAGTCACGTATACTTTCTAATTTAACTTAGGGATCATATTCCTTCAAATCAATAATCTCGTAACAAAACTTAGATAATATCACTTCATAAACATTCCATTAGTTAGACGGATCCCCGTTGCCATTGCAATGTGGATTAAGGCCCAATTTCTATATCCTATACTATATTACCGATCGTTCAAGTTGCCTTACTATGGGCAAATATTTTACATAAGCTCCATATATCTAATGTAAACATTCAATCGATGATAGGTCGTGTGAATGAACAGTAAGATATAGGAACCGGCAATAAGGCATGATAGCACTTTAAGTTTGGGAAACTGGTTATTAATTCTAATGCAGGTCATAAGAACATAACGCAAGCGCATTACCCACTGAGCTTGTGGTAACTTCATGGCGTAAACTATATAACTATTCTATATATTTTTATTCTAGTTATATTGCAAAACCCACATTTTACATATATTTTTCTAATCCATCCTAAGGTTGGTTTTAAGAAATTGCTTTTAGTGATAATACCGCCTGTTGTCTTTTGTACTTAAACTTAATGTTATGCAATAAAGTATATTCTATTCTGTTATAAACGTTTGTCGTTGGATTACTAATAAAAATTCAATTCATTACTTCAGTTACATAAAAAATTATAAGCCAATTGTAATGTAGTCAATAAAAAAATCTAAAAAAGCGATTTCAAAACCATTTACCGTATTATATTGTAAAAACTACACGAAGTTAGAATTAAAGAAACAATGAAAAACATTCGCATTTTATAGTGATATGTGCGAATATTTATTTGATAAATATCAGTTTGCCTATTCATTAATACTAAAACTTGTAAAACCACAAGCACATACTTACGTGTTTTATGGTGAGCACTTATGGATATAATATCGATCTATCGCACTGAGATGACCAAAATCTAAAAAATTCTTTAGATTATTCGCGTGTGCGAGCATAAACATGTTTTACAATGAATACTGGCCCACTAACAGCTATTATGTCAATATAGGGGACATAATGTTGCGCAACAATACGCTATTCTGCGCATGATGTCAAGCGTATAACTTATAACTTTATTAAACAGATCAGCCCGTGCAGGATTGATGGGCTTACCACTATTGATAGTAAAGTGCGTTTTTTGTGTGGTTACTTTTTGTATGACCACTTGGGTTTTGTTGCATTTTCAGTTTTTATTACAACAGAATTTACTTGGATGTGGCTATTCCCGCCACTTTATTTGCACTGGATTTGATTTTATATTCATATCTTATGAACTCTACAAGATATAGAAATTTGAGTTTTGAAAATTTTATTTAAAATTTTCTTCTTTAATCCCCAATATTTTCATTGAAATCTGACGTGCCGTTAGAAGCCTATTTTTGATAAACTTTCCAACAGACTGGCAGATAAATATTCCTAAAACAGTTATTTATGAGTAGGCGTCGTATAAACAGCAGTTTCCACTTAAATTTTGGCGTTTATATTGATATCAGAAACGAACAGTTCAATTTTATTGGTATAGGTAAGTTATTTATTTGGAAATTATTAGAGTGCTGACTCAGCGTACTCTAGAAATTTTGCGACACATAAACTTGATAAGAAAGGTAACATCCGCTGTCATTGCACATCCGGAAAGGTGTCAGCGTAAATAAAAGCTCGAGCATAATTCGTCATATTATTCATAAATAAAAATCAGTGCAAGACCGGCAGATGTGAAAGGATTGCACACATGGTGGCAAGGTGCGCTACTGCACTATAGATATGGCTTGTGCCATCTACCACTTCTATAGGCAAACAAACCTTAATATTAAATCCAGCATCTGTCAGGTATTTTCTACGCGAATTGACCCTTTCACATTTCTTTGAATGTTATTATAATGTGAACAGTTATTAAAATATTGTCATAATTAATTTCTTTAATCTAACGTTTGATCATGGTTGTATTCGGAATATGTGTTTCTAAGGCGGAGGTACATATTTCACTTGACATGGTCTTTGACATAATATATTAACTACCTTACAATTTTATGCCAGCACTTCTTGCCAGAAGCTTCTCTTCTTCTATGCCAGAACAACCCCTTCACGGGTCTGGCGTAGAAGGGATACAGTTGCCTACCACCTAACTAGCTGGTTTCCAAAAATCTCTTTAACAGTCTATCTGCTTTATCACAGACGTGAAGGCTGCCACGAGCCATAATCAACTAATTAATAATGATCATTAAAATATAAACCACCAATGAAACAGAAATATAAAACCATTAAATGTAATGAAACTACAAGCTGAAAGAACGATTATTACTTGATACGAGGAACTTAGGATTGCAAGGAGGTCCGCGACGCGTGTCGCAGTCCGCGGTGCCTTTTATGCTGCACACTGTACCAGTTTAGTCATTAAAGTTACAATTTTATCGATTAAGGACTTCCCAATATATGTAGGACCACCGGGCTGCGTATCTGTAAGGATTGCAACGGTTTATAAATATTAGCCAAGTAATGGAACTGTCAGAGTATGCCTGCTTGCCTATAATCCTCGGAATGAGTTTATTAAAAGTACGAGATGCATTTGCGTATTCCTGTACCTTGTAAATATGTACGTACCGCCGGTGTACGATCGACAAACAAGGATAACAGTCCATTACTTCGGGTATTTAACATACATATCGTCGTTAATTGTTGCAGCGTATTTGAGATATAATTTTATAAGAATCCCAGGATGAATTTGCTTGCCAGATATGAAATAAGATAATAATGTTTACTGGAATGGCTCCATACTAGAGGGAGTCTGACATATTTATCTTACAGGTTGTCCGAGAGTATTGCTATTTTAATAGCTTTTTAAACTGTTATCTTATAAATGCACTTTTAGTCCAATATTAGCTTTAAAACATGCATGTTTCTGTTTTACTCAAATCGATATGCGTTTTTTGTTAAATTTTGTCGTATGACAGATAACTTTAGTTTCTAAATAAATTAAAAACAATTGTAATCCATAATAAATTATAATTTAATTATTTAATCAATGAAAAAGTAATATGAAATTAATTAACTCAAAAGTGATTCTGGTTTCTGTTACATTTTTACGATGAAATGGCTGAATGGTTCTTAAATCGTAATGAAATTTTAAGAAGATAGATTGTTTTGTATGGATAGACATAAGTTAACTTTTGTCTCAAAAACCAATTGTATTATTTGATAGGTTTCTTAAATGAAATGAAAAATGAATACATTATTAGAAATAATTTCTATGTTTCTTTCTTCCAATGTGACGGTGACTTAGAATATAATCTACTCGTTTTTAAGTCGCTTTTACATATACAAGCAACAAAGGTTATAATTATACATTCTGGTTCCCTGTTCTCTTTCATGAGGCTTTGTGTCGCATAGATGTCTTTATTTTGCGATTCTCTAAGGTGTGGGCTGGCTAAATGTTATTTGACGAGAGTATTGTAAGCACACCCGTTGAGCTATTGTATTGAGTACTTTGTGTCTCGTCGTATCACTCCCACAATTTTATTACGGCAATTTTTGCGAATTCACTTGCAGGCATCGATTTGAACCGTAATGATGGATGGGAGAAAAATTCGTTATGGAACTCGATTGTCTGTATGCGAGAAGTTATATGTCTCCAGAGAACAATTAGATAACATACTAAAATAAAATTCTATTTGAAACTGCTGTACTCAAAGTTTGATCATCTTTCACTACTTTTGAACGGGGTAATTAATTGTCTCGTTTTCATCTTTTCTTTGTCTGTAACCAGTACCAAGGAAAAGTAATAGGTATAAGTATTGTTTACAATCATTCCAAGTAAAAATGATAATTGTTTGTTGTACTTAGGTAATCGTTATTTAATCTCTCTTAATATCTCAACAAAATTCAGATGAGATTTTTTAAATACATATTATACAATCAGAGAGTTGTGTGTACAATACACAAAAGTGTTTAAAATTACTATATAATACAATAAATATCTAAACAAATAAATTCCTGTCGTCTACGAGATTTCAATTTAATCGTCGTAGGTTTCTACTTAAATATATATTTGGACTATTTTTTCAATTAAATCTAAATATATGAATATCAATAGATACATTAATAAATTAAACAAAATAATGACAATTAATCTGTGTTAATGGCAGTTTTGTTTATATTTAATGACGATATTAGAGGGATTGATCATATTGAGTTCGTTTGGCTGAACCTCGCAGTGCTGGAAGAACACGACGGTATTCAATGACGTTGAATGATTGTCAATTATGTTTTATATGTATCACTTTGGTTGATTCATCCAATTGAACCGTCTTTAATCGGTTTGAAATCAATTCTTACGTACACTTTTATTGTAAAGTCTTTAAAGTTCGTAACATCTTACATTATTAAGCTTGTCTAAAATTAGACCTGAATGGTCTAATTTTAGACAAGCTTTTGTAGAATACATATTCGCATGAGGAACTAAAATGGTAAAGTGTATATACAAAAAGAGCAGGTAAAACAGGAGTGAATGGGACAAAATTAAAATCGTATTGCTTCTTGGAGGCGACACGGAGTCTATTAAAATCGCGTATAGCGCCTTCTTCAATGGATGTTTGAATGCTTCTAAACAATTCATACATCCCACTGTCTCAATGGCAATGCCCACATTCCTTGTGTCCATTTTTTTATCAACAATACACGTGACAATGGCGAGCCCTTCAATGTTCAATGGCATTTAAAATAGTGGCGTTTCTCCGTTCCAAATTAATGTAACCTTTTTTTCAGTAATTCAGCGAAGATGTCCAGTGAACTATATCTGAATTGGTTTAAACGTTTTTGCTATCTATAATTTAAAATACACCTTTTATTGAATATAGTAAGGTTTGTTTTCAAAAGAGAGTATCCTTTCAAGTGTTTTGTTTAGGTATTCATATTGGTTACAGTCTTTTATTGCAATAAACTCAATACTTTTGTGTTATTTCTCTAATTTTAATTTTACAGACCGTAATAAATTTTACAACATGACATTTTATGATAGCTAAAGGAATTTAATGAAAGGTATACGTTATTTGTTCTGACTATATGTGATAATAACCTGTCACTTCGTAAAGCATGTTAACGAATGCTAAAGTGTGGTAAAAGACGGACTAATTCCAGAAAGTCTTAAATAAGTTGGAGTTCGAAATGTAAATAACTATTTGTCCGATTGGTGGTGTGCGTAGTATTTTTAGGGTTCCGTAGGCATTTTAGGTAAAAATGAGCACTTGCGTTTTCATTATGAACGTTTATCCGTAAAACCGTCTTTTTGGCTATTCAAATACCTGCTGCTGGTGGCCTGTCGTAATAGGTGACAAAACAACCCATAGGGAGGTGTTAGGGAATACACCATGTGTAGGAGTTCCATCCATGGTCTAGACAGTCTAGAGCATGCAGTTATAATAACTTTGTGTTGCGGCATCAGGCAGCTAGATGCTAGTCTCGTCTTCGAGGTCAGCAGTATGTTCTTAGCACCTTTGACGTTGCAAATGTCCATAGTTAACGGTAGCCACTTTTCATCAAATAGCTTGTCAGCCTGTTTGCTGTTCTATTGCAGGAATGAAAATGAATCATTTATGAGATATGGTGTAATACTATCAAAATGGTTTTTATAACGGTCTGTAGCAAAGTAATAAAAAGCTTGAATTTCAGCCACCTCTATAAAACCCTATGCGTGGACTAAAGTACACTTGGCATTTTTTATCATCTTAGAAAACCATCACAGCCTCCAACCATCCAAGGATGATTTTATATGAGCGTAGTATGTAATATCGTAACTCTAATGAGTCAAATAGTTTATTAATTATTATTTAAAGAGTAATTAAAATGATTATTATCATTATATTTTAAAAGTAAGATGTTAGAAAGGTGATTTTAAGTTCGTGTCTGTAAGTAAATTGTTTTAGAGTTTATTTTAAAGTGTGTCACATACCAAATTGAAACCATGAAAGAATAATATTCGGGATGACTATCAACCAATATAAATTTTAAGAGTTCAAGACGACATTAAATGGTTCCTTTCTGTCTTTCAATTTGAATGAAACAACCAAAGTGATCCATATAAACATTAACTTGAATTATTGTGTCATTGAATACTTTCGTATTCCTTCAGGTCGGCATCTTTCAATCAAATTGGTTCAATTTGATTGAATTAACATAAGGCGTGTTAAAAATTTTTGGTTGCGACTTTTTACCGTAAACTATAAAAGCGCTTGCAACAACGAAATTAATTTCGTACCGGATTTAAATTCGGAAATGCGATTTTTACTCCAAAATCTGTTGTAACCTATGACACTCTAGACGTAGACGCGAGCGCACTACAAGATTAATTCTATACCAGATTTAAAATCTCTACATACATAGCTGTAGATTTCATTTGCGTTTTAGACCTAACTCTCATTCAACATTTGTGCAAGACACCACGAGTTATATCACTTGCGTATTGATATAGAGCAACACTATGATTTTAACTTACATTTTGGTAGCTATGAAAATAAGATAATCAATAAAATAAATAGAAAATGTAGTTGCACGAAGTATGAAGGTGCTAGTAGACTTAGTAAAACTTATATATATATATATATATATATATATATATATATATATATATATATAATCAATAATAATAATTAATACATAAATGAAGACGCATAATTACCGGAAATATATCCTGAAAGATATCACCCTAGTCATGAATACCTACCTGTCGGGTATACCATGACCCAGGTTAATCCCTCAGGCATATTGTTTGCGGCTGTTCACATCTTCCTAACGGTGAATACGTGCACAGACATAACCTCGTAGCCAGGATTATCCATCAGTAACTTGCCCTTGTATACGGTCTTGAGGAAACGGAGGTGCCTTATTACCAGTACTCGCCGGAGCCAGTTATTGAAAACAGTCGTGCTACGCTCTACTTTTCAGGTATCGATCAATTATTACGGACAGGACTATTGTAGGCAATAAGCTTGATATCGTGATTATAGATAGATCTGTGCGACGAGCAATGCTCGTTTTCATCGCTATGCCGCATTAAGATAACCTCGTGATGAACCAAAAAGAAAAACTAAGTAAATAGTTAGATCTTGCTCACGAGGTTACCGCTGTGTTTGTTGTGAGAAGGTTCCAGTCTCTAGAGCCCTAACCACCGGTAGTTTGGACCCCAGACCCCAATGACGGCGGGCATCGATTTTTTCATATTTTAAAATAGTATTTAAAGAGAAATGTAATTTTAACTACATTTTATTAATTATTAATTGAAATAAATATATGAATAATAATAAATCGGCAGAAAAACACGCTCATTGTACATCTAAGCTAAGCAAGTTATCATTGTGTTATGGGTAATATACAACTGACCACACTGGAACCGACCCTAAACCATAGTACATAACGGAAAGTTCGTTTATGAAATTTACCATGCCAGGAATCGAAACCGGAACCTGAGCGCTGCAGTAAGGTCAGCCCGCTAAGGCTTAGCTCACTCAACCACAAAGGCCGTCAATCATATGATGTCATATACAGTTAGAACGTAAGAAGATATTATAAATGCAAAAGCAGTAAATATAAAATATACTACTATTACTAAATATGAGTTTTTAAGTGGAATAACATAACAAAATTATTAAAATACTGTATCATCCCCAAACATATAAAAAGAAAAAGTATAAAAAACTAAAAAGGCACGAAAAATGTCTATATAATAGTCCGATGGAAGAATTAAAAAAAAACCATTTATTATTTGAAATTCACCTATTTTTAAACTGTCTCGATGAAAATTTTTGTCTCAATAAATATTGAAGTGTGAAGAATGGCCATTTTTTGCTAACTGTATGTACATTCTTTAATTTGTGAACGAGGATCAAAATTTCACGAGAAATTATGAAAAGTGTCCTAAGACCATTTTTGTGCGTCGCTGAAACTTTCCTCCCTGTATAGAGATAATTTTACAATAAAATTTCACGTGTCAGATACCCAGTTCCTAGTACATATTCTTGGCCCATGATTGAAGCTAAATAAATTGCTAATATATGCAACACGATAATATAACACGTATTATATATACGCGCATTAGATAGATTTGTAAACGTACATATCATAAATAATTTGGAGGTCACCTTAAATGTAGATATTAAAATATCTTCGATATATTTAGATGCACTGTGACGAAATCGTAACATTTCAAATTCTTAACAAATATTTCGTAATAGGCACATATATATTGCGTAAACCAATCGAGGGTAACATAAAGTCATAAACTAGCCCCTGGATAGTTGGGAAGAAAGGGGGAGAGCTAATTTCAATGTTCATTTAAGTTGGGTATATAAGTACTCGTTGCCCACTTCTCTCCCCGATTTCCTGCTTGCTGCCGTGGACGTAGGCGTAATATAATCAAATGTAAAAAATACAGTCCTACTCTTATTATTTTCTATAATAATCGTTGGTTATAAACAAATTATCAACTTAGAAATTCAACGTACAAAAAAAATCATAACGTATTCACTTTTTGAATTCCAGGTACGGTCCCAAACGAATTCAAAGCAAGCCAGGAAAGTCAGGGATCTCTATCCAATGTTTTTTTTTGGGTATAGATGCGCCCATAAAACGCAGCGCGGATGCCCGCAGCGCTCATTCATTACATCGACGCCGAGATCGTCGAAACCTCCAAAAAGGCTTCGATAAATTTACCTGTTTTGTGAGCCGCGTGCGCAGTTCGACTCACACAACCGCACACTAAGAAAAATGCTTAAGGGACTGCAATATAACTTGCCTGAGTATCATTACGTGAAAGATATCCCGCGAATGGTGCCTATTGCACCAGCGCCAGACAGAAAATATGAATGTATGGAGTTGCAGACAGAAGCTCGGAAACATAACTATAAAAGCACTGGTTTTTCTGGTGCCCAGACCGCTTCGATCGCCAGGAGAAATGCCCGTGAAAGGAACCGTGTGAAACAAGTGAATGATGGATTCAACGCATTAAGAAAGCGGCTGCCTGCAGCAGTGATAGCTGCTTTATCGGGTGGCGCTCGCAGAGGCTCAGGAAAGAAATTAAGCAAAGTTGACACTCTGCGAATGGTCGTCGAGTACATAAAGTATTTGCAGGGCTTGATCGAAGAAAGCGATGCTGCCTTAGGGATCACTCACAGTATGGACAAGAATTATGAAGTGGATGAAGGAATTTTCGGTGGAAGTTCACCGTATTCGGAGTCAGTGCCTTCGCCTGTCAGTTCTGAATGTTCGTCGGGAGTGAGTACGTCTTACTGTCAAAGCAGTTACGTGCCTAATCATCAAACGTGTGAAACTCAAATTAATTCTATGGAAGAAGATGACTTATTAGAGGCTATTTCTTGGTGGCAAGATAAGTAATGTAATTTTGTGTTAGTTTTAAGTACAATTCTAGTCATTACTTTTGTTTATTAATTAATTAGGTGTATACCCTATCAAAAAGACTTTCGCATTTTATTATTTGTACAGTACCTACCTATTTAGTGTCAGGGATGTGTATAAATTGTAAACATAAATCAACGGCTGTGATGAATTATTATATGTAAATTGTAAAAAAGACTGAAAATAGTAAAATTACGAATAAGGTTTTTATGTATTAGTCAAATTAATTTTATAATTTATGTATTAAATATATTCCTTACGATGACATGTTTTTATTTTCTAACTGTATCTACCTATGATCTTCGCTATGTTTAGAGTGTACAAAATGTTATAAAAAATAATATTGGAATTTAAGTGGTTTGACTTCCTTAAAAATACGTACAATATGATAATAATATTAGATCGAATACCTGTTTAATGATGTACGCAGTTTCGACTATTGAAACTACGACACTGTAGTGAGACATTTGTATAGTTGATTTACGATAGTTTTGTAGTACAATCCTTACTATGTTTCACTATACTCAATTACTCACTTTATAAGTTTAGTTATACTGGCTTAGTGATTATAATACGTACGTCTCATTCTAATGACATGGGTTCGAATTTTGGGTAAAAAGCATGCAACAATTAGGCAGGTTTTTTATCTCATTCATAATTACACAATTTTTACAAATACTATGTATTGATGCTGAAAGAAAATATTGTGAGAAAATGTGCATCTTGAGAATACTGATGTTTAAAGTGCATTAATCGTACTTGACCTATTATTCCCTTCTCCAAATATGGAGAGGTTTGAGTCCAGAAGTGGGGCATTTATGGGCCGGTAGAATATCATATCGAACCAATTTGATTTAATATGCCGTCATTACAAGTAATACTATTTTATGTAGATTAAGAATATTCCTTAAGGACTACAAATAGACATTACTGGTTTTTTCCATGAAAAATAAGGATCGCTTTGAAATAAATATTATTGAGTAGTAAGTATCAATTTAAAAAAACATGAAAACGTTCATTCAAAGCAACATTATTCCTCTTTTCATTATTCTTTCCTAATTCGTACCTGTAACTCTAAAGTGTGTCAAAACTTTCAGACCGTAATTTCTTAAAAAAAAATATTTTCTCTATTATATTTATAGTTTCTTTATTTGATGCTTAATTGTTGTTGTTTGAAAACTTGTCTTAATATAACTGTAAAATAAATAATGAGAAACTAAGATTAAATATTATATTGTAATAACTTATGTATGTCCTTTTTATTCATAAAATAAAAATAAAAACCTATATCAAAAGCCCGCCCAGCACTACCAGACCACTATCGTTGGGCATTGTACATAGAACGCTGGCAGCATTACCTCGCTGGATACAGAGGCTAATCCTTTGAGCGAGGTGAGCTCCAGCCTTCCGGTCTCATGTATCGGCCAGACGTTTTTTAATCTTTTGAAATAATTTGTGGGCACTTGGCGCCCATGGATCCAAAGTCTCCATCCCAAACGGCTAAAATATGTAACTTGTTTCAAAGGTTGCTTATTTGAGCCGTTTGAAGTTTGAGAAGTGGCAGTGTAACTGGCCCCAACTTTGGACTCCTGGAGATGAGAAGGTGCCAGTGTGTCGACGCAGGTAACGTCCCACGAAGCTAAGGTAGTTCAAAAGTCACGTATTCGGGCCATACTACCATATCTAATAATAGAAAGATCATCTTGATATATTTTACAACTCAAATACAAGTTAATATATTAATATCACATTCTTGGTTCTTGGAAACCGCTTGGTTGAAATAAAAATAAATGTATAAGCATTCGTAGAGATAGCATTCGAAATAATTTTATCTGGTTGAATTAAAAAAAGTGTAGCAGATATTGAGAGAGGCTTGATTAAGCCGTCGATGGGCAGGCACCGAGCCGGTACATTGTTATACAAGATTAATGGTGTTCCAGTCGATAAGGAGGTGGGAGTTAAATGCATTTACATGTGCGAATAAAAAGCCACTCTGATAAAGGGACAAAGCAGATCGCGTCGAATGAAATTGTACCATTTGTGTTGTCACATACTGCGCTTGCGCTTAGCATACACTTTAAATTTGTGTGTATAAGAGAAAATGGCTACAAAGTCAATATACAAAAGCTAAAATCACATTGTAAATCAACGGCTACGACAATAAGCATAATATAATAAATATATTTGAATGCACGAGATATACAGGGCCGTGTGACATTTAATTTTTTCTCATCATCTCCAAATGTGTGTACCTATTATATGTAATATAAGCGATACGTTATATCTCGAGAATTCAGCGGGAATTTTCTTGGGAGATGTTTAAAGTGGTCAGGTCGAAAAAAATTGATTGTGATACGAAATTTTCACTGATCGATAAAAATGAAATTGTATATGCCTTTACTAATATTACTTATCTCGAGCTTTTTACGGGAATTCCCTGGACTCATGTATTTCCATACTAAAAGTCCATTCCCCTTTATGCTTTCACCAAATCCCTATTATTTGCGATCGGCACAATATGTCTTTTCCATCCATACATTTACATTCCTTCCTCTATTCTGACATACATCTTCTGTCACACCACAAATCATCACACACAATCTATCCATCTCTTTATTAGTCTACCTTTACATTTACATTTGTACCCATCCATCTTGCAGTTTAACATTCTTTTTGTCATGTGACTTTCGTCCCTTTTCATCATATGCCCATACCACCTTAATCTTCAATTTTTCAGTTACGGGTGCAACTTTCAAAGATCCCCTTATGCACTCATTTCTCGCCTTATCCATTCTTGTAACACTACACACACTAAAAATCCATTACCCTATTCAAAATTACTTTTGATGCATATTTAGCAAAATAACTATAATCTTTGTTACCTGTCTAACGTGGATAAATTCGCGGACAAATGCTAGCTAGTCTACTATATTTTTATATCGGGGCAAACAGGCAGTCCACCTCATGGAATGTAGTTACCGTTGCCTATGGACTTCTGCAACACTAAGGGCGGACCTCACGCGTTGTCAGTCTTTAGGATGGGGTAGGGGGTATGGAATTCGGGAATTATTATAGAGGGGTGAAACAGAGAGAATAGGACAGAGAACATGGAATAAGCGAATGGAACATGCGTATAGGATAGCGAACTGCGTACGAACTCTCTCTCATCGTACGAAACACGATTGGCTCAACGGTAACCGTTTCACGCCGATATTCTGTGAGAGCGTGGCATGACACCACTCAAGCCAGCGCTAACAGCTCTAATCAAAATAATGGTTCCATCATGGCTTTATCATGTTGTACTTGAATAGATACAGTAGTTGTAGTTTACTAAAATGATATATAATAATAAATTATACTAGTAATAGTAACACATTTTGGTTAATATTTTTATAGAAATGAAGTAATACCTCAACGTTCCCATTTGAACTCAACCATTGTAAGCTGGAGTTGAATCTACTAATATACTTGTTACGTTATAGTACAACATAGACTGATTTAAAGTGAATCCGGAAGATGAGTCGGGGATAGTAATATAAACCTTTATATATGAAACTAAGAATGTTAGCTTATTCAAATAAAAGGTGTTTTATAGGCCATATAATGACTATAAAATCTATTTAATCAACTTACTGGTAGCTTTGTATATTAAAGATTATTTGATAGTCAACATTTTAAACATCCGAGATGGCAAAGTTCATGTCAGTGATACAAATTTATTGCCCCTATCAAATAGAACTGATAAAAATATTATCATAATATTGTTGATAGAAATTTTGTTAAGAAAATTCGAAAGTTAAGATTTAAAAACAAATACCATAAAAATCTATTAGTAAAATGGATTTATAATTTATTTCTCAGTGATGAACTTTTTTGGTAAAAAGATCATTATTATTTATTTTTTCTTTATTGTAATAAATAATAATAATAAATCGGCAGACAAATAAACACATTGTATATCCACAAGCTAAGCAAGTTACGCTGGGGTTATAGATGATATACAAAGAACCACTCTGGAGTCGATCCTAAATACCCAGACCATAGTAAAAAAACAAAAAGTTCGTTTATGAAATTTACGGAGCCTCTGAGATCCACAGAACTCACTCAACCATGAGATCAAGCGAGAGAGCTCACTCAATGATATAGGCCGTCTATGCGTAACTAATTTTCAATTTTTGCATTTTTAATAAAATCGTATGCAATTTCTGTTATAATACGGGTATAACACTTATGTTAAGATATATTTTCTCTTACGTTAATTTCAATTACGGAACTATTATTATGTTTATGTTATTTTTTTCTTTTGTTTCTGTAAGCAAAATATCCTCTATTTTCAATAATGGGGATACATTTAGGGTAGTTTTTACTCGGTCTACATTATATCACGGACAAAATACGTGTTTGCGCGTATAAGAATATTGACAAGAAGGTATTTTGCTGACTTCTCTTTACGCCCGTGTGTATGGAGATCAGATTTATATGAAAGCGTAGATTGGACTTTACGATTATGGACACTACTGATAGAAAAACTGAACCCGATAGCAATTAAGCGAAACTGACGTTGTTTGGTCGTAGCTTAATCTAAATGCAGCGTTATACATATATTAGCGAGGTCGCGACTTACGATTTTATTCGTATTGAGTTAGAGTAAATTCGAAGGCTTCATTAAGAACCATAAAAAAGACTTGAAACTTATTGTAACTCCATATGAATAAGACCGTTAGATACTAAAAGCTGGATTAGTTAAGAAATTGGTTAGAAGCTGAACGACTTTTGCTATGGGGTTCTTGTGTTCGGAGTGATATCAGAGTTTATGAAATGTATATATATATACATTATACATACATATATACTTAGTCTGGCCATAAATACTGTTAAAATGAAAAAGAAACAAAATGTTACATTTTAATTTGGATTCTGTCATTTTTATATGATTGTTCATTGTGTTTTCTCATTTTGGCGCCAATACATTGTACAACATTTTGTGATATTAAAATGGAGTGGGGCGGTAAAGAGAACCGAATCGCTGTGATTGCATTACACAAAGTAGGTATGGAGCCAAATGCAATTTTTAAAATTCTCCATATGCTTGGTATTTGTCAAATGTTTGTATACCGTGCTATTAATAGGTACAATGAGACCTCCTTTGTTTGTGACAGAAAAAGATCTGGCCGTCCAGGTAGTGTTCGTACGAAAAAGGTGGTCAAAGCAGTTCGCAGAAAGAGTTCGAAGAAATCCTGTCCGGAAGCAAAAGATTTTATCTCGGGAGAGGAAGATTTGACCTAGAAGCATGTCGCATATTTTAAAACATGGCTTAGGACTTGCAGCCTATAAGAGACGCACTGGTCATTGTTTAACTCATAATTTAAAAGAGAATAGGGTGGTAAAATCGAAAGAACTACTGAAGCGGTACGCAAAGGGAGGTCACAGAAAAGTTTTGTTTACGGATGAGATTTTTTTTACAATTGAGCGACATTTTAACAAACAAAATGACCGTATTTATGCTCAAAGCTCTAAGGAAGCTTCTCAATTAGTCGACAGAGTACAACGTGGGCATTATCCGTCTTCAGTGATGGTTTGGTGGGGTGTTAGCTATGAAGGAGTGACTGAGCCATATTTTTGTGAATAAAGGTATCAAAACATCGGCACAAGTGTATCAAGATACCATTCTTGAGAAGGTAGTTAAACCCCTTAACAACACCATGTTCAATAACCAAGAATGGTCCTTCCAGCAAGACTCGGCGCCGGGTCATAAAGCTCGGTCCACGCAGTCTTGGTTGGAAACGAACGTTTCGGACTTCATCAGAGCTGAAGACTGTCCATCGTCTAGTCCCGATCTTAATCCGCTGGATTATGATTTATGGTCAGTTTTAGAGAGTAAGTCTTGCTCTAAACGCCATGATAATTTGGAGTCCCTAAAACAAACCATACGATTGGCAGTGAAGAATTTTCCCACGGAAAGAGTGCATGCTTCTATTGATAACTGGCCTCAACGTTTAAAGGACTGTAATGCAGCCAATGGAGATCACTTCGAATAAGCTTTTTATATTTTAAATTGTTTTATATTTATTTATTAAACTAACACACTGTAAAACTTAAAAATGTTTTTGCAATAGAAAAATTAAAATTTTCTTTGTAACAATATTTATGGCAAGACTAGGTATATATATATATATATATATATATATATATATACACACACATATATATATATATATATATATATATATATATAGCTTATTTTTCTTACGAAATAGTTTTTTTAAAGGATATTGGTTAATTTAAAACAATTTCTGCTAGAATACCTAACTTTAGATGTTCCTAAAGCTGACTTAGATATTTAAACATAATTAAATAAGTAATATCAAGCGGTTTCGAGCTGACCGGAATCTCTATCTTTACAATACTGTCTTCTCTTGTTTTGGAAGGCATTCTACGATTTTGATTCAAAAACATTATATTCCTTAATAATATTACAACTAAGGGGGTTAGTCGCTATAGTATCGAATTTAAAAATCACGGTGAGAAATAATTTAACTTGAAAGTTTTTTTAAAGTTTCACTTAATTATACTCTATATTTCATTTTAAATTAAAAGGTCCAAAATTGTGAGAGAGATATTTTTTTCTTCGAACACTTTATTTCCTTTGAAGCAAATATCTCACCAGTTGTTGCCAAAAGAAAGTTATTAGTAAACAATAATTTTTAAGGAGTATCTAAAACACCTTATACATTTGTGTGTGATGTAAATTTCTTTAGTTCCTTAGTTACATTTATAGTCAGCCTTGACTGACATGACGAATTTATAAGTTTCGTTTGCATCATTTGCCTATAGAATTCTAAAATCTGAATATCATGTTTCGTTTAAACTACATTTTACAATTTTAACGTTTACAAACACGTGGGAAAATGGACAAACTCCACAAAGTCTGGGGCGTGTTATTCCATTCAGTAAAGAAGATTACACGTAGAAATCGCGAGTGTTATTTCTTGTTCCGTGGATTCCTTTATTCGTTTCCGTTTCGTTGATGTGAAATGTTTTTTTTTCCAATTCCGGAAGCTATTAAAACGTAACGTTTTGTATTGTATTGATAATCTCTTAGTAATGGCACGTGAGCAGATTTGCGGTGCGTGCTTTTTGCGAAAACCAAGCGATAGCATTATAGCTAGCTTCGATTGTAAAGAAATAAGTTTAATAATAATAAAACGTTAGTTATTTTATTCATTGATATAAAAAAGAAACAAAAATAGTTTGTCGTTAGTTTGTAGAAAATAAACGCTAGTTAATGCGCTTAATTTATTTTGCGAGAATTTAGTGTTTGTGTTGAAAAATTTCAACTATGTATTTAGTTGGACCCTGGGCTCCTGAGGCCATGAGCCTCTAAAAAGATATTTCAATACGACTCATTGTCTCTTCGGGTGATAAGAGTGCCTACCTCAGACAATAGATCACTATGGCGATCCAGCGAAGTAACGTAACCAGCCTTCTGGGAATCTTACCCATTGACTTCGATGACCTAGACTCGGTATTCTACTTAGGGATTATATATATAATACAATATAAGTTGTTACCTTCACTGTACTAGTTCTTGATCCTACTAGTTTAGATAACATAAAAAAAAACTATTTAGTGAAATATTTTTCAGGTTTTTATAGAACTGCATTATTTGACGTTAGTCCAAGACCAAATGTGGCTGAGGTTGGTGTGCGGGGCCATATGTGCCCAGCTTATGCCTGGCGCCTATTTCCTTAAAAATCTATCTTCTCCTCTAAAATTTAAATATTTATGAGTTCTTTACGGAGGCGAAATAAACAAGCCATCCAAGGCGATGTTTAAAAAGCAAAAGTAGCAGATTACGTTATTTGTTCAAATGTTTGATGTATTTTCAGGCTTATGTCCGTAAAGAAGAAACAAAAAATATGGAAACACGGTCTTGGTCCCGGTTCTGCTTCAAGTTATATCTAAATGTAACATTAAGAATTTGTTAGTTAAACACTCGTCTACAGTTTCGACCACTTATCTGTAATCATGTTTAAAGAAAAGAAAATAATTAGCTAAAATATTTTAATTTGAGCTAAGTACTCAAACGGAACTTAAGAACTACAATTAGTACACCTGGGGATATTTAATGGTACCTATGAGTATGTTTGAAATAAGAATAACTGAAATATGTAAGTTTTATTTATGATATATTTTATGATAATTAATACATACTGCATACTAAAAATCTATTTCAAAGTGTGATGTTGGTTGGTACTGCGTTATTTGTACCTATAGAAAAGATATATCACTGACAGTTTGAAAATGTTTTGCAAAGATTTTATCTTATCTTTACACTGTAGTTACTATTGTTTGCGCTTTAAGTTTAACTTGCTTTCGAAACAAGCATAATACGATTATTGTACTACATTTCGTTTAACTTCATTGAACAAAGTCATTCATTTGTATTATTTTAATTAATCTTTACTTTCACTCGTATTGTTTCGCTCGATAAATTCTTGTTAGAGATAATTATGTTTCGACAGCTCTACTTATTTATATTAATAATAGATATGAAATGAATTTATCCGTTTAATTTTGGTAATGGGATGAAAGATCCCCGGTGGCGATATTAATCTAATATTGTCTATGCTTGGAACTTACTGTTTAAAATGACATAGATAAAGAGGTATAAATGTTGGTTATGGATCAGACGTGTTACTTGTTTAGGGTTCCGTAGTTATTTTGGAGAAATGAAAACTTTTACAAAATCATGATCATTTGTTTCTTCATGTATTCTTGCGTCTTTGCATGTCATAGTCAATTTCCTTAAAAAGTATTTTGTATATTGTATAGATAAAATTAGGATTCAGGAAGGTGTAATCTCTATAGCGCTATAATAGATAGAGCTAACTGCGACATACTTGTAAATGACGGTTCAAAAGAATATTTTTTATTGTAGGTATGTATAGTCGTCTGGGCTACCTATTGTTACTAACAATAGTTAGGTCTTGAACCATGACAATAATGTTCTTTATTGACTTTATTATTTAAGTCTATATTTTAAGTATAGGTAGAAAAATTAAGGTTGTGTCTCCACGTATAAGTTTTGATCTATGAAGTAGAAAAATCTGAAAAAAATACCTTGTAGAGAATCATAATAATTCCTACAAAAATTGGTTTGAACAATATCCATTGACTGGTTTTAGACAAAGGGTTTTTTCCATTAAATTCTTTTTATTGATCTCTAGCAAAATGACGAAAATAGTTAGTTCGTGGACTGCCACGCACTTGCTCGATTATTTTTATCATCCAAATTACAATCTACATTTTTTTGAACACAACCAACCATGCAACTACAAGACACCTACAAGATATTTTTGTGAACTAATTTAAAGTAAACTACACTTTAAACTATTATTTAAATTAATTTCGCTAACAAAAACGTTGGTATAACCTTTGAAATAATATTTAAAAGCAGGTAATTTTATAGGGATTTTAAATATCTGTTGAAATTAAAATACAAGCAATGAAAAATAATTTCTGCACTTTTGTTTTAATTACAGTATGGAACCACTTCATCAGGCCTCGCTCCGATGTTCCATTTGACGTTTATAATTGAAGACATAATTAATACAGTGATACGGTACCAGTCGGGCCATCGCTTATGCAAATGCTTTATTGCCTCCGTTCTGGACCCAGTCGCCGTCCCGGTCTCGTCCAACAAGATTTATGTGAAACAGTACCGTCGATACACGTTTATCATACGGATTCATGAACTTTGGTTATGGGAAAATTGGGAAACGTTGTAAAACATGATAGCTGTCCATTTTATAAAGATATCGCTTGGGATATTTTTGTATTGAAAGATCTATTAAGAGATTATGGGTTATATACAACTTTGATAAGTGAATTGCAACTTCATTTTCGTGGGAACTTTTTCGTTTCCTGAGATTAAAAGTGTGCTATCATTTATCTATAAATCATCACTCTCTTTTCTATCACCTTCTTCTCCCAATTACTTAGGGTCGGCACGATAGGGTTTTTTCCATATATACTCCTCTATTTTACCATACATTATTTACAATGTCAGAAATCCTCATGTTATCCTTAACACAATACAACTATTTCTTTTTTGGTCTACCATCTATAAGCCCTGAAGTATCAACATATAAAATATGTATTTAATAACTTATTTGTTAGCAACATTATCAATAATTATTTACATTTTCACAAAACATTTTCAGTGACAATTGCCCAACAAAAACCTATCTCTCTCCCAAATCTTACTCGAATAGTTGGCACGAGGTCTTTCCTCAGCATCAACCTATAACAATGTATGAAGTTATGGATTTATATAAATATATATATATATATATATATATATATATATATATATATATATATATATATATAGGCTCATAATCTCAAATAGACGATTCACTCATGTCCGTTGTATAAGACGTTTGTTGATATTCAATCTAAAATCTAAAAATATATTCAACATCATATTATCTTGTAATAGTTTATTACATTTAAATTATTAAACGCATTATTTGAAATTGAATGAAAATGTAGCTTTAGACCTTTTAGGTAGAACACAATATAACTTTTATAAGTTTTCTTTTATTGTATCAGCTTATAATGTTTAAGGCCGATTTTTCTATCACCAGATAAATCTCTCGACTACCTAACTTTTAAATATAATTTATATTATAAAAGGGCAAAAACTTAAAAAAGTCGATGAACCGTGGCTGTGGTAACTACTTATTAATAGTTAACTTAATCTAGTTGAGTAGCATTTATTCGCTTTTTAAAGTGATATCTTTACTGGGCGATTGTAATTTTCCGTGGTGTCGGAAATAAAAACAATATAATTTTAAAACAAGTTATTATTTCCAAAAGTAAAAATACACTGATAAGGGTTGTAAAATGAATAAAAATACGTCTATTATTAAAAGGCGATCGGTGTTCTTAAGAATATGAATGAGACAGAAATGTATCGTATGTCATAATAAGTTCTCTATGGTACATATTGGTATCATATGTAAATAAGAATAGTTTTATTGTTTAAGGAAACAATATTTGGAAGAATGACGGCAAACTTCTTGATATAAGAGATAAGCTATGTTCGTAAAGTTATTAAATTTATGTGATCACTCACGAATTCCGTGTCGTTTCTTTCTCGTATTTTAATAAAATAAGGCTTTTGTTTAAGAAACTGTAAAACAGAAGCCGAGAGCGCTTTATCTCAAATTTATATGTTCGTAAACAAATGTATGGATTGAAAGTTGTCATTTTTATGTATTTTTCAAAATATTCGTTTGAATATTTGAATTTTTAATGTATTATTTATTTTAACAAATAGGTAAACATCCGCAAAATAATATACTTCCATCAACTTACATAAAGTTACAGTTTAACGTCATTTCTTTATGTAAATCGGAACCAACTGAGAACTTTGGTAAATTTGAGATCAGATACAGGTCGATTCTGAATCATATTTTGTTAGTCGTATCATGTTTTATATTCGTTGAAAAAATTCTTAAAAGTCAAACAACATTTAAAGACTAAAAATAAACTATTTGTACAAATCAAAAATAATCTAGAAATTTCAATAATAATTACTATCCAATAGTTTTTAAATAAATAAGTGTCTTCGATCGTTCTACAAACATACATGTACACCTTTTTATGCAAAATTACCTTACTGTTCGTCATTTTATACCTTTATGCAGTCAGTTGTTATCGGTTTATATAATACTAGCTTCTGCCCGCAACTTCGTCCGCGTGTTTTTTTTTCATAAAAAGTATCCTATGTTACTTCTAATACCTCCAAGAATATGTGTTTTCATGATAATCGGTTGAGTAGTTTTCGCGTGAAAGCGTAACAAACAAACTTACATTATATATGGATATGTCCATTACGCACGAAATTTCTATTAAAAAAAATAAAGAGTAAAGACTTGTCTTTGACATATTTAAGGGGGTATAGCTTCTTTACGTACCTACTAGAAAACAAAGTAGCTTTCCATGTCTCTCTGTCTGTATATCCGCTAACTGCTACTAAACCACGCCACAGATTTTCAAGGTCAGTTACACAATTTTTCACTGAAATATTTATTATACACGAATATTAGGGGGGACCAATAAAAAATTCTTATCGTCTCGAAAGTTAAATAGATAGATAATATTTTATTGTATACCAATACAAAAAATGAACTTACAGACTAAAACTATACATAGTTATACAGAAAGCGGGGTGTTATCGCTAAAAAGCGATCTCTTCCAGACAACTCCAGAAATGAATTGATAAGAAATAGTACGACCTATATTTTAGTAATAAATCCACAAATGTTAATATATACAGACAATAAATATATTTAATATATTATAGCCGCGACGAAAATTCTAGTAATGTGTTGTAACAACACGTACCATGACAATTTCATTGTGGAATTGGTTAATATGCACAATAATCATTCCACCGTCATACAGCGTCTTTTCTAAATGTAATTAGTGAACAGAAATTCCGATGGATGTTGTATTTAAACATCTGCCAACCAGTAGCAGATACTTAGAAACCAATTTCAAGTTATGATTAGCTGTGTACAAATTACAATGAAACCACTTGACCGCTAACTAAAAAAGATCAAATTTCCTAAACACCAAAGTATGATATTTGATAAGATACAAATGCTTCGTGGCTATTAAAAGTGCCGGTGGCATATGCAAGTGCGTCGACAAACACCTTTTTAATCACATGCTGAAATGAAATAAAAGTATAGACGGAGCCTATGTGAACGAAAGCGTTAATGTAGTGAAGCATGTATTTAAAACTTGTGTGCGTAGACTTATTTAATATACAAATAATATATGTATCCACTGGAAATCATTTCACCTTTATCTATACTAGTTCGATCAACTTAATTCGATTTAATACTGAATTCTCATAGATATATAGAAAACGCTTTATTGTTGACCACACACACACACACTAAATCAACAATTTATGGTACAATAGTCACTTTAACAGTGTAGTGAGGAACAATGGGCGGTCTTATCGCTTTAGACCTTTCTTTTCCAGACAATCCAGACTTTGGATATTACAAACAGAATCGTAAGCATATGACGGTAGTGTGCACATTAAATACATACATAATAATATGTAAATAAGATACTTAAAATAAATAAATATATAACACAACGTACTGCGGCGGGATCGGCATCTTTTAGCGACTTCGCTTTGAAAGTTTGAGACTCCATATTTCTTTTAATGATCTACTACTTTATATACACTAGTTACAGGCTACCCTCTCTTATTTCGTGAGTTGTCAAAACTCAAATTTATTTTTGAGATATTTAAATAAATCATTGTAGTAATACAAGTTAAATCTTTTAATTTATACGAATCAATTAAATTATTTATTCAATTCATCTAAATAATAGTGTAATAGATCAAAATAGAAGCACACATATCAATAGCATTCAACTAAATTGCTCGGAAATGTTTAAGAACTTTGTGCAGATATGAAGATACGACCGGTCCAGTTATAGTATTTAGAATTTGTGTTTGTGACCTCTTAACACATGTCTATCTATGCTGCCTCCATTAGGTCACGGTAGAAGGCTGAGTAATCCCCAAATAATATCGAACTAATACCAAGAGGAAAGTATGTTTTGCGTGCCAAAGGTCGATCCAACAGTATCTAATGGTTTCCGACGAATTCTTGAAGTGTAGAAGAAGAAGTAGGAAAGCAAAGGGAAAATTCCTAATGTAAACTAGATGTAGCGATGAAACCCTAAAACAGTTATAATGAAAGTAGAAATCACGAGTAAGTTTTCGTTGTATCCTGAATGAACTATTCGATTCAGAAATATTTTTTTCTAAATTTTGTTTTTAAATATACTGTGTAGTGCTATAAAAACTTTGAAAGCTCCTTTAAAAATGGCAATCTGAAGATATAACAAGTAATGTGCAATTTGAGAATGATTTCCGCATGAGATGCGTCAAATAACTAATACAAATCAGTTGTAACATTTTTTTATCCTTCCTTCGCGTTTTCGACACTTATTGCGGTTGAGTTTGTACAAAAATGGTCTGCATTTATTGTGAAAATATATTTAGTTTTTTTATCCGATTATTACGTAATGATGGTGCAGCAGTTACCACGTTCTTTAGTGGCTTCAATATTTTAGATTTACAAAAAAATAATCTTTGTGCGGTACCGGCAAACGTTTCCTTTTGACTGTAAATTATTGTATATACAAATTATATTTTATTATTCATATATATTATTGACAACCATCTGATTTATGACCTGTTCCTATATCTTACCAACTATTGTCTTACTATCGGTTAAAATTTGACATAATCTTACCATACAAGTAATGTTAAAATTCAAGCGATGGTAAGACAATGCGACAGTATATAATCACAGTACAGCACAGTACATAATACGCCAGTACATGATCATTATAAGTGCTATTTTGCACTAAACTAGATAAAGATAATAGAATAACAGCCTATATACACAACTGTTAACGTATTAAGTAAATAAATCTGTCCATTTTTTTATTGGTTATCATTTACTCAATTATGCATAAACCTACATAATTTTTCAGGTAAGGATTTACCTGTGCGCCCCCTCTCACCTCGTGGTGAGACCCGAGGTAGTTGGAAAAGTCTAGCTCTCCAGCTTACAATGGAGGCGTAATCCCGTGAACGGGCCGGCCATAGTCTGTCCGGGCTAGAGGTGAATGCGTGAGTGAGCCCACAGCCCGGACATAGGAGGCAACGAGGATCAGCCAGGGGTTCATGTAAAGATTCTTTCAAATCTTAAACGGAACGATAACTTTGCTTATCTGAATTTCATATTATATATGTCCTGGACTTTGTTCAAATGGGATAATAATGTTTTACATTCACATATTTCGAGGAATATAAAATATTGAAATGAAATATACACAAAAACTTAACACATAATTCCTATTGTAATTCGTTCCGAAATCCATGGAGATATTTCGTTGTTTATTCAAGACAAATTTACAGACTTATAGATGGTTATGTCACTTTTTTATTTTGAAAATATAAATACTTCAATTTTATTTATTAGTTGGGATAAAAAAGAAACTGTCAGTCGTAAAAGTGCACGTCAAAAGTGAAAACTTGGTATCTGAGCGCGACGGTGACGCTAGTTCAGTTCTTGATCCCCATCCTAAAAGTGCCCAAGGTGTCTAAAAAAGTTTTCACTACAATAATTTTAATAATCAATTCACACCCATTTGCGTAATACGCACCTGGTTTTGGTAGAACATTATCAATTTGTTTAATGTTGACATTCGTAAACATATCGTTCTAATATGCATGCCCAACACATTATCATATGAGATGTAGAAGCAATAGCAGTAAGTAGAGGTATATGTACGCGGTAGCTTAGCTATGATTTACTTAGAACACCGCTGGGCCCAGCGTGACCTTTCTCTAATATTTTATACATATTTGATATTTTTCTGTAAAAATACTGACTACAGTTCATTTTATATGTAAGTATAAAATGCATTTGACGGTCGATATAATGTGTTCTACAACATGATATAGATGAATTTTCATACGAAATGTAAACTAGTTGCTACTGATATACTTTTATGGAGGTGTAACCTGCATTTGCTTGTTAATATTTATGCTCTGAAAGATGTAGTAAGCAAACGGTTCTAGTAAATTTGTGGTGTATAGTAAACTCATGTTTATTTGACGTTGATCATACAAATAAATTAGGATCGATTATTATTATTCGAAAACTATTTATTGATCACCAGGAAAGCTTAATCTTTAAAAAGTATTAATTATAATTATGTTTATTTAAATTTGTTTAGGCAGGTATGTAATCATACGTAAATTTATATCAAATTGTGAGAGTTGAAATCGCAATAGAGTTCCGAACATAAATAACTGTTATAATATTTTATAATTTGTTTTAAGCAGACGAATTTAACTTCATAAATTTATTCCATAAAGTAAACAAAATTTAAGTTGTGAACATTTCAAACATAGCAAACTCCTGCAAATTCGTATTTCTTTTTAAAACATGAATTTTTGATTTTTAAAATGTAAACAGTATTAAAGTTATGAAATGTTTTAAATGTAAGTCTAAATTAAGCTACTACAAACCAAAAACCGTCATTTAATTACTTATAAAATGTATGACAAATCTTTCATCATTATTCATAATTGGTTTTAAAATATGAGTAGACAGCGTTGTAATTAATATGCATATTATATACAACTGAATATAGACACCACTTTGGTAATACGGGCATTTTTTAATTAACAAAATTCAACCATAATTTGCAATTTTTTTATAGAATGAACCTTAAACCGTTAATAGATTAATGATTAGTCTAAGGCCTAAGGTAAACATCTATATAGTCAAATTTGTAAGCAGAATTTTCAAATGCTTTGATGATAATCTACTGTGTGTAACTGTTTACTCCTAGACTTATTATCATTGACAGTATGAACATAAACAACGAATCTTTGTTTTATTTTACTTATTGCATGCACAACATATATATTGATAAATAATAGCTTTCTCCCTATAAACAATAAAACTTCAGATTCTTCCACGCGCGCAATATGATTAAAATTGGAGTAAAAATATTCTCTTAATATAACATATTAATATATATCTATGTACAAATAGATAACATTTGTTTAGCCGATGCTCTGCACCTTGCATACAGCAAACGACAAAAAATTAATTTATATAAGACTTAAAGAGGTGATACTCAAAAAAACCGTCGGCGTGAAACCCATAAAAGGGATTATGGGTTAGAGAGGATTTTGATGCTCTAGGATTCAATTAAGCGAAATAAGCTTAAGTAGACAATATCCGCTGTTATGACAGCACTCAAATTATCAACTGATATGCTTCCGACCCGTTACAATTGTTACAAAGGTGACAAAATAATAGTGTAATCAAATTATTTTAATGAATAAATTACGTATAAGCTTCATTGGTTAATACGGTAAATTAGGCTGGTGACAAATGTGGTATCTAAGAGACATAAAAGATGTATCTTGAACATAAGTTACTTTTTTTTTTTTTTATTTGACTTGACTTTATGTTGTTGGTCCGAAGACCTCACAACTTTACCGGGGTTTTTGGGGCGCGCGCCTTCGCAAGACGAAGGCGCTCGAGCCCGGGGGCAACTTGCTTGAGGGAGCTCCCTAGGGTGTTTTACCTCGGCTGGACTGTTGCCATGAGAGGGGGATGAATCTGATGATGCCCGCCAATGGGCGATACAATGAACTAGTTGAGAACGGACGACGGGTATAAGTTACTATACATTATAAGTTTTATGGTTGATTAAGAATGCACTTAATTTTGGTTAAAATATAGTTTGAATTATAACTAACAATCAGATAATCTCGAGACTTTATTTATATAATTGGGTAGAATTATTTGTACTAATACTTGAAGTACCCGATTATACTCGTAGTAGCATAACCAAAACTTGTAGAAGCAATCAATCTTTTTCGTCCACTGAAGTAGGACTTATGATTTCATTCTATAAAGCTCCCACCGCTGGGCTAAGGCTTTTCTCTTTCTGGGGAACTCATCAGAAATATTTATGTGCATGTTTCTGTTTGTTATGTATATTCAGTATTAACGCTTGGTGATTGTAGCAAAAAGTATATTAGTCCATCAGAACTGTAAGGACTCGAATTTAATGAATGAATGAAACTCTTTACTGTTCACCTCACCATAAACTTAAACCTGGACAATTTAAACTTAAACTAAAAAACAACAATGGGTGCCCCGCCCCTATCGCTCAAACGTTCTTTTCTAGGCGATCTGGTGTTTGAGGAGATTTTGAAAAGAAAAATTATAACATTTTTGTTGATGTACTGAACTAAAATAAAAATAATAAATTCATAATCATCCTAAGATCATCATCCTTTCCTAAGAAAAAAATGAGTTATCAAAATAATAATAATTCCACCACAACTTTGCGAAAACAATCAATGATCAAGTAACACGTTCTTACGTAAGTAAAGTAACTAAATTTTTTTTCCATTATCTCAAGGAACACTTGAACTTAAAAGTCAAGTGTACAAGCGACATAGATAATGCTATCTGAGATGCATTGGCGCGTGTATACAAGTATGGAATGCGGGTACTTATAATCAGGTATACTATTAATGTATATTAAGGTTCACTATCGTTTGGCTGAAATTAACATAGGTAGTACTTGTTATTCTTGTTAGGTGATTGTTGGTAGTATTCAGGACGTGACAGACAGTTAGGGCATGCACCAACCGTTGTGTTAAGTAGATAAATGTCCTGGCAGTTTAGATCTAGTGATGGTTTAAATGGACTTGTAGTATTGTTGTGTCACACAACTAGATCTAGTATTAGATTCTACTAGTTATTCTGAATTTAAAAATAGGCGAATATTTTGTACGCACTCAGCGAAACGCTGTTGTGTAAGTTAAAGGACTCCCAAACAAATTCTTTATTAATGGTAAGTTAATATTAGACCACTGACTCACCAGAACGCAACAAAATTATGTTTTGATCTCAAGGATGGAGTACGTAGAAGATTACGTCGAAGCACGGCTCACTTATGTCTATGGTTTTGCTTGCATTTGTCCACGGTTTAACGATAGCACAGACTAGAACTCAAAATAAAAGTAGTACCTATGCAATAACTACATTTAACAGTATCACATATTGTTGCTGACTAATTAATTAGACCCCAGAAAAGCACTCGAGACTAGTTTAAAAACTTGAAACTTAACATAGGAGTCAGTATTACTTTGATATGTTCCCACGTTGTGTGCAAATAGCTTCCGCATCAGGTGCTGCTCGCAGCAAAAGGGTTCGTAAATAATTCTCCATTCTTAAAGGGTTCCCATTATTATTGTTATTCTGATTGACAATCGCCCTCTCGAGTACAGCCTTTTTTCTGCCAGATATAAAACTAATATTGGAAGGTCCCATCCTCTTCCGCTAGGTTTTTTGTTCGGCATTGCACTGCATTTAATTTTTAGTGAAAAAAGTTACTTTATTTGAAATGCTTTTAGTCTTTTTACAAAGTCACATATCGAATTTATAGCTTACGGAGAATCTTCCTTTCAAAGTACTTAATGTGACTTATAAATGTAGTTTTTTTACGGAAACATGGTAAGGTAGAACTGCTTAATGCACTTTATGGTGATAACAATATCTGACTGATGTTTTACCACCCAAAGGTGAGAAAGGAATTTAATTAAATTATCTAATTAGATATAGAATATGCTATAATGCTTACCTTTACGTTTAGTGTTTAGAAAATTTTCGACATATTTTACATTCGAAAATACACTTAACTGCTTTGACATACAGTTGTTAATTGGTAATGGTTATCAAAGATAAACAATATTTGTTTAGACCGAAAACTGTCGCACGGGTGATGAATGGCTACCCGTTGATTTAAGAGTAGACGATTTAAAGGAAGGCTTGATATACAGGATTTTTTTGTGACCGATGTTAAATAACATTAAACTGGAATACCGACATTAACACTTAAATAGAATTAATAAAAAAGAATTAACTAAATTGATCGAAACATTAAAAGATTCGACCAACAATAAGACAAGGTGCGAAAGAGTCTCTATTAAAAGATGTAATCAAAACTTGTAAGACAAATCGCTATGAACTGTGTCAACTTTGGGTGCTCAGATACTACTCCGAGACCATACATCCATTTTTTAGCCAGAGTGTCTACAATTAAAAATGACAGCGGTCAGGTTGCTGTTAAAAAATATCTGGGAACAAGTTTTTCCTAAACGCAGAGCTGTTTTTTCTAATCCATATGAATGGGCGAGTTTGAAGAGTTTTATTGCGGACAGTATTTTGTTAATATCTGTATTTTATGACACTCAATCTGGATGGCGTAGCGGCGTTTGGAAGACAAGATTTACATCGGTTTCCTTTGTATTTTGTGTGGGTGATCTCCTTTGACAAAAGTGTTAACATTTACATCCATAAAATATTTTGACTTCTCTTTTAGTAGAAATAGGGAATAGATTATTATTTTTTTAATAACTTCTTAGAGGAATTTAGTTTGTTAAACGAATATATAAATTTTTGTTGACATGTTTATGCTTTGCTGGTTGACGTAATTGAGAGTATTAATGTCTTATATTTGAAATATAACTAAGTTCATACCATATTTTGTAATTAAATGATCTTTAATATACGTACTGCTGCTGTTTAACGATGTTATTTAAATAACTTGGTATTTATTAAGAAATCAATGTAAGATTTTTTCGTTCTTATTTATACTTGTACTACCCTTAAGCATATTCCACGGAAACATTCATTATAACCTTTTACAACCCTTCCAAAAGGTTTAATTAACAGTTGTCTAATGTTCATCAAAAGCGAGTTATTAAAAACTATTAGAATTCTTCATATTGTTGATGGTGGCTATTCACCCTTTCCTCCCTTGTCACAGCTAAAGCGCTTATTTAGTTAAAAGTTTGATTACAGGTTATTATCAAAAATGTAATTAATTTCAAATTTGGCCTCAAGATATTTTTTTTTAAATTACCACACTCTTAAACAACAGCCTAATTGTGCGTGTAAAAATTATTAACTTCAAAAATCTTCCACGTTATTTTTCATTTATATCTTAAATCACAATTGGCAAACAACGATAGCATCGATGTATGGACCGCTGTCAAAAGTTATATTTATTTTCTTTAGAATTTCATAGAATCTGTGCGAATTGTGACCGTGGTTTGTATTGAGGGCAGCGAGTATTATGCGCTGGCGCATCGTTTGTGCATCGGCACAATGCTCGCAACCCTTTGGCGACACAATGCGCGTCACTAATCTAGATCATGTGTGCCATTGTGGTGCTTTGTTGCGGACGCTTGTTGTCCCGCTCCCAATGCTCAGCGGGTAAAGAGCCGCGGCTCTGGATATCTCACTCAATATCGATTTATAAGAAATTACTGCGCTCCGACCGCCAGGTAGATGCTCCCACGGATTTAAATGGACACAATGCAAAAACTTTGCTCTCAAATTTTTACTTACTCACCAAACAGGAAATGAAAAATATTATTTTTTGGCTTCCTACTGCCACTTTGTGGGGCATTGTTCAGTGAGATACTTTCCTTTTAAATGTTTCAATTATAACGTCTGCGTATTTTATTTGTAGTGATCTTTTATTGCTTTCTCTATAATCGTAAATTATGGGTCATCGCCGGTGTCCAAGGAAGAAGCTCGATGATTAGAGTCCGTCCGGTGAATCATTAACTCATGTGCAACAATTTGGTTAATAATTATGGAAAATATTGGACGCGATATCATGTGTATTTTTAACTGCTTATTACGTCATATCCCAAGGCTTGGACTAACGGTGCGATAACTTAAAAAAGGGAATGGCGTAGAGCCGCTAAAATTGCCATTATTTCCGTATTCATACTAATGCGGTTTTCTGAATATTGGCTTGTAGCTTTGGCTCCCGCTGCATTGTAAGAACTTGATTGATTGGTTTAAATTTGATATTTAGATTTTAAATTATTTCGTAAAAGTACTTTATATATCAGTAAGATATTAGCAGATCGATAAAGTACTTTAAGAATGGAATGATTGTAGAAAAATATCATAAACACATATTTATGGGCAAGTAACAAATACGTGCTTGTAAAACAGCTCTATAGAAATTACTGTCCACGTTTTGCATGTCGGCTGCGGCGTGTGCCCAAAGGACATACCCCGGTGTCATCCCATACTGGACCAAACTTAATTGGTTCGAATAATTTTATGTAGTTCCCTTAACTACCGGGTTTTATAACAGTAAACTGCAATAAAATTATAAACAGTCTGATATGAAACTGCTTTAATTTCTTTTAAATTTAAGTGATGAATTATTAAGCTTTCAAGGTGCCTGCCATGCAAAAGTAGCTATTTTAGGATTTACGTATCGTAAAAAAGTAGAACGTCTTCTCTTTTTTGTAGTTCGTAAATTCAGATATTTGGTACATAATATAGAGTAAGCGCCACGATTTAGTTTTTATACATAATCGTTTGTATTCAGCACTTGTAAGAAAGGAGTGAATGGACACAAAAGAACATGCCTCTAAGATCATATGTAGATAACTCTTTATCACTTCCATCGATGATTGTTTGTGTAAACATTTGGTGTGGAGGCTTTAACAACCAGACAATGGTCTCAGATTATAATTTGTTTCAATTTGTACAGTAATAACTTTATTTGTTAGACAAATATTTTTTTCATACCGTAACAACAAATTTGAAGTGGGATGTGTCACTAAAGTTATTAATGGTATTGATATCTTATTTTTGGAAAATTCAGATATTTTATTATTGATTGAAGCTGACAAATAGGCATAGACCGCCAGGCCCAGCCGATGGATAGTGTTTACCATCATCCATTTGCAACATAAGGAGTGACGCTAACGCGTTATCAATTACTGTGATGGGATAGAGGGCATGTGATAGTGAGGATGAGATGGCGGATAATATAGTAAGAATAGAAAAGAACGTGATTGGGAAATATTTCACGCCGATATATTGTGAGAGCGTGGTATTACACCAATAGCGTCGGTCCTAAGACCTCTAATCATGATAATGATTAAAGCATTGGCTCTAACACATCAAATGCAATACGATATGAATTGTTATTATGTAAGAATCGTGTGTTTTTGTACAAAATTTCATCTGTTAAGAGAAATCTGACTCTCCCATTTAGCACAAGGAATCCTTTATTTGGCGTTATTTAAACATATATGGCCTTACTATAATCGTTTGTTAAATTTTAAGAAACTTCTCAGCAACTCATTAACAAAATCTTACCCTTATGGGTAAGATTTTCGTTAATCCTTAAGAGGAGTTTATACTCTACTCTTAAGGATAAGAGGTGGTGGTAAAGTAACTCATAAATAACTGTCAAAAATAACCAGCATCGAGAGGTAGTTTAAGTGACTGCTTAGAGGTAAGATGGCAAGTTTTATTTGAAACAGCCATTGATTAGGGGCTTAAGAGTCTCTTATTTAAGAGATGGCTAATCCTTTCTTAACGAGATTATTATAAGTAAGGCCCTTAATATTGTTGTTAATTACCACGTGTTAACAACGGTGAAGAAAAACATCGTGATGTAACCTGTATATCGAGATAACCGGCGTGTCAAACCTGCCAAGCAGTATTGGACAAGTGAGGCGGGTATAGTGTCCCTTTCCCAGTAGTGGGAGATCCGAACCCAGTAGTGGGACGTTTATGGACTGTTATTACATAACATGATTGAAGCTTTAAGCTTGAGGGGTTATATGGATACAGCTTTCACATAGGATTTATTTATTTGACATTTTAAACATGCATATTCATAAATACTTGATACTGATAAGATACCCAAACCGTGCAATCGCGTTTAATAAATGAGGAAAGGTAACTGAAACTGTGATGTGCTACACCTGTAGGAAGTAATTGAGTTACGTAATATGTTTCCCAGCATCTCTAATTATTATGTAGAATTGTCGTGTTTCATGCTTATAAAATGATGATCGAAGTTCAATAAATTGTATAAAGACATCTTGCTCAGCTTTGATACAACTTATGTTCAGTAGAGGTGTGAATAGACGTGGTAAATAGATGTTTATCTTACGTTGTAAGACAAATCGCTTCCACCTTTACGAAAGACACCCTACAATGAACATGGTTTTTTACTGATTTATTATTTCATTAGATATTTACGTCGTTGCCAACTATACTGTGATTTTTTTCAATTATATAGTATAATTTTTCCGATTATAATTTGACCAGATTGAAATCATGATTTTCTGGACATATTTTTATTTTATTATCAATTTTGTTACAGTCAGTTTTATTCAAAATTAGGTTTTATTGTTTATTATTATTGTACTAGCTATGACCCCGATTTGACTCATTGGTGAGGGATAGATACATACATTTATCGTTATATTTTGATAAATTTAAACAATCGTTATAAATTATAACGTACACGTATGTGTTTTCTGATATCTAGCCTACATTACTGTAAAGCGGCGTCAAAATCTGCTAAGTCTTTGTTGCGTCAATCATCCATTACATCCATACATTTTTTTTGTTAAGAATATCAATAGGATTTATTAAATTAATTATGTAATAGTAGAGAAGTGATTACGGCTCATTGACTCTTCAGGTGATCAGAAGGCTGGTGCCTACCTCGGCCAACGGATCAGTATGGCGATCCAGCAAGGAAACGTAGCCAGCCTTCTGGGCACCTTACCCATAGAAGACGGTGATCTGGGCTCAGTATTCTACTTATAGTCTTGAGGGACTATGGGTAGAATACAACACAAATAAGTTAAGTTTTCTTACATTGTATTCAATAGTATGTAATTTTATAATTGTTTTAATAAATTGTGACATTGTAAAAAAAAGGCAAGTTAAATCACATGATACCGCAGCCGAATTCTTAAAGGTGTATATTCGAGTTTTAGCCAACGTATGTATCGCTAAAGTAGTTCATCAAGGAGTGTTAGTACCAACGCTAATGGTATGACACTAAAAGTTGGGTATGGCAAAAGAAGGTTGAATGTATGATAAACGCAGTTAAATTAAGAGTTTTGAGAAGTATATTTAAGGTTCATGTAAATTATAATTATGATAATAAACAGTGTGATAAGGGAACGTTGTGGATGGAAAGGGGATGTAATGACTAGAGTTGAAAAAGGAACATTTAGGTGGTTTGGGGCATGTAGAGAGAATGAATGAAATCAGAATCAAAGAATAAGTATATGGCAGCAATGTGAGTAGTAGACTTGGTACCGCTCGACCGCGTTGTACTCACCATGATTAAATTGAAGATATATTGAAGAAAAGTCACATGTTAAGCACTTTAAATAAGCGTGAATGTATGAAGAGATTAATGAAAGCGATAAATGTTTGTCAGGATCGTAGTAGGTGGAAATCAATCGTCTATGCCTACGCTTACCTCGATGGGAAACAGGCGTGACAATATGTATGTATGTGTATGAAATATAGAATTTCTAATTTGCTTTCAGGAACAAAGCAGTCAAAGCGATCTCTTCTAGACAATCGTCTAGAAAAGATAGACTATATACATAAGTTTTTATTTCAAATATCTATAAAAATTTAAATAACAAAGAGACGCTACAAGTTCTTTTGTCTATCCTAATATGAACTTTTTCTTGTTTCCCAACAAAACATAAGGCACATGTATAAATCTGAGCTTCGCGCCCCGTTGCCTAGGGGTGGACGCTTCCTTTTAACTTCACCTTTGTTACGCTTGCCAGGGAATTTATTTCTTATTGGCGTGTTGAGTTGCGCTTCCTGGGCGGTTCGCAGTGGCCCTTGGCAATCTTATGGGATATACGTCGTGCAAATACATCGCACACTATTATAACCTTCTGATACAGATACTTTTTATACTAACCACAAAGTTCTTAACACACAAATATTCTAAAATAATGTAGATACCAGTAATATTTTTTAATTTGAAGAATGTCATATATATTGCTATATATGAACTTAAAATATATATTCGCTGACTGATGATGTACATAGGCAATATTAGGCTGTTCAAAAAAGCATAAATACTTTTACTTGACGCTCGATTTATGAATATAATGGTCATGCTTCATCTGCTTTAGTGTTATTAACTGTGACCAAATGCAAGTTACCTAAATCATTAAAACGTTAAGCTACATTAGTGTGTACATGAGCTATCATTAACAAAGTCGCATTTTACATAACACATCAACAAACCCTAGGCCACATTTACATAACATAGTCGTTAACACTAACATTACTTCAAGTGTGGTAGGGCATCAGTACATATAAACATCTTACCACCGGGCTGCTACTTTTTCACAGAAATAGATGGCATACCTTGTCAAGATATAGAGGATTTCCTACATCGGAAAACAAATAAACAAACAAACTAAATACAGCTGAAATATTCTCGCAATTAGAGATGCTATGAAAATTTGGCTTTTATTCGGCATTCTATATAAATTTAAATACATATAAATTTCAATCACAAATTGTTGATAGTTAAACTAAATTTTGATTAAAGATACCACGAATATTCGGCAAGGGCGAATATTACACAGTATTCAGCCGAATACTGAACGGTTACAAAAGTGGCCGAATACTAAGAGAAGCCGATTCGTGGCATCTTTACTCGCAATGGTTTCGTTCAACGTCACGCTAAGATAAAGCAATGATTTTAAAACACCTTTTACTTATACAGTAAACACACCCGTATCTTAAAATTTAGAACAATAAATTTAATTTTAAAATATGTTTTTTTTTTAAATAAATACAAATTCTTGGCTGAGGTAACAGTATCCTTATTACACAGGAGCGCTACAAACATTCGAATACTGGACATAAATTACACATCCTTCGTATGGAATAGTAAATATATGCAGTTCGGTAAGCTTCTTGTACGTGTGTATTATATCCTTCGTCAGCGGGAGTCTTCGGTAATCCACGGATTACCGTGAATTCTTTATTCCTGACTTTTTTGAATAAATGAGTATACTGTACGAGAACATGTATGAGTGCAAGTTGAATGTCTAAACTTTTTGTTTTTATAACTCTACAAGGAACCGTTTGTCTTTAAATAAAAGTGATTTATAAAACATATATGTACTTACCAAATGACATATGTCCTGAAAGATTAGATATGTTTTTCTTGACATAATTATGTAGGTATGTACGTATACGAGTATTACTTGTGTAAATAACAGTTTTAGATAAAATATAGTTTTGGCTTTTGACTATATATATATCATACTAGCTGACCCAAACAAGCTGAGCAAACTTCGTACCGCCTCAGAATCAATAAATAAAAAAGCTGAATGATAATTGCAGAATAAACTAAAAAAAAAGATTCAATATTAAATTTAATTTGATTTCTGAACCTATAATTTTAGTCGGTTTCTAAACGACAGGACGAACATCAAATGTTTGACAGGTAGGAATACTTCTTTAAAAAGTAATGGTTAGCCCTTTGGGCCGTTGGACAGGTTCACCCGTCTAGATAATAAGTAATCGTTACTCTGGATGTCCCTGGAATCCACTCTCCAGATCATGACTTGGTGATCATGGCACCAACTCAGGGGTGTAGACTTACGAGTAAAGAAAGAAATGTGAAAATCGGTATAGAAGACGGAGATATCGTACCAAGAAGTTGTTAAACAATTTTTGTGAGTTTTTTAATTCCTTGGAATCGATTCATTCGTTCCTGACATGGTGACAATGGACCAATTCGGGAGTATCACCTTTCCATTAAAAGACACAATTTGAAAACTGGTTCCCAGTTGACGGACGAATCGAGTAAAGATAATAGAAAAAAAACAACATTCAGACGAATTGAGAGCCTCCTCCTTTTTAAAGTCGGTTAAAAAGTAATGGTAATAAATGACATTAAAATAATAAGGACACAATTACTAGTATACTTTAGCTTTTAAGATAACATAAATCAATAATTGTAAAGTAAAAACCCAAATGCAAAAGAACTTCTAAACTAATGACTATTTCGATACGGTACAAGTAGCAAATTCAACAATAAAATAAAATGCTCCTAATTGGATGCAAATCTGAATTTAGTTGAATCTGTTCAGGTTAATAAATCATTGAAACAAGATCCGACGGATACTATCTTTGCCTCATAAAACTTAGTTAAAAGCTCCCGATGGACAAGCTGCACAGTTGTTGTAACACTGGTTAGGTTTTTAATTTTAAGAACAATAATTAACTACGATTGTTTTTTCTTTAGAAATAGATAATTGGGAAGAGATAAAGAAAATTTTAATGTTCATCACAAAGATTTAACAAAATATGACTTTCAATACATACATCTGAAAGCAAATACAGTCTTATCTTTTTTGAGCCATGTCTTCCAGGAAATATTGAATAGTTATATAAAAATTAATCGTAGACTATTATATATTAATTTATATTTAAACTGTAGTTCGACATGAATGTCATTAGATTTGATTATGTTTAACAACTAAAAATACCTTAAAACACCCAAATATGACTTTACGAGTATGGTTAATATTCTTCGTTTCTTATACTTAAATATTCCATTTTTCCAAATCATTTCATTCATTAGTTATATACCTAAGTCGTTCATTCTAGATCAAAATAACTTTCTTTTAATTCTTGAAAACATTTTGTATTGAAAGTTTATTGGCCGTTTAGTAACAAAACGTGGTGCAACTTGCCTTAAATACTGACCAAACGGTGGCCCTCCGCAACGTACCTCCAGGGTAAACATTTTTGTCTTCATCCATTTTCCTCTTTTTATCTTTCTATAATTACTCTAATATTTTAAAACATCAATAATGTGCGTGAAATATTGGAATCACGTATTTTAAAATATCTTTAAACCGTGATTAGTAAGCCCATAAGAATAACGAGGTCTCTACTAGTTGAATGTAAATGAAAAAGTAGCATATGAATTGGTTCTCTAGTAATTTTGAATTGTTTATTGAATTTTTTTATCGCTATATTTGGTCATAGAATTGTATCGTATGACTTTTGTAGCGACAAAATAATATATATATAAACACAAAAGTGATAAAATTTATACCTACATAAAATATACAACATAAGTTGCCGCCTTCAGTCTAGTTTATAATCAAAAGTAAAGTAAAACACTTAGCGCACGATTATCAAGAAAAAGAACATTAAGCAAGCTTAAAACATAATATTATTTGCATTAATTCAATATTAATTTTTATTTTAAAAGTAATTTTCAAGATAATTCGAGTAAACTGCACTGAAAATTTATGTAATTGTCTTTCTAGGATGCTGGCCACTTTATACTAGTATAATAAAGCAGTTATTGGTAGTAGTGGATACTCCATACTTTTTGCTCCCAAAGAGTGCTAGTAACCAGATGATGGGATTATTCCGCAATCATAGTTTATCCAGAGCTAAGCTGTATATTTAATGCAGTCTTTTTTTAGTTATATGTTGTTTAAAGTCTTTAAACACGATTGTCAGGTTAATAGGTACTTGTTACCAATATTATTCGTGATTGATCTCTCAATATCTTTTAGATAATCTCAAAACAACTCAACTTGTACGTAAGGTACTGTTTAAAATTATTATTGTTAACCGTTTGAATGCTGTAAATCTTGCTTGTTATTTTGTGTGATTTATGTTCGGACCTTATGGAGATCGCTGCCGTAGGAAACGGTTTCCCACGTCGTGTTGGTAATTATTATTCGGTTTATTTCCTCTCTGAGTGTTTGCGAAATTGTAATCATTACCTGATTAATTAGTAGGGGTGATTTATTACCTAAGCGAATGCAAATATCGTATTGTGTTAATAGTTCTACAGAACAATATTTGAAGAAAATAATTATCTCTTGATTTTTTAAAGATTTTGTTTCTGTTTTTATTTTTATTTAGGTATTATATTTTGCATTATATCGAACAAATAATTAACCATTTTCCTTTATTTACATAGATCTGTCTCATATCGTTTTATGTAGATATTAGGGAATTATGGGGCTTGTTGTTAGGCGAATAAATAGACCAGCATTTCATAACAGGCATTTAGTCAGTAAGGCGGTAAATTGGTAAGAACTCTGGTGTTGCGAATTTCCATAGGCGACTTACACTTTTCATGTTAGCCTGTCGACTGTTTCTCGGCAATAAAAAAATACGGATAACATTATATCATCTTTTCTTAAGTTTTTGTGACTAGTTCTCATAGTAAAACTACGTTTTAATGGTTTTGGCCGTGGTAATATATTTGATTTTTATTATTTCACTTTTCAGTAGCCGTGATTACAGAGAGCATTATTCATTAACACTTGATAATGTTTATCAAAAAACAATCAGAATGCAGAATAGTTTTTACTAACAAATATTGGGAATAAAAAGCTTACTTTTGTAAAGACGATAAAAATATATAAATTAGATATATACGACGTAGTCTAAAAATAAATGCAGAATTCTACTAATTCCATTAAAAATAACATATTTTTTGCATGGCTACGTTATAAGGGTGGTCTGCAAACAATGTGGGAATATCTCCAAAAATCATTAATGTCCGGCAATGAAGGATTTTTTGCGCAACCCATCTTTTCTTTAATAGTTTTTGGAGTTGTATTCGATAAAGCTGTCCGGCCGGTTATCAAAGGGTAAGTCTCTTTTTAGAATTGGCGCCAAGCAGATTAAGATATCTGGCTTTAACGTGTTAATTAAAAAAAATAACTGTCCTTACTGCCTTTATCAAGCACTTAAGTAAATGAAGACATCCACTATCTATAGTTTATCGCGCTTTTTACACTTCGAAACCGTTAAATGAAGTCTTTGTGATTGCCATTGTGTAGTTGAGTGCGAGTTTTGAAAAAGATTAATTACAAAACATGTTCTGTAGAAAGTCCTATACTAGCTGTTGTCCGCGGCTTCACTCATTTAGTTTATAAGTACTCACAGTTTGAGTCAACAAAAAAGGCAAAAATTTTCACCACGAAGAGGTACAGTTTTCAAAAAGACCGATATACGAGTGTATTTATTTCTAACCAGAAGCAGGTATATAAAATATCGTTATTTTTATTTTGAAAATGACGGAGTTTCATACAAACTTTCTTTCATCCCGTCTTTAACACGATAGGGTTTTAAAAAGTGAGTTTTCAAATATGTTTTTAAGGGTGAATTTTCAGGATAGAAAGAATACGTATTTAAATTTTACCCGGCCCTAGCCACAATAGCTTAGGTTGAGCATTGATATGTCAGTCAGAGAATTCAAGTAATTATATATGTGTAGATAGTTTTTTTTTTATTGCCTTAAGCAGGCAAACAGGCAGACGGCCCGCCTGATGAAAAGTGGTTACCGTCGCCTATGGACATTTGCAACACCAAGGATGTCGCCAACGCGTTGCCGACCTCTAAGAAATTTTATAACGCCCTTCTTAAAGAACCCCATGGAATAGCGCAAAGGGAAAACCGCGGTGGGAAGTTATTATTAAGTTAAGTATTAACATAATTTATTCTCAATTACAATTAAAATGTCGACGTAGTAGTATTGCCTAAAACATTGGAGAATCTATAATTATATACTTTGGGAAGTATCCCAACAGGTATCAAAAGACATACATTTCAATCGCCTAAGTCAGATTGGCGCCGGAAAGAGAATAAAATCAACATCATGTTTATCATAGCTACTCAAATCATGTCCGAACAACTAATTAATATTCTACCAAAATAATTAACATAATGACACATAAAAGCGACATGTGCCTGCGTGCAGATGGCGGCTCTCGTGCTATTTACTGATACGAAAGGTGTACAAAATCAACGGGTGAAATCTCCAAATACTTGACACGGGTGCTTCACGGTCAAATAGTTATAGAGCGCCGCCTATTTGCGCAAAAACTTTCCATTTATCCACCCTTTCCTTTTGTGCAATTTGAAACTAGTGCCATCGATTTGTGCAAATTGTGTATCAGAGCGCGCTATACCAGATGTGCTACTTTTATATGTGCTTCTATTGAAAAGTTTCATTATAATGTTGAATAATCACTTGTACAAAATATATAAAAAAAGTGTGCGTCTCGGGACGCGCGACAGAAGTGATAACTTAAAATAATCGAATTTGAACTATTTAATATTGAAATTGTTTAACTTGAAAAAAGCTTAGGTTATTAATTAAAGTTTATGTATATTAATATACTTTTATTGCGCTCTGTCTTATTGAATATGCACTGTTTGCTACAACTCCATTAATTCTTCAAAAGTCATTCTGTAACATAATTCTGTATAAAACTTAAAAAAAAGAACTTAAATATAAATAGAACAACAAATATAAAGAAAAACAATTTTTAGCTAGACGTGTTGCTGGGGAATTTCTTGCCGCTTCTTCTCCTTTACAGCAATAACACGTTGCGAAGCAGTGTACATAGACTAGGCAGTACAATTAAATTTCAACCTATATATATATGACCTTCAAAAAGTGTTCTCCAGTGGAATTTATTTTGAATAAAAACTTTTGAATTTGAATATGATAATGTAAGGAAAGGTTTAAAAAATATAAAATTAATAAAATATTTTATGAAAATAATTAATATTTTTTTTTATTGATTTTAAAATATATTTTATTCCTAGTTACAATTCTTGAACACTATTAGAATTTTGTGTATGTACATTATTAGTATCATTATTTAATATAATTACCGAAATACGGCTAGCGCTCTGGGTTAGAGTGAAAGAGGAGGAGCCTGCCTACCGCTGCCGTAGACATGAGAGAAAGGGAACCCAAATTGACTGGCGCTGTAAGAAGTTATTACTTCAAAAAAAGTACGTTTCACATATGTTTCAGATTTGAGAACATACTAAAACAGGTGGAAAATACCTGATACTTGTATCAAAGTCACTTAAACTTAAACTTTAAAAATGACTTAATGTGAACTTGAGACATGTCAGCTATACAGTAGAATTTAGATCTACTATGAAAATTAGTCACAAACCAAAGCTTTATTAGGTATCTCGTAATTTAAATCTGCGTTAAGTTCTAATATTCATTTATAAGAAATAAGTATTTCTCTTAAATGTAAATTGGAAATACTGTAAGAATATTTTCTTGGTATAAAATGCATTCATAAAACAACTAGGTCTTGAAATATCTTGAGTTAGCATAAAGAAAATAAAGATAAAATTTATCAATAAATAAGATTATAGTCTTCGTAAAACTAGTAGTTTTATCGACACTAAATATTCAAAAGTAAGAAATAACTAAATGCATTTTATTTTATACATTACTTAAGTAAAATGTTACAGTAAGAATTATTTTAAATCCACTCTTATAGTAAAGAGTTAATATTTAGAAATTGTGTTCAAACATCAAATACCAAAAAGCTTTACAAAAATAAATAAAGATATTAATAAAGGAAGTGGTTTTAATATCAATTTCATAGGATTAATCATTGAGATATGACCTACGCCCTGTATTGTACTATGTAATTTAGAACGAAGATGTAAGTACAATTTATTTTGGTTCAAATTGAATAAAATGCTCGTTTATAAGCATTTTCTAGTAGTCCAAGTAGCAAAGGCTTTTTAGGATTCCGTAGGCACATAGAAAATCAAAATCTTTATAAATTCCTCAAGCCCGGGAGTTCATTTTTCTTTCACTATATATATGAATTTAGAAAGATAATATTAACTGATGAATGTTCGAACAGTCCGCGCGTCTCGTTATTCATTGCGAAAAGTGACTTAGATATTGCGAGCGAAAATGGAAGAAGTAGTTTTCAAGATAAAATTATGTGTGTATTTAAATTTATTTGTAAAGAAATTAAAAACTTTGTATTTAATATATTTTAAGAGGGACATTTGATAAAAAAATATGTTAACTTTATAAATGGATAATACAAATAATCAGATGTCCATTAATATCATTCAATGGAATGCCCGAAGCCTTTCTCCTAAATTAACCTGTTTTAGTGACTTATTGATCCGCGAAAATATTCATATAGCTATAATTAGCGAAACTTGGTAAGAGGTTGAAGCTGAAGTTTATATTAGTGGTTATAATATTTTCAGGCAAGACAGGTATGATTCATATGGCTGATTAGCTATCTTAGTACATAAGTCTATTAAAGCTTATTCTTATTCTGTTAATGTAAATAATCAAAATATAGAATTATCGTGCGTTAAGTTAGTTAACTGTAAGGATTTGGAATACGTTATGTTAATATACTTGTTAAAAAACGGATCAGCAATATCTTTATAAGCTTTAAATATTAATAATTTGATATAATTTATAAGAGAATAAAAAATACGTCTTTTATTTTACATCTATATATTTGGAATACTCGAATTTAAATATACTGACAAATAACAAAAAAACAACTTATAAAACTTTATGGAATAAAACAGAGGTTTCATTTCAAACATCCTCCAAACACTAAGAGAGACGAGGTTCAATTCCAAACATCCTCCCAACTCTAAAAGAGATAAAATTCTTGATCATATATATAATATGCAAACTTGCACGACAGTTGATGATGATGAATGATACGAGTTGTCTGATGTTCGTTAATACTAATAGCCCCTTCCCTTAAACGGGGAAACTTTTCTTGGGATACCAGATACCTCCAGTTTGTACAAATGCAGCTGGACCGGCTCCACTTTTGTACTTATTGAAGTTTTTACGAGTACAGTTCCCACTATGCCATCCTTTCCTTCTATCAATGTCTGTATTATGTACAAAAGCCACTTTAATGTCTTCTCCTTTATCTCCATATAAAGAACATCTTCCTTTCATATGTCTGTAGTTTTCCTTTCTTTTAAATGCAGTAGTATTTGTATTAATGCTTACTTGTTGTTGGCTTTTATTAAATAACGTAGAACCCTTTGATGGAGACGATACTGATGATGTGGTCACAGCCTTATTTGATGTAATATACAGTTGTTCTGGACAAAAAACAATGTTGTGTCTTTTTTGACATATGAAACATTTTATATATAATTTGCAAAATTTAGCTATGTGTCCCCTTTTTAAACATAAATCACATGCCCGTTTTTTCCTTATATGCTCTTTTCTTTGGTCGACACTCATTTTACCTATTTTAAAACATTCGGCTGAACTGTGATTTTCTTTATCACACCAAATACACACTGTTTTCCTTTCCTTTTTATTTGTGCTAATGAGACACTCCGCCGTATGCTCCCTTGTTGTGTTGGTATCTTCATGCGCAGTGAATGTGCTTCTTGCCATATTAAAACGCTGTTCACTTTCTACCTCCTTTCTAAGGAATGTCAATAAATTATTCAGCTCTTCTTCCATCTTATTGCTATGTTTAGCTGAACGTTCCCAGGCCTTAAGTATTTCCTGAGGTAGCGCAGACTCTACCATAGGCAGTATAAACGCAGCATAATTTTTTGATATACCCAATGTTTCAAGGGCCCTCAAATGTGCACTCAATTTATCGTATAATGATACGAGAGACTCCTCTTGATTTTTATTCAGTATTAATTGTAGGAGTTCTCGCACATAATGTTGCGTAAGAAGTTCCTCTCTAGCGTACCTTGACATGAGATGTTCCATGCACTTGATGTAGTTCTCATTCGAGACTGGATAACTTTCTACTAGAGTTCTAGCCTCGGTGTGTGGTACGATAGCTTGTAGCAAATACTGGAACTTGTCTTCTTCTAACATCGAACTTTCATGGATCTTTTTAAACTGATTCCAAAATGGAAGCCAATTTTTCACGCTACCATCAAATTTCGTGATTTCTAACTTTGGTAAACGTATTTTTAGGGGTTGAGTATGAAGAAATGACTCACACTTTTGTGGAATGTTCCTCTCCTCCTTCTGTTTTTCCACCAACATCTCACACTTAGTTAAAATGCGCAGCCATCTTGAAGTATAATTTTCAGTTTCTTCCAATTCTTTCCCCAATTGGTCTTCCGAAAAATCCAGGTTAGATGTAATCATATCTCTTATCTTTCCGTCAATTATTTCTATAGCTTCGTGGTATTGCCTTAATTGCTTTTTTGCAGATTCTATTTCTAAGAAGTCCGTTTGCGGTCTTTCCAGAAGCTCTTCCAAACAGTTGGCATTCTTGGTAAATAATCGCCGCATAACGGATCTTTCTTTCTTTTTTGCATTTAATCCCTCGGTCGCCATGTTAAAAAACGGATCAGCAATATCTTTATAAGCTTTAAATATTAATAATTTGATATAATTTATAAGAGAATAAAAAAATACGTCTTTTATTTTACATCTATATATTTGGAATACTCGAATTTAAATATACTGACAAATAACAAAAAAACAACTTATAAAACTTTATGGAATAAAACAGAGGTTTCATTTCAAACATCCTCCAAACACTAAGAGAGACGAGGTTCAATTCCAAACATCACTGCTGTGAAGTGTTGTGCCCTGTCCCCCAAGACCAAACGTCTAGGAATGACATACTCAAGCCGAAGCATTGAGTGAAATGAAAGACTTTAAGTTGTGAATATGTTCAAAAGGATATTAAATCAAAATAACATTAATATTGGCCATAAATCGTGATCTTCTAATAGCAGGAACCCATCGCTGCAAAGCCGTTAACCCTATGTTCTCAAGGTACATTATATAGAAGTGCTGATCAGGAAACAGGTAGACTTTCAAAGATCGGTGTATACACATATAATAATTTGTAGTATTATGTTGTAAGTGCAAGATGTTATGTAGTTATGAACAATGACAAATGTGCTGTCTCGTGACATAAGCTCATCACCTGAGTACGCCTTGCCTTCAGCCAAAAGTATTTCTATGAACATTTCATAACAAATTGTATAATTTTGTGTAAGGCACCCCTCCTTGTTCACCCGGCTTCTCAATATTATCTAAATTTACGTCGGTTCACAACATACTATAGCTGGCGAGAAGAACCGACAAGAAACTCTCCAGCAGTACGTCCTAACACACTAAAAACCTCATTTGGAGTGCCTTAAGTGGTAAATTGGAAAAGCTATAAGACTTGAGTGAACGTATCACATCAGAGTCACTCTTCCAAAATATCAAATAAAATTGTAAATATGAAGAATAATACCTTATCGACGTCCCCGGATGTAAGATAGGAGTTTCACAGTAAAGTAATGATACAGTTTAAATAAAGTTTAAGTAGTGATACCCTCTACATCTCATAAATTTCCCATTAAGTTACTAGTGTAAGAGTTTCAGGGAAAGTTCTCCGTAAAGTAAAGATGAAATTAAATTGCTATTGAACTGGAGTATTCCCTTACGCTCATATTGTTTGAAACCTATTTGTCAGAGACAGGTTTCAGATTCCACCGTAGAGTAAAGATGTAAGTTAAAGTAAAAATAAAGTGGCAGAACCCTACATCCGTTTACCGACTCTAACCCTAGAGATGAGAACATAGCACGTATGGTCAAGTTTAAATTGAATTAGTCATGAAATGGCGGTACTATACATCTAGGGTGTCAACATCAGTAATACTGCTCATATTTTATTCATTTCCTAGTAATAAATAATCCTTTCAGATTCAGTCAGGATTGCCTGGCCTAAATACTTCAAAAGGCTTTCATGGAGTCACATATCTTGGATAAGAAATAAATTTTGATACGAATGATCCGCTTGCAAAACGGTAGCTGATCCCTCACTGAAGTGCCCTCGCATCTCCAAGTTGATCCACTGCTAAACTGGCTGCAAACCCTCAATTACCAAATCAGTTAAATTCAATATGTGAAACTATTTTAGTCTCTTGAATACACATATTATAATAACAATCTAGGTTTGCTTAAAAGCAGCGCCCGAGAAAACCTGGATAATTGTCGAATAACCATCCTAGGTTAGTCGGTCCCGATAAGCGCTGAGTCGTGAATTCAACGCCCAAAGTTCCAAGATTCTAGAAAACCCGGACCTAAACTGAATTTATATAAAACCATTCAATATGTATTTTCACATCTAACTAGTTGTTGTTTCATAACAGTAATATGCCTTTTAATATATATTCAGCGTCAATAGAGTCACTTTCCTAAAGAAATGTATTTCAAAAGAGGAAACCTCATTAACAAAATTTAGATTAAAATGAGAAACTCTATTGCACTAAATCAAGCCAAACGCCAAAGGCAAACCTTTCTAAACAATAAAGTATTTAAATCATTAAAAGTAAAAAAAAAAACCAAATAAACTTTAAATTTCTTAAAGTTTGACAAGCTTTCCCAAGTAAATTTCATGACTGTTGTAGAGTGTAATGTAATAGTGCAGTGTTATAAAAATATATATAAATAGACTAATAAATAATATTACAAATCAAGACTACGACCTCACAGACCTAGGTCAGTAATAAACTTTTCTATATTCAAAACAATCAAAACTCATTACGACGTCTGACTTCAAGCTCAGTGCCACAAGAGTAGATAGGCATTAACAATCAACACCCAAACTCCAATCATCGATCAGCAGCAGCAAGTAAGAGTCTATAATCAGGCCCATCAACATGTATGCAACAGCAAGACCAGAACTCCTATATGTAAAACCTATTGACCTATAATTAATTAATTTTCCATAGCAAATTAATGAATAATTATATTAATTGAAAAGAATCATCAAAAGCTTCCAATAGTTCCTGACTATAAAGAATTAGTGATATTTAATTAAGTTTCTAAAGTCAATATTATATTTAAGTATCCTTAAATTATTATTATTAATAATTAAAATATTATTATCCGCAAGAGACTATGTATCATAGCACGCTCAGGTTTTATAATTAACCCTACAACTAATAATTTATTTAACTCTGAAAATTAAAACTAAATGTACCTACAAAACGATTTTTTTATCTGTTTATAACGGAGAAGTCAATTAAGACTTACTTTAAATTAATTTAAGTTCATATAGCTGATAATCCATATAATATATAAACTAAGGACAGTAATTAGTAAGATCTAAAACAAGTGGGTCAGTAGATAGTAAATGAGCCTACCTATCATTACATATAATCATGTAAGACTCCATAAAAAGTCTTATGGATTTCCTTAGCATTTATGCCTATATAGGTTAAAGGAACGTTCCTATTAATCTAGAAGTTTGAAGAACCCTAACACGTTTAAAGTCGACCAGCTAGGTATAACAAAATCAATGCTAACTATAATATGTGCTACTAAGAATAACTTTCATTACTAATCAGACCTTTAAGGATAATTTAAATTTTATACATACAAGCAATTATTATTATACTACTAATATATTACAAAAGACAAGAAGACGTGAACAAGCCAGAAGAAGATCTGTAAATATAGATAAACACAACAAGCACGATATCAAATAAGTCTGCACGACTAGTAAAATTAATAATGTATTGAATAAAGCTTGAAGACCTAGCTGGCCGTGTGGTAAAATCTGTAACATCTATATTCGTAGTACATATTCTGGAAATATAGTTGTTTTTGATTAATATCGATTAGTTTATCCATTTAATTCTCAATCAGATTTTCTCCGTCTGAAACATATAAAACACAAATTTTCTTGAGAATAATTTTTTCATGTCTTGTTCTGTCAAACACGAATATTCAAGCCCACTTTTTCTGTCTGATTTTTGAACAATGAAAAATTAAATTATATCAAAGAGTTTAATAATAAATGCATAATTTATCCGAAATAAACTGGAGAATACATTATATGAAGAACAGCCATACCTGTCTTTATATTGTAGTCAAAATTAAATGATTACATCGAGGATGAAAAAGAAAAACTATGCGATGAGGCGTACCGTTATACTGCTCATCATCTGTTTGCTACAAGCTACTGATTGGGTTAATATATTCAATATCAATTCGAAAAACATTAATTGCTGGAGATTTTAATGGACATTATCCAAATTGGTCCACAAAGTGTGATACGAGAGGCAAACATATGGTAGATTCATGTCTTGAAAATGGATTTCTATGACTTAATGATGGATCTTATACACGAATACAATCAACAGAGGGTAATTTATAAAATCAACATCAGATATCTCATTTGCTTCCACTGATATAGCAATTAAGTTCCAATGGCTAACAAAATTAATCATTAAAATGTATGTCAATATTCCAAATTCTTTTAATACTGGTAATGGACGTAATTACAAAAAAGCAGATTGGATCCAATATACACAAAGTCTTGAGAAAAATTTGAGACTTAAGATAATATTCAAGATATGTATGATACTTTTATTGAACAGCTGAACATGGCAGCGGACAAGCATATACCTCTAGTTAAATCCTGTTCTAAACCGCAAAGTAAATTTAAACCTAAAGACTACTGGAATCCAGATTTATCACACGCAGTTGCTCAAAGAAGACTAGCGTTATCTAATTTCCGTCAATCGTAAAAATCGATGATAGGCCTCTTAACTTATTAGAACGCTCAAAGTACTTAGGTCTTTGGTTGGATAGCAAATTGAATTGGGGTAAACATATTAATGAAGTTATTAACAAATGTAAAAAAACATCTAAATATATTAAAAATGTTGTCAGGAAATTCTTGGGGGGTACACACTAATCACTTGCGCCAATTATATATTTCCCTCATAAGGAGTTGTGTGAATTATACTTGTTTTCTATATGATTGTGCTGCTAAAACACTAATTGTGCACACTGCTAATCAAAACTTGATAAAGTTCAGAATCAAGCTATGAGAATCATAGGAGGCTTATATTAAAACCACACCAATCCATGTCATGGAAAGTGAGTTAAGAATTATGCCCTTGCCAATACAAAGGCAATATTTGGCATATAAATTCTCTTTAAAATCTAAATCCTGATATAATAATACACAAATAAATAGTCACAAATAGTTTAATATCAAACTTAAACACACTTTTCGTCACCTCGAAACCTATCCTAGTGGTCTATATGGGGAAGTTAGCCAAATTAACATTCAATCTGCTGATTTTTTACAAATGTATAATTTAACTACTTGGATAACAGATATTGATGTAAGGAATATAATTCTTTATTAATTATTTAGATTGTATCATGCAAAAATAATGCATGCAAACTATGAACCTAACTTATTATTAAACGAAGTTATTATGGATTTAGATTTAAAGTATAAAGATTGGCATAAGTTGTTCACTGATGGATCAAAAAGCGCAGAAGGACGTGGTGCTGGCTTCTTTAATCCAAATTTAAACTTTAAATCATGTTTTTAAGACTCTAACAAATATTTATATAATGTCCCTGTAACTAATATAATATCCAATATCCAAAGCTCTGTCCTATGTCCGTAACAAAAAATTAAAAGAGTTAGTAATATTTTGCGATAGAAAACGTGCCTAACAGCAATTGGCTCGATGCGCCTCTGGCCGCAGAGGTATACCGATAGCCTATGATATTTTGGAAAAGATCCATGTAAGTTATATGCAGGAAAGAATAGTGACATTGCAATGGGTTCCAGTACATATTGGTTTAAAGGGCAATGAAGTAGCGGACTCTCTGGTCAAATTAGGAATCACGCATGGTGTACTAATCGATCAGTTACCTGACTACACGGAAATACTTGGTAAATTTAAATCTTTATGTAATGTATGCATAGCAAATGGAAGTACTTTTTTTGTCAGCATAATTTATTCCCAATGGAATGCCAAACTTCTAAGATTTTCTGTAATTCTATAAAGATTTATCTATCGCTTAAGACTATAAGCTAGGTCATTAAAGTCAATGGGTAAGGTTATTAAGGTACAGTTACGAACAAATTTTTAGAGTTCTCTTCTTACAAATCTATTACAGCACCCATCATTCTGTGTAGAGCGATACACACTTGACTGGTTTTTTTAGTTAAGACGTAACGCGGTCATAATACGCTAGTATATTCAGATCCTATTAATTTATAACGATTTGAATGACAATGAAACACATGTAAAGTAAACAACTCTACCTTAAGGGTCACTTGAAATATTTTAAAGTGGACGTTTACACTGGTGTTAACGAGGCATCCCCCTATAAAAAGTTTTGTCTGCGTACATAAATCTTAGCTTGTAGGAATATGAAGGAGACATTACAATGCGAACCTATAAATATTGAGTGTTTAATGAAATATTTTTATAGCGCCGTAAAATATTATGGTGTCGAGAAATCTCTGCGACGCCACTCTCATTGACTTCCAAAATTTCAATTATAACTGACACTCTCAGAGGTGGATTAATATTTCATAATTTTAAATAGGATTGTTATTATAAAACACTAGCTGCGTCCGCTGTTTAACCCGCGTGGTGAAGCAAAAGCATATTTTGGATAATTCACAAACACACTATATCTTTATAAATGTGTTATTCTAATGTGTAAGCTATATTATTGTAAAATTTCATCAAAATCCATTCAGTAGTTACATTACAGTACATTCTTACAAACTTTCGCGTTTATATTATTTATAGAGACTATACTGCTTCCAAGCGCTTATTTTACTTTTGGCGTTTGCACGTCTATCAAGTCCACATGAAACAAATGACATAATTGTCGTACTTTGTAGTTGTGATATAACGCACAGACTATTAAAACATCACCACTATACGTAAATAAATCAAAAGTAATCGATTAGAAAATAATAAATGTTCTACTTTAAAGAAAAATAATTAATTAAAAGTTATTTATAAATGCAGTCGATTTTTATATAATATAATGTATACTACCTGTGTAATATTGTATTTGCTTTATTCTTGTCTGTTTGTTTGGAAGATATCGTTCTTTATTACATAAAAATAAGATCGCTCTTTTACAATATTTTAGCCTCAAGTCCTCTGTTATGATTAAAAAAAGAATTATCAATTTATTGTATATGTATCATATATATTAGCCTGTAAACATTCTATATCCTCGATGTGCAGATGTATTCACGATATTGGTTCTCAAAATCATAATTTCCAGAATTTATTTAGGTTCGCTTTAAAAAGGATCTTTATTTTATAGTTTATTTCAACATAGCCTTTAAAAACAGTCGAAAATCCATTCAAAGGCTGTTTATAAAGAACAACTAGTTAATAAGCAATCAATTGAAGTTACTAAAATACATATCAATAAATATGAGGTGCCTTAAATAATATAGTAATATCCTTTAGGTTCTCTGAGAGCAACGGTAAGATTTTTCTTTCTGGAGCGGTTTATCAATGGGTTGTATTTCTTTGACGCTGTTATAATCTACAACTATCTGAAACTTTATCATTTGCGGTGAACGTTTTAATGAGTTTCTGATGTCATTCGTGAATTGTAGTCGTTTCTGGATTTTTATTGCTTTTATGTCTTTAGAACGAGATATTAGGGTTATTTATATGAACATAAAACATTTTAAACACTCCTGTCTTACTGTTATTTTTAGGGTAACGTTTACCATATATGCAAAAACGGAAGCCTTGTCCAATCATCATGCCCCTCTTAATTTTTATGTAAGCCACAGTCTATGTGGTTTATGTTTGACAGGAAGGTGCATTTTTTATGTCACTACACAAGGTCGTACTGAAATTGCGAAAAGCTAAAAATTACAGACAGGGGTCACCCATACATGTGACATCAGAATGAAAATTAGTTTTAGCAGGTCATTAAATCATAATAGAGTAGAAAATACTAAAAGAAATCCGAATGGTAGAACTAAGGAAAATTTAAAAGAAAATTTATTTGAGCAAGATCCCCTGCGTAGATAAAGCCTAACAATGACACCAGGAGAAAATATGTCTTAGACATTACATATATCATGAGTAATGATGTTCTTGTGACAACTAAAAAAGACACATTTCACTAAATTAGTAAAGATTTTCTACACAAATCACAATTCATACATTAGAACAATATCCAACAAACCAATGAATCTAATCAGAGAGAAGAAATAATAGGCCACTATTAATATGTAGTTAGTATTTATTGTACATTTTTACATGATACGTTATTCAAAAATATCACTCTTCAAGTAGCCGTTAAAAACTCAGTAACCAGTATTAAAATTGCTTACCTACTTTGCTTATAAAGATGTATTCATTAAAACACAGGCTCTAAGTCTCCCATAGTGAATAAACAAAAGTTATATCGTAAAACGTATGAGTCCAAAATATAATGATTTTAATTGCCCCGTGCTACTTTCGCGGGTTTCGTGTCCGCTGGGCGGATGTAGAAAAAATTGCCGCAAACAACCCAAAGTACAGTCATGTACATCTGACAATTATAAATTGTAATAATTTATCGCAATCATTCACGAACATGAACGGATAAAGAATTATACTTGACGTCGTCTGTAATTTTGACAGTCACAGTATCATTGTTACATGTTATTATCGTGTTTGTCTTAGCGCTGCTGCTAATCTGCTACCGAAAAATGTACCACTGTTTCCCGTTGGCATGTTTTTGTAACTTTTAATTATTCGCCGTAATAAATAGCTTTGTAAATTACTGCTTGGATTAATATAAAATTATTGTATATCATAAGTCAGCGTAGCGTGGGTTCACTCTTGATGCACGATTTGCGTTGTCTTTGAATAATATGTTAAGACTTGAATACATGCCGACGATCTTGAAAGTTTGGGAGGAGCCCCTGTACCGAGTTACACGCGGGGAGCGGGCAATATCAATGCGGCCGGCTAACGGAGTATGATTATGTGTGATTTATTTTACACCGAACATTTGAAACTACAACTACTACTAAAGACTAATAAACCAACCTCAAAAAAGGAGGAGGTTCTCAATTCTTCGTGTAAATATATATTTTTTATATATGTTCAGCCGTAACTTGTTGTTTCTGACCCGATTTTGATAATTATTTTGCGTTCAATTCAGCAAAACTGTGAAATGGTTCCATAAAATATTACTGCTACCGGACTTTGGGTTCTGAAGATATAGCAAAAAAAATCCTTGAAATCAGGCGGAAATGTGAATTTTTTGTGGCTTTTCAGTCATAACTTTTTTGATTCTAAATAGATTTTAATCATTATTTTTGCGTTAGATTCTGTATAGTTTCAAAATAATCCCATAAAGATTCTATTGGTATTAGATCTTGAGTTCCGAAGATATAGCAATAAATCCCTAAAATCAAGTAGAAAACGTTGCAATGTTGGACGTCTGTAACTTTTTTGTTTGTGAACCAATTTCGATGTTTTTTTTTCATTGGTTTTAAAGTATTTTCATAACAGTTTGGCACAAATTTCATTGCTATCGAACTTTGGGTTTCGAATATATACCAAAAATCTTGTTAAAATTATGTAAAAATGTTTAGTTTTTGGGGTATTTCATCCATATTTTTATTATTCCTGAATCAATTTTGATCATTCTATATTTGTTGGATTTGAAATAGTTTCATAATGATTTCATATACATTTCAGTGCAATTAGTATCTTGTTTCCGAAGATATAGCAGATTTTTGTTCAAAATCAAATAGGAAACGTATTGAAATATTGTTAGGTTTATGAAATCTTAAAATGAGTAGGTACCTAATTAAAATCAATAGCGTGTCGTACTTGATTCCACTAGGACTACGTAGGCGTACAATGAAAATCCATATCGATAAATGGCAAAAGCGCGTAAATTGAGTTATGAGATCCGTCCTATTTAGAAAACATCGATGATTGGAGATGAGATTCAAACGAAAAGGCTTGTTAAAACCAGACGGCGGGTTTAATCATAATTATATATGTAAAAATTGTATGTAAGAATTTTCTCCAAGCATTTCCACCAATCAGACTTCTAAAAGAACGGATAAAAATCGGTTCTGAGACGCGGCCTAAGATTGCGTCGAGATGGCTTTCTGTAAACCAAAAAGCACGAGCCGCGCCGCGGCAGTGGTCGGCGAGTGTCAAAATCGTTTAATTTATATATGTTCACTGACCAATATGTGTTAGCGAAACTTTGTTTGTTTTACCATCATAACGACGTGTTTGTTAGTGTGTTTTTATTATATATTAAATAATATATTTTTTTTATTGCGGGAGTTTAGCAGACAGGCAGACGGGCCACTTAATGGAAAGCGGTTACCATCGCCTATAGATATTCGCAACACCAAAGGTGCTACAAATGCGCTGCTGTCCTCTTAAGGGAGACTGGAACCTGGTCACTAATGCCGGAACACAACTTAAGGTTGTTATGGCGACATACTTTAGACCTGGTCTAATCTAACAAAAAAGAAACCAACTTCAAGGGTAGCTACCAAATTCAAAAAGTAAAATTTTCTACAATATGTTAAAAACAGTGGCAAGCAAACCATAATAATTACTATATGCATTACAACAACAAAATATTGCAAAATATAGTAATTTTTATGGGTTACTTCGGTGGCAAGTAACCCATAACCCTTCAAGATGTTGTAGAAAATTTAATTTTATGCCTTTTATTTACTTTTGCAGTGGGTTTCTTATTTTGTTAAATTTTTATTATAAACAAATACTATTAAAATTTTAATTACTAACTGTACACTGTAAACTTTTCCAACTACAGGATTTTTTCTGGAAATGATTTAAAATTTAATCTAGTCAAGATTAAACGAAATCGTAATTCTAATGTGACTTTTTCACTGATCGATAGCAAATTTTATGAATTAAAATGTTTGATTTTTTCCCTGGAACCCGTGGGTATTTTCTCGGGAGCAGGTTGAAGTTTTCGAATGAATAAAATTTGTTTTTTCCGAGACAGTTTCTACTTAAACGATAGCTAGCCTTCTTTTTAAAATTCTGCTATTCTTTCTGTCCCGGGAATCCCATGGGAATTTCAAGTCAGGCGTGAACGAAGTCGCGGGCATATTCTAGTTATTTATAAAATAAATTTATTGGCCATTTCTTGAGGTAACTTCTCTCACCACACTCCTGCTGGCTGCCATAATAGTAAGCATAATATAAACGAAAAGTTATATTTAACAATTAAAAGTTCAATTCTTTATAGTTTTACCTTTGTTAATAAAAGCTTACATTTTTATGCATACTGTTTAATAAATGGGAAAGTGAGTTTTTTAGTTTAGCTATCCCAAAAAATAATGAATAAAATCTCATATATCTTAAAACTTTTCTTTAATATGTTACATATTTTTTGGGACAAAGCATTGGCTTGTGCTCGACATCGGCACCTGAGTGAGTGACACCTTGCCACTAGCCGCAATCCCTTAAACATCTGCCCGCGGTGTCACCGAGCCCGTTTAAGTACTTCGTAATGTACTATGACTAGTTTCTGTTTTAACCGGACCATAAATGGCTGAATACGTTTTTTAAAGTACCCAGAATAGGCACAAAATATTTTATTTATTAAGTGTTACGATCACTAGGCTTTTGTATATTATACAGCAAATAAAGTTTAAGCCTAAAAAGCAATGGTACGAAGTTTGAATGACAGTATTTATCTTTTTGAATAAAATCGATTTCAATTCAATTCCAAATGTATTCAATAAAATATTTATTATTACTTGAAATATTGATATGCACATAATATGATCCAACTATTATGCTTCAACGGTAGTTAATAAAACATCTATTTGGTATGCGAGTTGGTAGATATTTATAAAATTCAGCGGTCCCAACTAATTCATGTAAAAACCCATCATAAATTAAAAGTTGTCTGAAAATGCCTCTTGATTTTGGTTCACTAAAGTATATGAAATAATGTTATGTCTACGTGCTTAATTTACCCATAGATGCGTTTTGTTTAGATGTCTATATATTCTATTACTTTATACTAGAACCCTGCGAAAATAGCTTAACAAGCGCCGCGAATTGTGATTTCTATTATACTCTCCAGAAGGATAAGAAAAAGGGAAGCATCATTTATCAGTAAATTATTATGTCATAGGATTTTCAACCGTAATTGGGTTTCTAGGATGGTCGAAGGTCATTGGACATCCTTCAGCGCTGTCTAGTCCTGTGTGAAAATGAAGAGAATAGGGTGATCCGCTTATTATCACTCCCTACCACTATATTTTAAGCATGACATAATAATTTACAACGCCACCAACATTTCCGGGTACTGCAAATTCAATTTCACACAACACTACACAGTTTAATATTAGTTACTTGGAAAATTACGTGTTTTGTAAACACCTCTATAGATTTAACGCGTATTGAATGAGAACAATTTGTCGATCGGCGTCGTAGGCTCGATCTTATCTTATTCCATTGTGGTTAACTTTGGATACAGATTAAGTTTAACTGCTTTGACAGTTTCGTTTTACAAGTAATTGTTTGTTGGTTACTCGTGTATGTAACCATGTAGATTGATATCTCGATGTCTTCTTTCTCTGTTCACTTGTTTGTGGGTGTTATGAGAATACAATGTTCCTACATTTTTTTTCGCAACATTATAATGCCTTTGTTTCATTTTAAAGATTTTTAAAAAGTAAATATTGTCCTGAAGTGATAACCATTTTTTTGTTATATACAGTGACGGAATGAAAAACTTCTCCAGTTTTCAAATTGATTAATTTAACGTTCCGTAAGCACATGTTACCTTTTTAAACCAAGTCACAGAACAGGCTGTTCCACAGAAAATTATGTTTAACTGTTTGAAAACAAAGTTTAAAATTATTTAGGTCAAAGTTATTGATTTTCTGTCTTCTCTAAGAAGATTGTTTAGAGATGTAAAACCTTTTATTGGTTTTTTACATTTATGTTAAGCGTAGGGATTATATCCTCTTTGTTTTTTATTGTTCTTCTCAGCGTCTGACATTGCAATTTTATTTTTTCACGTTTCTGTCTGTACAAACCAATAAATAAAATTAAAGGTCTGTTTGTAACGTCGAATAACATCTTACTAAATGTATATGAAATTATATACGGTACCTATATAAAAAAACTTGTTGTTTGTTTTGATGTTAATTTTTGAAACGGCTGGACCGATTTTGACGGGACTTTCACTGGCAGATAGCTGATGTTATAAGTAGTAACTTAAGCTAACTTTTTTTGGCTTTATAGAAAAAAATCCAAGCAGATGTAGTCGCGGGCACAGCTAGAATTTTATAAATGTAAAATTTATAAATATGTTGATGGTAGTGTTTCTTGCACTCGTGCAAGCAAAAGCTAACTTTAAGGTGACGAACATTTTCATTCCGCAAGTGTACACTTATTACTGTTGACTTTTCTTTTTCGTTTGGTCGCTTAAGCCTGATTTAAATTGTAGTAGTTAACTTGCGAATAAGCCATCTGAATATACTGTCTATCTATCTATCTACTTGTGACTTATTCATATATCTTACCAACCGTTCATTTGGCTATTGGTTTAAATTTCAAGCAAGTTAAGGCAAACTAATGAATAGTAATAAATACGAACCGGACAATAATTGACAATGTATTATTATATAACTGGAAAAGTCACTTAAGTCCGCTAGTATAAATAGGTAGAGAAGTGATGTTAATATGTAATATTTCTTATTTATGTATATTTATAAAAAATAAAATAAGACATATTGTAAATTCCTAATCTAGGTCGGTATAATGTGTATTATTAAAAACATATAATGGACATTGAAACAGAATCCAGTAAAACGTAGAGCGAAGTAAATACAAAACAGGTAGTATCTTATATTTACTTAAATATCCCTTTATATATGAGTTCTAGCGATATAAGCGCCAAAGTCCAAACTAAATCAAAAAGTTCATCAAAAGCGTTAATATTGTTTTTATTTTAAACATTTCGAATAATTTCGACGGACGAGCAAAAATCTCAAAATTACGCAAAAAATAAATCGAAGATCGACTAGTGACAAAAAAAATATTATTTTCTTTAGAAATCTATAGAACTACCAAGCATTATGCGCGGGCGCATCGTTTGTGCATGTTGACAATGCATGAAACCCTTTTGCGACACAATACGCGTCAGTAATCTAGATCATGTGATGTATTGTAAATTTGGCAGACAATGTCGAATTTTTCAATATCTCATTCGATGACTATTTCAGATAAATTGCTTTTACTTCTTTCTTTCTCAAACTTGGCACAAAACACAGTTTTGTCGTGGTGGCACAGTTGCAGTAACGTGGACTTAAATCCTGGTAGAGTAAAACTACTGTTTATGCTGCGTGAGACCTTAAATACTAACCCGAGTTTCCAGATTGTGTTTTGAAAATCTCCCCAATTAACTAAATTTATTATGTCAGCTGTAACGTAACATCCACACTATGCTCATTATTAGATTATATTATTGATAAGCTCGAATTTTAATGTGCCAGAAACAATATCTTATAACTACCCCAAAGTTTTTGTTCCCGAAGAAAAAAATCTAGAGAAAAATTTCTTAATCTAGATATATTTTTAGTTTCTTAGCCATTTAGACAAAAAATATAACTCTTATGAAGTTGTTAAGTGCATGCATCCGTTGGTTTTTCTGTCCACCTGTTTGTATTTGTACGTCAGTGTATTTTTTTCGGAAACTTGATTTGTGTGAATTAAATATGATGAATTGGACCAATATGGATGCAATCTGACAAAATAACGTGATGACTTTGACATGGAGCTCTTTAAGAAAGGCGTAATAACATTTCTTAAAAGTCGGCAACGCGTTAATGATGCTCCTGGTGTTGCAAACGTCCACAGAGGACGGCAAACCCTTTAATTATAATAGGCTGTCTTCCTACTTAATACAATAAAATGGCAGTAAACGTTTTCAAGACTAATACACATATTTAAAACTAGGTATTTATTTAATTTTTATTTCACCTTTCGGTCACTTTTCAGTGGCCGTGATCACGGAAGTCAAAAATGGCAAGTGTCAATGAGTAATACAAATGTTATATATTTAACCTACCCCCAAATTGTTCATAAAATAAAAAGGTATATTATCTTAGTCACTACATAGTGCTGTATTGAAATTACGAAACATCTTAAGAACTAAATGTTGCTATATAGCTGTACATAAATATGTATGATTTTTTTCCAATGTAAGTATTTAGTTTTATGGGATTGGTCAGATTTTGGAAAATCAGGATGTTCTTCACATGGGTATTTATAAGGTTGCTGTCGACAATCATTATCCTAAACATGCTTATTTATAATCTTAGGCATCGTGTTAGTGCCGCGGGCTGCGGCGTCCGATCCTTTGAGTGCAGCCATATATCACGGCTCCTAAGTAGACAGTATATCAACCGATATTCAGAGTAATTAGCCCTTTGGCGACGGACCTCCTGGATTTATTGTTGTAGGGCGGTAATGCGTCCGACAGCCGTGTTGCCGGCTTTTGTTCTCGCAAGCCGAAATTCAATTTGATTATTATTATGTCCATTATAATTGAGCCTAACTACACACGGGGCTCCATTCTTACGCGTCGTGTGATGATCTCTATCTAAACTATTACTTGAGCCGTGACTACATAATTAACTGTATACTTGGACCAATTGAAACTGTTAAAACTTGTCCTTTTGTAGTTCCGTACTATACGAAAACAACTAGTTTGAAATGAAGGGTTCCGTAATTATAACCAACACTTTTTTGTTATTAGACCAATAAACCTTTTTTATCAAAATTACCTCATATCTTAAGAATTATTCTAAGGATTTTACTTCAATCAATTTTGAATAAATTTTTGTTATACCCTTTTTATACCTTAATATCCAGAGACGGGCACAGTTTTTACCAAAATGATGACACTGTCTATGGACATAAATAAAAGATAATTAATGAACATCATTGACATGAGTTACCTACCCATACCCCACGTGCCTATATGCACTGAAAACATTAATTTTTATTGCTGAAGTACAGCAGACAAATTGGCTGCCTACCTGATGGAAAGTGGTCACTGACGCTTTTATGCCGCTGACGCCTATAGACATTTGCAACACCAACGTGTTACAAAGCAAGTATTAGTTAAGTAGGTATTTTATTATTTTTCTTACTTCCTGCACAGATAAATCTCCTATAATTATGGAAAGTAGATTTAATTGTAACTTGTGCATGGATCTTCAAAAAATGTTTTTCAACGGAACTACTTTGTCAGCCTATCGTCGTCCACTGCTGGGCGTAGACGTAATTATCCCGGTCCTCCGCTTTTCTCATCTCGCCCCAACTGGTGACTTAAATCGTCGATCCACCGGGCTGGAGGGCATCCTACATTTCGTTTACCAAGTCGTAGTCTCCACTCCAAGACACGTCTGCTGCATTGGCCATCGGTCCTGCGACAGATGTGACCAGTCCACTGCCACTTCAGCTTCTTAATTTTATGAGCTATGTTTGTTACTCTGGTTCTCTTAAGGTGTCCTCGTTTCTGATTTTATCCCTTAAAGAGACATCTAACGGACATCGTAACATACTTTTAATAAATTCTTTTTAATAGCAAAAATACAATTTAGATAAAAAAGCATTGGCACTCTAAAGACATTTGGAAAGTATTTTCTATGAACCACTATTTAGTGCTGTAGTTACAAGAACGTAAATCGACACGCACTCAACCGGTTTTATATCTATTCAAGGCGTCACATTCATAACCATTCCTGGTGTAACCTGTCAGGAAGATAAGTGCGCGAACAAAAGAGTTCTAATGTCGCACAATAAGTCCACTAATCAGTAAGAGGCTACCGCAATCCCTCAATTAATTAAGTTACCATATAGATAGAAGGCGGCAAAGGAACGACCGACGGCAAAGTGCTACCACTTCGCTATATGATAGACTTTATCACCAAATGGACTTTAAAGTGTCGCATATAAGGAAGAGTATTTAGATTCAACCGATATAGTGAACGTGCATTAGCTACCGTAGGCGACAGTCTGCGATAAAGCAAAGTGCGGCTACATCGTAAAGCATCATTAGCAAGATAAACTGCCTAAAAGTAACTTTTATGAAACCGAGAACTCAGGAAGTTACACTGATACGTACGCTTCATGATTAATAGAGATTTGTGTTTCTTTCATATCTGACGGTCATAAAAAGGCTCCATTTTTATAGGATTTGTCTCCGGTACGATATGTGCTACGGCTTTTCCTATCAATATGACACCTAAATTATCGTTTAAGATTATAATTATGACCGTGAGTGTACAGACCTTTTTGGAGTCCTTGAACAAATGATAAAAATTGAACTCTTATAATTCCGACATTACCCGTCAACCTATCTGTCTCTGTATATCATTACTATTTTACTCGCGAACCACTGTAAATATGAGTCCTGGCATCTTAGTTGTTAACGCACTCGTATCCCTAACTCAAAGAATGCGGGTTTAAATCCTAGCCCAAAAAGCGTACACCAATTAGGTAGTTTTCTGATTTAATGTTCTTATTGTTACAATTGCCACGTGCTGACGGTGTTGCAAAACATCATGATGAGATTTGCACATCAAGATATACGATTTCTCAAACCCTTCAAGACTCCTTGGATAAGCGTGGCAGGTATACCGTTGTCCCCTAGGAAATTGGATGGCTGATCTCAGCAGTGGGAGAGTTATGATCTGTAATTATTATTTTTACTATTACGATAAATGTTACTAACATATTATAAATCAATTAGTATGTCACTATAAGGTGTAAAATTCTCGAAATAAAAACAAAAATAAATTTGGTAAATAAGTTATTATGAGTAGTTCTTGAGACATGGCATATTTTTAGTTAGACATTTAGGATCCGCCTGGGGAATAGCACAAACAGTGGACGTTCTTCGCCATACAGAACCCTTAAGTGTTCCTTAAACGAACACACCTAACCAGTTTTGAACATTTGGGTTATATTCCAATTATTATCAGAGCTCCATTATGACACCATACTTTTTATTATTCGACAGAACATAAAATGTGAGAAAGACATCAGAGATCGAGAGCAGTAATTTTGATTCACTTTAACAATTTGTAAAACAAACATTCTTTATATTTTTGTTGTAACCTGTGACATGAAAAAGTGGATAATCAAACGAACAAAAGAAGGCCGATGTTAGAAAACTTAATTTTACACCCGAATCAAAACTTCATCCTGTATTGTATTTGTATGGTGCTAACCATTTCTCCTTTGTTATGACCCCGCCCACGCTTATTATCAGATGTTTGTATGGCATGTCATTTTTTATCAAAACAATAACTTTTTTTATAAGCACAGTGGCCCAGCACGCTTGATCTCACACGTTTGCTTTTATAAAAATTATCCCAGCGATACGACAATACAATCAAATATAATTTAGGTAGACAAATAAATTAGGTGGCAGGTTACGGTGGAGGTAGAATTAAAAATCTTACAGTGACAGCTCTGCCTACATCGTTGCGTGCTCCAGGTTTAATAAAGTTACGTTCTTTATGGTATTAGTCAGTGCTAAAATGAGGTCGTGTAACTTGGCATTGGCACCTCAAGTCATATTTAAATATTTTTGACACCACGATTTTCTTATGTATTCTTTTGCCCCACTATGTCTGCCGTCAATCGTGTACTATTGAACTTATTAAATGCCTTTATATATATATTTCATAGTGCTCATTATTTATAATTCACACATTGTCACACTGTCGAATTGCTACAGTCAACACTTGATTATGATCTCGCTTGATCTTAAGCGCAGATGTTTTATAGTGTGAAATAAAAATGTCGTAAAAGTTTTTCTTATCGTGCTTACTGTCCTCTGTTGGGTTTGTACATTTCCAATTAAGGACGCTTTCGTTTATCCCAGAAATTTTCACGACATTTTCCTTCAACACTTGGTTATTGTTTTTAAACGCCTTTTCATATGGGAAGAAAGGGGATATTCTTTCATTTTTAATTTAATTTTATTTACAAATATATATACTAGCCGACCCGGCCAACATTGTTTTGCCTCAAAAATTAAAAAAAAATACCATAAGAAGGTGAAAAATACTTTACACTACTACTTTTACTATATAAGCAGTGATAGATAGCATTTATTCAAATTTTGAATCACATTGGAAAAAGAGGAGGAACCGTCAGCCAATGTAGCACTACAATTCATTATATGTACATAAAAGTGTTACATCTAAGACCATAGTCACATGTGAAATTATTATGTATTAGTGATTTAAAATAGCAATCTTAACTGTAACGTTTTTAAGGTAGACAGTTTTTTAAGAGACTTTCGCGAAACTGCAACAAATATCGAAACAAAACGTGGGAAAAAATGAAATTTGATAATCCAACGACTCAGAATAAATAAACTTTTTAACTATAGGCATATTGAATGAAACATCACATCTTAATGTGAACATGTTGCTATCGCTATTTCATATGCAAATGTAGACAACAACACTCATTTTCCGTAAACCCTCTGCTTGCTTTGGCAATAAAGATTTTTAGATCAGTTTTATGTATTATAGATTTTATCAATGCACCCCTTGATATAATTCTACAAAGCGATATCTTAATAAAAGACAAGAAAATTACTGTTATTGCTGCATATTCCGCGACCGTTGAATAAAATAATGGCAGTTTATCCACCCACATTGGTTATAAATTAATAGAATCTGCCCTCATGCTTGTGTCATATAATAATATTTGATTGGGTTCGTGTGAGGTATTTTTTATTATTTTTAGGAAACATATCCTTGCGATCGCATCACGTCCCGCTAATTGTCCACATCTGGCCAACGATGATTTATGATAGCCAAAGGGTAATAATAGGTTTGACAACATTCCGTCCAACGGGGTTCATCTCACGATTACAAATTGATCATTTCCTAATAAATGGATGAATCGAACAGGTATAATACGGCCGGCGTAACTTGGCGAATGTGAACATAGGCTCTGCGAACTTTAGCGCATGTAAACTCGTGAAGAAAATACAGTGACCAACTAGTACAAAGCAATGAAAAAATACAGGGATGAAGGGCGACCAATTGTATTCACTGACGAGTCGTATCACACGAGTGTACATGCTCTAAAGTTCGCAGAGCCTATGTTCACATTTGCCAAGTTACACCGGCCGTACTATATAAAGGAGCAATATGCTCGAACTTTACTTTAAAATGTGATGATATATGTGACTTTAGCAAAACTAAATGCTTGAAAAGAGTTCGTTGTTCAAAAACAGGTATGCGCATAAAATCTACTTCTAACTTCTTTAGTGATTGCCAAATATTAAATTTGAATCTTAAACAAGTTTTTGGGGATGAAAACCGAATTGAATACCGGCACAGTAATGAGAAATGCTCTAGTGTTAATAAAGTCGTAAGGATATTATATTATACATGAATAGCAAATATTTAAGTCAAAAGATTAATTTTATATCTACTATACAATGTATTAAGATGATAATTTATAAAGATCTCTTAATAGTATCACAATTTATTTTAGCTGCAAGGGACATGTTCTGCGACAGGGTTTTGAAGTCAGTTCCATTATTTTAATGGACTTACAGTAATTATTGTTTAAAAAGTAAAATACCCTAGGCGTTAATTTAATTATAATTAAAATAAACTGACATTTTCACACATATCAAGAGTTTATCATTTCAATTATTATCATTCATCACAACTCAAACACGAGACTATATGTAAGAACGAAACATGTTTATACTAAGGGTCGGCTTTTATTTACTTATACTAATAGTTAAATAAAAACATTATTTAATTTTTGAGCATTTTTTCCCCCAGTGGTAGTAGTGAAATTTAATGAAATTGAAAAAAAAACATATTCTGTATTGTTTATTTTTATTGTTATTTTACTATTCTATACTATACTTGAGATATACTATGTACTTATAGTAC